>SKCR01026488.1:0-502139 GCA_019454045.1 Zanthoxylum bungeanum
TTAGATAAGTCAATTTGAACTTGAAAAGGGGAATCCCTCCCTCAACAAGGTTTCGGCCATAACCATGGAAAGCTCAAGCTTTTCTCTCTTTCAAATTTTGTATATTACGTTGGTTTTTTCCAAAATACAAAGAAGAGTCATATAATAAAGGTTACAAGAGAGTAAAAAGACTAAAATGACCCTAGAGCTAAAATTACCAAAATCCCTAAGTCAAGCACCTCAACCACGACCATTAAGGTCCTTTTTCACCTAAATAAACTTAAAACAAAGATTAGAAGCTAATCTCAGTTAAGCTAATTGAGGTGCTAACATGCTATAGTAAATTGACGTGCTTCCGGCTAAGTAAAGATCTAAGCATAATTAAGCCTAATGGCATAGTCAACCATGCTAATTACATCATAAATAAAGTCAAAATTTCGAGCACAAATGACAAAAATGCCCCCATTTGGCCGAATTCAACATAGTCCCAAAATGGGCGAAATCGGGTCAAAATGGTGCTGGTGCTGGTGCTGAAGCTGCTCTGCTATGCTTCAGTCCGAGCTGATCTGGGTCAAATGAAATAGCTTGGGGACCTCTCTGGTTATGCCCATATGTGTCTCTGGTGTGCACTTGACATGGTTGCTGCAACTGGTCATATAGCTCTGAGCTAGTCCCTCAAAGGCCTCTCTGATCTTCTTTGCTCTTTGGCGTGTGATTAGACCTGTTGGCAACTACATGGGTTCTTTCAGTTGTTAGCTGCATCATGTAATATCTATGATGTAGTTGGACTCATGTCATTCCCTCCTTGTTGAAAAGGATTCGACCTCGAATCTGAACCTCCATCAAAATGAGTTAAGTCAGAAACATTAAAGTAGCAGTACGTTGTACTTGACACTTGTACTTACCCAGCAAATCCAGCTTATATGCATTGTCGTTAATCCGTTCCAAGACTTGAAATAGACATCATCCCCTATTGGTTGCAACTTGGATATTCGTTATGCTTGTATCTTTTCCTCTTGCATATAAAGCCACACCCAATTGCCGGGGTCAAACACAATGCGTTGGAAACCTATTATTCTCACCAACTCTGCCTTTCCCTTATCATTCATACTCCCAAGCTTAATAAAAATCAAAGATAATAAATCCATAGGAGTTAAAGAATTAGAATCATAATCAATCTCATAAGGCAAGTAAAAACTAGAAGAATGAATGCATCTATTATATGAAAACTATGGCCCCGCTATTGCGTCTGTGATCTTCTTAGCTATTTGGCGTGTGATTGGGCCTGTGGGCAATTGCAAAGGCTCTAATGTTCCTTGGGTGACTGCATTCATGTCAAATGTTATCCCTTGGATCATGTCATTCTTCATCTCTTGAAATAGATTCGTCCTCGAATCCGAACCCGGATCATAGATAGTTATGACAAAATCAATTGGACGATGATATTGAAATATAAAAGAATCATACTTGACCACTTGTACCTGCGATGAAAAAGCATAAATAATAGTGAAAATGTTATGGAAAAACTTCACTACCACATCTACTTTCTTTTCACCAGCTCGCACAGCTTCATCATCACTCATGGCCACTATCTCAACCATACTTGCAAAGACCTCCTCACACACCTGCTCAGCTTCACTATGTTTTTCAACCTCAAAGCACACTACCTCACAAGTGTTTACTCCCTCAATGCTCACGGTCTCACAAGCATTTTCACTCACCATGTCACTTATAACACAATTCACAATATTCAAGGCCTCACAAGTGTTTTCATTCGCTATGCACTCAACATCACAAGTGCTCTCACTTCATTACACACAACTTCAATAGCTTTTGGTTGTTGAGTACTCTCTTCTCAGTCACTGCATATTTAGTTACCTTCCAAGTCTTTTTCCATTTCTCATAAGATCTTCTATAATCACTCATAATATCTTGGATATCACTTTTGAGAGTATCCAAAACCTCAATTTTATCATCAATGGTTAAACTTGGACCTGCAATCTCAACACTAAACAAACAGATTAGAAATAATAAAAAGCAAAACAAATATGTAAATCCTCACAATCTCATGTGTTTACACTCGAATGATATCACTCCACTCGTGTTTGCACTCTATTGGCTTTTACCCGATACTGTGCTCACAATCACTGCCTTTTACCACTCTTGAGTTCGTCCTCAATTCAAATGTGAATCACACTCAATCCAAGAAAGGTCAACTAAGGTGTAGTCCACAAGTTAGCAGAAACTCAAAGTATATATAGAGCAGGTGGAATAAAGCAAATAAGATAAGTAATCACGGAGACTCAATCGATAGAAACCTATAGCTAGAGTGCTCAGAATAAGAAAGAATGACGAGTTAGCTAAATGCAATAAATAAGCAAGCAAGCAATCAACGTGTCATTGAAGCAATCTTGTGGTCGCTCGCTATAGTGTTTGAGCTCACCTTTCTTTTCTTCTCACACACACACTCATAAGTGTTTACACTCCAATGAAACACAATGAAGCAAAAAGATTTCAATTCAGCTATAACACAAATATAGTCTTTTTCAAGCTCAAACCAATACAAACCAAATCAAATATCAATGTAACTAATGTAAATCAAATCCAATCAACTTGCAATGGTCTAATCAAGCTAAGCACAATGCGACCAATTCTTTTTTTTTTTTTTTTCAAAAACAAGTAGGTGACTCAGCTGCTTACGTAAGTAGCTTACAAGTAGGTCAAGTAAGCATGTCAATTCGGCAATGGTAAGTTTACAAACCAACTAAACACTTTTTCCAACTAACTTGGTGATGCAGCAGCTTGCCTCTTCAAGCACCTCTCAAATGCAATGATGGCTACTCAAATTTCCATGTCAAGCTCATGAGTGCTTCCATTTTCAATGTCATGCTAATGATTTCAACACAAATCCAATGTCAAGCTAATGATGGCTCACGCAAATCAGCAAGCACACTTGTTAATTCACGTTTCAACATAAGCACATCAAGCACTCACAAAATATGTGTAACAAAGCAACCGGACTTGTCTCACAAAGTTAACACACAAACATAAGTAAACTTCAAGAGTCTCACAGCCTCATCAATCCATAAGCATTTCATTTTGTTTCAACACTCATTCACTCAAATGCCTCACCACAACACTCAAAAACACTTGTTTTCCTCACACTTCACAAGATTGCAAAAACTTCACAAAGATTGCAAATAAGCTAGTTCAAGCAAATGCTAGGAGTAATGAAGTGCAATCTGATTTTCTCAAAGTAGATATGAACAATACCTATTGAAAACAAGCTAAGTGACATGCATATGGCAAGAACAAAGCAAGGGTGGTGATGGTTCTTCCTTGGCCGAATCTGACCTGATGCATTTCTTTTCTTTTTTATTTTATTTTTGAAACTAATAACTTAATAAAACATGTAAACACAAGTCCTAGTAACTTACAATTAATAACTAAACACTTGATTCAAGAAAAGAACACAAAAGCCCCAATTTTGACCTAAGTAGCCAAAGCTTAACTCAAAGAAATACTCATGATCAATCAAAAAACACTCAAGGCAGAATGTTATTCATGATATTTTGATCACAAATCAACAAGAATCAGCAAGAAACAACAGATCCAACAATAATGGCCAAATCAAGGTGGAAGTAAAACCTTGATGCCGAAATTAAATCAACAAAGAACAAAGATGAATATAAGATTAAACAACACAAATGATAGGAAATCAGACCTCAGAACCCTAAGCTCATGATACCAAATGACAAGAACTCTCAATTGGGTTTGAAACCAAGCAAAACCCCAATCATCTTTCTCAAAACCCCAAGAACTTTGAATACTGATTTTGTAGGAACAAAACCCAACCAAGATCAGCCCCTAACCACCATGAAACTCACGTCCATGATAACCACAAGCATGAAATCAGATTGTATTTTGCTAGCAATGGAGACGCCACTAAGTTGCCAAGCTTAGATAAGTCAATTTGAACTTGAAAAGGGGAATCCCTCCCTTAACAAGGTTTCGGCCATAGCCATGGAAAGCTCAAGCTTTTCTCTCTTTCAAATTTTGTATATTACGTTGGTTTTTTCCAAAATACAAAGAAGAGTCATATAATAAGGGTTACAAGAGAGTAAAAAGACTAAAATGACCCTAGAGCTAAAATTACCAAAATCCCTAAGTCAAGCACCTCAACCACGACCATTAAGGTCCTTTTGCACCTAAAAAACTTAAAACAAAGATTAGAAGCTAATCTCAGTTAAGCTAATTGAGGTGCTTACATGCTATAGTAAATTGACGTGTTTCCGGCTAAGTAAAGATCTAAGCATAATTAAGCCTAATGGCATAGTCAACACCATGCTAATTACATCATAAATAAAGTCAAAATGTCGAACACAAATGAAAAAAATGCCCCCATTTGGCCGAATTCAACATAGTCCCAAAAATGGGCGAAATTGGGTCAAAATGGTGCTGGTGCTGAAGCTGCTCTGCTATGCTTCAGTCTGAGCTGATCTGGGTCAAATGAAATAGCTTGGGGACCTCTCTGGTTATGCCCATATGTGTCTCTATTGTGTGCACTTGACATGGTTGCCTGGTGACACTGGTCACATAGCTCTGAGCTAGTCCCAGCAAAGGCCTCTCTGATCTTCTTTGCTCTTTGGCGCGTGATTAGACCTGTTGGCAACTACATGGTTCTTTCAAGTTGTTAGCTGCATCATGTAATATCTATGGTGTAGTTGGACTCATGTCAGTAAGCGGGAAAAACACTATTCAAACCTTCTAATTTAAATCTAGGATCAAAAACAGCAGCAATAAGATAAAGTAAAGAATGTCTCTAAAATAATTCAACCATTTTCGTTTCATAACATTAATAGCTTCAAACAAAAAAATATTATTAGGATCACCACTATCAAAATGCTCATCGAGAGTTCCAACAATATTCAAACTTTCAAGAATAAATAAATGTGCTGTAGGATAATAAACTCCGCTAAAAATTTGTGTAGCATCATTAAACACTTTTAAAATCTCTAATTTTTTTTCACAAACTTCCCATTGACTAGGAAAAAGTGATATGTTGAATATTTTGAGAAAAAACTACATAATGCATCTTTGTATTGCAAACCTTGACATAAAAACAAAATAAGTTGAATTCCAACGTGTTGGAACATCTCGTGAAAATTTTATCGGTTTAATACCATTAAATTTACAAAACTTGGCCCATTCTCTCCTAACTTGAGAATATGACCAAATGCAATTAAGTGCTTTTTTAATAGGCTCAATGAAAGGTGATAATTTTTCCAAACCATTTTGAACACATAAATTAAGGAAATGACATGTGCAATGAACATGAAAAAAACGACCCCCTAAATTTGGTTCGCATATTTCTATTAAATCATTGATTGATGCAGTATTTGCAGATGCATTATCAAATCCAACTGTTAAAATTTTACCTAATAAACCATATTCATCAAAAATTACTTTAATCATTCTATAAATATTTTGTGCAGTATGTTGTTTATCAAAAACTCTAAATGCAATAAGTCATTTTTGCATGTTCCATGATGCATCAATCCAATGACAAGTCACACCTATATATGAGTGTGTTCGCCAATGGTCACTCCAAATATCAGAACAAATAGATAGACGTCCTTTAATATCTCTAAATGTTTCATTTAAAATAATTTTACCATCTTAGTATAATTTAAAACTTTGACATTTTGTTGTATTTCTAGTCATTCTACATGCAGCAGAATTTATAGCATTTTGAACGTAATTCGTAAAAGTAATTTTTTCACCAAAACTTAAAAAAAGATGTGCAATACAAGTTAATTTAGCAAATTCTTCTCTATTTTTAGCATCAGAATATTTAAATAAATCTAAAGCACTCGTACCTCTACTAGATGATGCGTACCTGGTCATTTGAGTTTGCGTCGTATCAAGTCCAAGTTCAACCGGATGATGTCTTTCCAGGTGTTTGATCATATTGTCGTATCCACCAGAAAATTTATAAGAAACCCCACAATGGTTGCATACTGCTCTTGAACCTTCATCAGTATCGTCTAAATGAAAATGAATTTTGAAAACATCCGTGGAACGAGACTTAACTTCTCTTCTCCGTGAACCGATACTAAGGCCGTTCTCTTGGGTTGTCACATTTGACATTGTGTTCTCAGATGAGCTTGCCATTAGAGAATTGAGAATGATAAATTGTAATTTGTAATTTGTAAATGAGAGAATTGAGAATGAGAGAATTGAAAGAATTGAGAGAATTGTAAGAATTGAGAATTGAGAAATTTGGTGTGTTGAAATAATGAAAAATCACTTATATTTATACATTTTAAGAATATTTTTGTGATACCTAAACTGCCCCTAAAATTAGCCGTTTTATTACCGTTATTAGGGGTAATTTGGGAAATCCCCAAATTAATTTTTTTTTTTGACGTTGGGGTAGGGAGCAACGGCTCCCTGCCCCTAGCCCAACGGCTACTAGCCGTTGGGGGGGAACAGTTGAAACCCTAGGGTTCCAACCGATTGGAACCCTAGGGTATATGGTAAAATCCTAACCGAACCGGTCAGGTTCCGGTTTCGGAACCGGAACCGTCTGGTTCCAACCGATTTGATTCTGGTTCGGTTCAGGTTCGGAACCGGAACCTTGACCGGATCTAATAGAAGGGTTTGTATTTTGTAAACCCTAAATTCTTTTTGCAATTTCGTACGAGATTGCCAGTCTATTTTAGATAAGTCTCTATTTGTAAGCGTTTAAAATAAAAGTAAAATTACTTTCTCAATATTACAATTATTTAAAATTTCTTGATAACAGATTTAAAAACCTATTTAAATAGTATTCTCAAACTAAATGAAAACATTTTTCCTACTAAATGAAATTAGTTATACAGATCTTTTAAATATATTTTACAATATCAAAAATCATGTCTTATGATGAAACTCAGTAGAAATAGCTAATGAAAATAAACAAATAAAATGAATAAAAATTAACCAAATGTGTTTAATAATTTAAGACGATGATTTTGAAAATTGATGTTCGCATAACTATTATATTTCTAATTTAAATTGTTAACAATTTTTTTAACCATCATTTGTCTAAATTTTCAAGCTCTATGTCAAAATTTTAGAGAAATTATTCATCACAATTACAAAACAAACACTAATTTCTGTTGTACTCAAAATATTTAACACGGTAAGTTGACCTCTTAACGTGGAAATAAAAAATCAATAGTTCAATCTTATTGGGATACATTTTATTGGAAGGAGATGAGATTGGGAGGAATTACCGGTGACACTCTAGGTTAAAAAACCATTTCAATAAAAATAAAGAATTTAATTGAAATTTTACTCATTTAATACGAAAATTATGTTTACCCCCTCATTTGTTTTTAGTTTTATTATACCCTTTCAAAATCGAGAACCGGAACCGAACCGGTTCCACAAGAATGTGAAATTGAGAACCGGAACCGAACTGTTCGGTTCCGGTTCAGTTCCGATTTTCTCATCTCCTTCCGAACAGTTGATTGCTCCCTCCCCGATCCATAATATCTGAGCTCATCAACTTGTTCCTGAAGGTAAGATAACATCAAATCGAGCCACCGGTCTAATGTGGTCGGCCTCGGTTCTGATGTTGCCGGTCTATGAAATCTGCACGAGATCCAAGGAAGAAGTGCTCAGATTCTCTTACTGCCCGAGAACTGACCGATACATCTGGACGTCTGATCCTCCAAAAATAGAAATTCCCTATTTACCCTTGCCGAATTGTTTGAATATATTGGTTGTAGAAATCCCCATCAACATCTATCCCATAGTTATTGGTTCCGACGAGTGTGCGAGTTGGTGCCGAGAACTAAAAAAATCAGAAACTTGATGATCAGCCGTCAGGTGGTTGGCCTTGGGAATCATGTAGAAAACTGCTCTGACGCCAGCTCAAGTCATCCCCCAATATCTTTATATGATCAGCCCTTAAGCCGAAATCAGGCACTCGGTGGGACGTAACTCGACCCCGAGGTGATGGAGCAAGATAGCATCGGTGGAACGAATCCAACCCCGAGCTGGTGGAACAAAGCATCGGCGGAATGAATCCAGCCCCGAGCTGGTGGAACATAACAGACTCGAAGGAACGAATCCAGCCCCGAGCTGGTGGAACATAACAGGCTCGACGGAACGAATCCAGCCCCAAGCTGGTGGAACATAACATAATCGACGGAACGAATCCAGCCCCGATCTGGTGGAACATAACAGATTCGATGGAATGAATCCAGCCCCGAGCTGGTGGAACATAACAGACTCGGCGGAACGAATCCACCTCCGAGCTGGTGGAACATCTGAGACTTACAGGGGGGAAGATTTTCAACCTCTGAGGCTCTGCGGATCCCGGGGCGGGCGTCCCCTTGCCATACATCGGTGAAAAACAAAAATGGAACAAGATAAAGTTAACAAAATGGAGCCGGGATGCTGAGTTGTAAGATTCAGAATTGTGTTTTGGGAGGCACTAGGCAGGACGCTGCCTCGGGGCACCCGAGTTGTTATTCTTTTCGGGTTTATGTGGAGTGTGTGCTAAGTCACCTTTCTGAATCTTACAACTCAGCGTCCCGGCTAGCCGGGCTACGGATCGGTGAGCGGCCGAGACCCTGAGGGCAGAAACCTCCTCATGCTGGGTGGCTCTGGAGTTTGCAAGCGTTATGAGGGCAGAAACCTCCCCATGCCATGTTTCTTCTGATCCGAGGCGGTTAGGCAGATGCCTCACGGGGGAAGAAGACACCCCATGTGCGCCATCCCTTAGGTGTTTCTCAACAGGACACACCAGCTGACTCGCAGGGGAAGAAACCTCCCTGGGTCCGGTTTACCCGGGACCACAATGGTCATTGAGGCCATTCGGTAGTCCACATGCCATGTGGTCTGATGGTTCTCGACGGGATTCACCAGCCAACTCGCAGGGGAAAAAACCTATATAGGTCTGGTTTACCCGAGCTGCTTCTCAAAGATGCGATTCATGGGGTAGTAACCCTCCGGCCTCGGGGGTTTGATAATGACACCCGGGATCGGCGTGCCATGAGGGGTTCACGTTTTTTCCACATGTACCCCATCCATTGATGCGTTCTGTATCCTCAAAGGTGAATGGAGCCAGGTCGAGGCACTTTATCCCGAGGATTTGATAATGACACCCGTGATTGGCGTGCCACGGGCTTGGTGCCCTTCCCGACTACCGATCACCCCTTCGCATCGAGCACATCCCAAAAATATTGAACACGGCTTTCTCATTCAATTATTAAACAAGTAAAATGGACAAGCTTTAAAATTCAAAAGAGAGAGTCATGTTTATATTCATGGGATCTACCGCCATTCTTATAACTCTTTGTGGGTCATTTCAAGAAATACTCTACAATAATTTTATGATCCTGGTCGGGTCATCCAATGACTTCGCAGTTCGAAGAAAAAGGTCTATTGGAAATATTTTCTCAGCATCTCGGCGTTCCAAGATTTCTTGAGCCAGATACCGTCCAACTGCCTCAAAAGATAGGTACCCAGTCTTACTATCTCCACCACTTTGTACGACCCTTCCCATTTGGCGCCTAATGAACCTTCTTCGGGTCTTCGGGTATTCAATGTGACCCTCCTCAAAACCAAATCTCCAGGGAGGAAGGACCGAACCTGAACTTTCTTGTCGTAAAAATGAGCCATTCTCTGCTGATAGACATCCGCTCTCAAAGCCGACTTCTCCCATTTTTCTTTGACCAGATCAAGCTGATTTCTGAGGAGCTCTTTGTTCTGTTCGGCCTCAAAGTGCCGGACCCTGTGGGGGATCATCCCAATTTCTGCCGGAATTACTGCTTCACAACCATAAGCTAAAGAAAAAGGAGTTTCCCCTGTGGAATCCTTGTAGGTTGTTCGGTGCGCCCATAACACTTCTGGTAACTCTTCGATCCAGAGCCCTTTACAAGATCCGACCTGGGCCTTTAGATTTACCTTGATTGTTTTGTTGGTAGCTGTAGGACACAGATGTTGGACGACGCTGTTCCAGGCTCGCGGCCCAGTCGACAGTACGGAGTAGCCCACGGGGGAGCTAAACTAGTGAAATAACATGGAGTCGCCACCAGGCGTGAACCGGGAAAATGATTTAAGGCCGTACTAACCCCTCGCAAGGGAAGACCTCAAACCGTTGGGTTCGGAATGGTCCCTTACTTGTGCCACTTGTAATGATATGATTTGTGCAATAATCTAACCAAGCCTAAGCAACATATATTTCCAAGGATAATCTATTCCTAAGTTCGCATGTATAAAATAAATCATCATAATGGTAAACATACGATATCACACAATAATCTCATGATCATGTTAAATCATCAAACACGAAAAATAAATAACAACCTAAAGGTAAACGTAAATTGAACGCCTATTGCGAAAGAAGATAACCAAATCATACATAGAGGAATAATGTACTAACAACTAAATCATGCTTAAGAACCAAGTAACATAATAACGACCTAATTATGCTTGAATACCATCTCACGAACATATCAAATAGATAAATGCGGGAATACAAATAAATGATAACAGGAAAAGTGTCAATAATGGAATGGTATGATTAATTACATAATACAAGAGAAATCACCCAAGAAGCAATTATGCATGAAATGAAAAGGAATCAATTTAGTGTATATGCGTTCGTGTAGCGTTTGAAAACGCGTTCAAACGGTAAACAGAAGGTTTGCGTTCATATAGCGTTCGAGAACACGTTCGAACGAGACAAGACCTGATGCATGATAAAACAAAACACATGAACGTTCGAGTAGCGTTCGTAAACACGTTCGAACGGTAAATAGAAGGTTTGCGTTCGTATAGCGTTTGAGAACGCGTTCGAACGGGACCAGACCTGATGCATGATAAAACAAAGAAGATACGTGCGCGTTCGAGTAGCGTTAGTAAACGCGTTCGAACGGTAAATAGTAGGTTCGCGTTCGTATAGCGTTCCAGAACGCGATCGAACGGGACAAGACCTGATGCATGATAAAAAAAAGAAAACACATGCGTGTTTGAGTAGCGTTCGAACGGTAAATAGAAGGTTCCCGTTCGTATAGAGTTCGAGAATGCTTTCAAACGGGACAAGACCTGATGCATGATAGACGACGCAACACATACATAGATAAGAAAATCCATAATGTAGGACTCCGTGTGCCCGATTGAACTCATTCCCATTCAATCGGGTGTACCTCGTCCGGCATGGCAAAACATCGTGGTAAAGGTAGCCTTTAGGCATTTTCCCTCGAATGGAGGACCTTGAATCCACCCTAGTTAGCCCATGCGCACAAGAATGCAATTCATGCGTAAATAAAGCAATGATATGCAAAGGGTAAATGACATAATAAAAGGCGCAGCAAAACATCGTGGTAAAGGTAGCCTTCAGGCATTTCCCTCGAATAGAGGACCTTTAATCCACCCTACTTAGCCCATGCGCATTATGTTACCATGCATATAAAATAAAGACAACAATAATATAGGACCTCGTATGCTCGATTAAACATATCTCACATGCAATCAAACATACTCCGTCCGACGCGGTAAAACATCATGGAAAAGGTAGCCTTTTAGGCATTTCCCTCGAATAGAGGACCTTTAATCCACCCTAGTTAGCCCATGCGCACTATATCATCATGCATAAATAAGAAACATGCAGAAAGCAATAGCATACTAACGACTAAATCATGCTCGAATACAAGGTTGGATGAAACAAAATGTGTGAATCTCTCAAGTGATACATGGCATTGTATCCCGATTGCAAACCGCAATACCGTCCATTCAGATTCGGCTACAGAATTTATGTCCGGGTTTCCATCCGATATACCACAAGAGAGAACACATATTTCATTCATTCAAGGACCACAACATATATCAACAAACGACTCTCATGCGAGGGAATTCTAATAAACAACAAAAAAGATGAGAATAAATAAAAAGGGGTGCCCTTAGGTCTAACCTCTTAGGTCGTCTCTCGAAAGTGCGTTACACGGCCATCAGAAGGGTTGGTGCTCCGCAATTCCTCTGGTTCACTGGTCCACTGCTCTCGTTCACTGCTTCGGTGTTTTGAGCTGTCGTTTCCTAAGTTTTGCTGCTGTTTTACTGCTGTTTCTTACGGTAATTTAAGGGTTTTAAAGTGCAGTTTTTTTTGTCACTGTTTTTCTATATTAAGGGAATGTTTTTGGCTACTGTGTGCTGTGAATAAGGGCTGTTTTGGGGTTGGTTGTGCGGCAATATCGGGGCTGTTTTGGTGATGGTTGTGGGGGCAATATGGAGACTATTTCTGGTGTTAATGCTTTTGCAGAATTTTCTGTGATTTGTATGTATGTGCTAGGGTGTGAAAGGTTGGTTTAGGCTTCTTTTTATAGGCAAAGGCTAGGGTTTCTAAGGTTTGAATAGGAATGGATCAGGTAATTATGGGGGGAATATTTGATTCGTGTCTCACAAGGAAAAATCTTCTTAAGTTAGGGAGGAGATTTGGTTTGGTTGGGAAGGTGATATATTTGATTTGTTTATTTAGGTATGTGAATTATTTAGATTGGGATGTGATTTATTTAATTTAGGAAGGATATTATTTTAATTTGTGACAAGTTTTAAATGTTTTAATTATTTTTGGTGGGCTAAATGGGCTTGGGCGTGAGGCTAGCAACAAAACCAGAAGTACCGACACCGTTCGAACGCCTATTCGAACGCTGCATGAACGCCCGCAATCTGCTTGACGTTCGAACGTGTTCACGAACACAGCATGAACGAAAGTAGTGAACATGTGAATTGAATCCGATGACATACTTATTCTGAATTTCCCCTTCCGACATTCGTTTCCCGCGACTTTCGCAACCTAGAGAGCAGTGCCTCTGTACGAGACTCATCATCGGGACTTATATGTAAAATGCAGTGCCTACAGTCGCCCCCACTTTGATAGGACTTGTGCAGTGTGTGATAATGACAATCCTATCAAAGTTGTGCAATGTATTTTTACTTACCTGCTGCTTCGAACTGATTTGATGACGCCGTAGACCTCGATCCTGGAACGCATCCCAATAATTGTAACCGATAATGTGGGACTTGACCCTGGGACGCATCCTAATACCGCTGATAATGTGGGTCACGACCCTGGGACGCATCCCTAAAACTGATAATGCAGGGGGCCAATGGCCCTATGACGCATCCCGATAACTACAACCGACAACGGGGGCCTCGACCCTGGGACGCATCCCGATAACGTTGAAAATGTGGGTCACGACCCTGGGATGCATCCCCAAAACTACTGATGATATGGGTCACATCCCCAAACTGCTGATGATGTAGGTCACGACCCTGAGACGCATCCCCAAAACTACTGATGATGTAGGCCTCGACCCTGGGACGCATCCCCAAACTGCTGATGATGTGGGTCATGACCCTAGGATGCATCCCCAAAACCGCTGATGATGTTGGCCTCGACCCTGGGACGGATCCCCAAACTGCTGATGATGTAGGCCTCGACCTTGGGACACATCCCCAAACTGCTGATGATGTGGGTCACGACCCTAGGAGGCATCCCCAAAACCGCTACTGATATGGGCCTAGGCCCTGGGAGTCATTTTCCAAAATTACTGATGATATGTGTGTGCCTCGACCCTGGGAATCATCCCCAAACTGATGCTGACATGGGCCTCGCCCCCAAACTGATGTTGATGTGGGCCTCGCCCCCAAACCGATGCTGACATGGGCCTCACCCCTAGGACTCATCCCAAAATTGATATTGATGCTGATGTGGGCCTCGACCCTAGGACTCATCCCCAAGACTGATGATGTAGGCCTCGTCCCCAAACCGATGTTGACATGGGCCTCGCCCCCAAACTGATACTGATTCCTTCCTGAAACTGATGACACTGTACTGTTACTGCTTCTGGTTGGCTTGCTTTTGCCGCTTTCTCTTTTTCTTCTTTGAAACCTGTTATTATAAAATAGAACAAACACAAAAAGATTGCAAATATGTTACGTGTATGCATGCATGCATGAATGAGTTTCCTACCCCGTTGGGTTAGGTCTTCTGTCAATTCCCTTGGTGACTGCTCGGTCTTCTTTCCCTCAGGCAAAATACTGCTTCAATCTATCCACATTGATCGGCTTGGTGAACTCGTTCCCTTCCAAATCTGACAGTCTCACTGCCCCATTTCCCATCACTTTCTGCACTATGTAAGGTCCTTCCCAGTTAGGTCTGAACTTTCCTCTTGGGTTTGTCGTCGACGGCCTCGACTGCTTAAGTACCAAATCACCCTTTATGACCTTAGTAGGATGCACCTTCTTGTTGAATGCTCGGGCTAGTCTCTTTTGATATATCTGCATGTGATGCAAGGACTTCATCCTCTTTTCATCCAGTAGTGCTAACTGTTCAAATCTCTGTGCGCCCATTCTTGTTCAGGTAACTATGTTTCTGCTAATACCCTCAAGGATTGTATCTCAACTTCCACGGGCATTACTGCTTCCATTCTATAGACCAAAGAGTAAAGCGTGGCTCCTGTTGCTGTTCTTACTGATGTTCTGTACCCCTCACAAGGCATACAGCAATTTGTCGGCCCAGTCTCTGTAGTTCTCCGTTATCTTGGCTAACATTTTCTTTATTGTCTTGTTGGCTGCCTCAACTGCCCCATTTGCATGCGGCCGGTAAGGTGACGACTTGTGATGTCCTATCCCATATCTCTGTAGCATTGCCTTCGTTCCCATTGAAACTGAACTCTGTTATCTGTCACTACATGATGTGGCATCCCATATCGACATATGATGTGGCATCTCATATCGACAATGCAGACCCATTCATATGCGGTCCACATACCCTGGCATGTATTTCTTCCATTGCCTTCTGAGCCTCTTCTTTCCTCAAACACTTCAGCTGAACGCCATTTGCCTGTCTCTTGTACAATTCTCCTTGCAAAACCATATACTGATAAGCCAACTTCTGAATAGCTATCCTGTCTTTTCTTCTTGCTCACTCTGGGAATTCTCTATGTTCCAGGTATTGCTGAATATCATGGTACCAAGGTTTCCCATCATCAACTTCCACTTCCAGAACTCTTTTTATCTCATAAACAGGTCTGCTCGCTGTTGTCAGTACCAATGGTCTCATTACTAACTTCTCTGGATTTTCCCAAGTTGCTGCAAGTGTAGCTAATGCGTCTACCATCTGATTCTCTTCTCGCGGAAAGTGCTGAAACTTACAATCAGGGATAGCCCGTGCCAACTTTCTGAGGTGAAAAAGGTAAGGTTTCACCCGTTCTTCCTTCAATTCCCATTCTCCCTGCATCTGTCGGACTACCAATATCGAATCTCCGTAGACCTCCACGTTCTCAGCCTTCAAGGCCATCAATGCAGTCAATCCAAAAGCATATGCTTCATACTCGGCCATGTTGTTAGTTACTTCGAAAGTCAACCTCTTGGCCATAGGCAAAGTCTCTCCTTCGGGAGTCACTATCACTATCCCAATTCCAACTCCTTTGCAATTCAATGCTCCGTCAAAATACATCTTCCATCCCTAAACTGTTATTGCTTGGATCTCTTCATCTGGGAATTCAAACTTATACTGATCCCCTTCAATAGGTTGCAATGCCAGGAACTCTACTACGGCTCGCCCCTTGATTACTTTGGAGGTAAGATAATCAATGTCAAACTCTGTCAGCAACACTAACCATCTGCCCAACTTCCCCACTAGCGAAGGCACTGAATGTAGATACTTCAAGGGATTTTCTTTGGCTACCACCTTGATCTTGTAAGACTGGAAGTAATGCCGCAATTTTTTTTGGACGCCCATACCACTGCCAAATAGATCTTCTCTACTCCCTAATAACGGGCTTCGTACGGAAGCATCTTCTTACTGAGATAGTAGACTGCATGCTCTACCCCTGTCTCATCTGCATGTACCATCATTGCCCCCAGTGTTTCTGATTCTATGGCCAAATACAATATCAAAGGTCTGCCCGGCCTCGGAGGTCTCAATACCAGAGGCTTTACCAAGTATTCTCTGATCTTGTCGAAGGCTGCTTGACATTGCTCATTCCATTTCACTGGCTGGTCTTTTCTCAGCAGTTTGAAGATAGGCTCACATACTGATGTCAACTTGGCGATGAACCGACTGATATACTGAATTTTCTCGAGGAATGCTCTGACTTCCTTCTCAGTCTTCGGTGCTGGAATCTCTGTGATTGCTTTGATCTTCTCAAAGTCTACCTCTATTCCTCCCATTCCTACTGTATATCCCATCAACTTTCCTGATGTTACCCCAAACACACATTTCTTGGGATTCAGCCTCAAGTTGTATTCGTCAACTCTCTGAAGGAACTTCTCCAATGCTTCTATATGCCCAATTCTTGTCTCTGATTTTACCATCATATCATCCACATATACTTCAATCTCTTTGTGCATCAAGTCATGTAATAATGTAGTGGCCATCCGCTGATAAGTAGCTCCTGCATTCTTGAGACCAAACAGCATTACATTGTAACAATATGTGCCCCACTCGGTGACAAAGGCAATCTTGTGCTTGTCTTCTTCATCCATGTGAACCTGATTGTATCCTGAAAACCCATCTGCAAATGAATACATGGCAGATAAAGCCACACTGTCAACTAGCACATCTATATGAGGTAGAGGAAAATCATCTTTCGGGCAAGCCTTGTTAAGATCTCTGTAATCCACACACATTCTGACCTTCCCGTCTTTTTTTGGCACCAACATAATATTTGCCAACCATTCAGGATACTTCACCACTTCCAGGAACCCCACATCTATCTGTTTCTTGACTTCCTCTCTGACTTTCTCAGCGCACTCAGGTCTCATCCGTCGAAGTTTCTGTTTCACTGGCTTCATATTCAGATAAGTTGGTATTGTATGCTAGGCGATGCTTCTGTCTACTTCAGGCATGTTCTCATAGGACCAAGAAAACACTTTGGCATATTTGGCCAATATTCCTTCTAATTTCTCCCGCTCCTCAGGGGTAACCTCACTTGCAATTAGAATTTCCCTATGGATCTCAAGTGTACCAAGGTTAAATGCATTTGTTTTTTTGGAGCTGATATCAAATATACTCAAGTCGTGCAAATTGAAAGGGAGAGACTCAGACGAGTAAGAAAAATGATTGTCTTTATTGCTAGCAGATGCAGGAATACATTCAAATAAATCATAGAGATAAACATCTTCATCCTCCACAGATGCTTCATCTCCCACAGCTGGGTATTCCTCATTTTCCTCGAGGGTCAGGCCCTCCAACTTCATCAATTCTTCTTCCCATTTCTCTTATTCCTTCTTCAAAATTTCTGATGCCAGTGACTTCTCACTTATCACCTCCTGAAAGATCTCAAACCCGGGCACCACAATCCCATTGAATTCTACCAGTTCAAGTTCTCCCTGATATCATGTTGCCTTCACAAAGCATTCCATCAGCTTCAACCCTTTCTTCTTGGCTTTCGGCTTATCCTCATCAGACATGTATCCCAACCCTCTCCGAGTAGTCTACCTCTTAAAGTTTGGCAATGTCTAACCTTTACCCGGCTCAAACTTCATCTTCTCCATGATCCTAGCCACCTTAGGATCCACCCACTCCTCAAAAGTTGCCGATACCTGGAACCTCGCGAAAGTCTGTATCTCTAAAGCAGCCACAGCATTATCTACTTCAGATCGGATGGTGACAATCTCTCCCCCGTAGGGAAACTTAATAACCTGATGCAGAGTGGAGGGCATGCTCCAAAGCTTATGGAACCACAGCCTTCCCAATAACAAAGCAAAAATAGCCGGGATATCCAGCACTGTGAACTCAACCTCATCCTCAATCGGGCCAACCTTGACTACTGCGGCAAAGGTACCCTCAACTCCTCGCTTGCTATTATCATAAGCTTTGATGGTCATATTGGAGGGATCCAGATCCGTTGCATTCATACCCAGCTTCGCCAAAATCTTCAATGGACACAGATTGATGGATGAGCCATCATCTACCATCACACAAGATGTCTTCTTGCCCCTCACTTTAGCTCTGATGAATAAAGGTTTATTATGGTTCCTTCCCTCAGCCGGGAGTTCCTCATCAGAAAAGGTTATTATCTGCAAAGCTTCCTTTTGCACTGATCCGACAAACATCGCGGTATTGGCATCCTCCGTCACCACTATCTTGCTCAAGGCCTCAACCATGGTCCGCATGTGCTCTTGAGAGGAACACAACAATTCCCAAATGCTAACCTGTGCCCGTGTCTTCCTCAACTGACGTAGCACTGCATCCCCCTCAGCATTCTCCATATTTTCAGACACTTCTCTGCCTTCCGTCAACACTTCTTTACCCTTCTCAGCCGTATCACTGTAGAAATGCCAGCTGCGTGTCATTCCTCTTACCACCTCTTCATAACTACTGGAGAAATCTTCCTAGAAATTCTTCCCCTGTTATGTTTCATCCTCGCTGCTGCTATCCCAAATTCCCAGGCAGAAGGCTTGGTGGTCAAAGGATTTGAGGACAAGGCTTTCGGGTAGGCCAGAGTTTATCATATAGGTTGGTGGTGGGACAAAGTGGTAATTCGGTAGAGGGTTTTTATGTGTGTGTTAGGCTGTTCTGTTTCAGGGTCCGGTATCTTCTTGGAGTCTATAAGGTCTTGGATTTCATGGAGGAGGTGGGCACAATTGTCAGTGTCATGGCCCTTCTATTGGTGGAAATGACAATATTGGTTCAGGTTGAGATGCAGTGGTGGAGGGTGTGGAAGTGGTTTGGTTTCTAAGGATTTCAGAAGTCCCTGTCTCTTTAATTTCTCCAATACCTTAGACAATGGTCTACCCAGGTCGGAGAAATGTCGGTTCCGGATAGCAGTAATCTCAGCAGAAACAGGTTTGGCACCTGATGTTCCCCAAATGGGACTCATGTTCAGGCTATAGAACTTTCTGGTTCTCAGCTTCTTCTTCTTCTTCAATATCTATGACAGTCTCCCTCAACTGTCAAAAATCAGTAATCATGGAGATCATCCTCCTCAACTTGCCATAGATCGAGGGCTTAGTACCCTTGATAATCATCTTTAGAAGCTGGCTTCTCCAGCGGTCTACATATTCCTTGAAGCTTTCTTCTGGCTTCTGCTTGGTGTTTTCTAAGTCCCGGAGTGACAAGTGGATCTCAAGATCTGTGACATACTATTTCAAAAAGGCCTCTGCTAATTCCCTCAAATCCTCATTGATCTTCCTCTCCAGGTTGTGATACCATACCATGGGTGCCCCCTCGAGTGACATCCCAAACATTTTCTGAACTTGACGCTTGGATAAACCCACTGAACTCATAACTGAAACATACTGACGGAGATGGACCCTCGGATCCCCATTCCTGTTGAACCTGGCCATATCTGGCATCTTGAATTGAGCTGGAAACTGTTCTTCAAAGGTCATTGCCTCATAATCTAGCAGGTCTTCATGTTTGCCCCTCATCTTACGGGTAATCGACTCTACCTGATCTCAGAGTTTCTGTAGTTCAGCCTGAGACCCTGCCACTTTCCTCGCATCATATTCAGCCATATCATTATCAAAACCCGGAATATTATCATTCGATCTAGTCGGAGGGTCTTCACACCTCTCATTCTCAGAGTTTCCCCCATCACGGGGCACAACCATATTGGCCATAGCAGCAGCCAAGGCTTGCAACTGTTTAGTAATCTTGGTGAAATTGGTTTCCAACTGTACATACGGGATGTTTCATTCTCTGATTCGCTCATGTTGGCTATCGGCCTTTTAACAAGTCTTCCCTTTTCCCTAACCCAACAGATATCTATGATGGCTCTTAAGACACAAGATAGTTAACATGATGTGTGTATGCATGAGATGCATAAGATACGTGAGATGTGTGGAACATATAATTCAGCCCATTGTCATTTTAAAGCTTCAATCATATTATTGCAAGGTGCAAACTTGTCCCAGTTGAAAAGGCCCAACAGGTTTACACCTTTGCAATAACGTATTTAAACAACTTCAAATGATAAAAACCCAAACACAGGATGGCCCATCGGCATTTCAGAAACTTTTAGCCCAATTGTCATAGGATACGAACTCGTCCCAGTTTAAATGGCCCAACAAGTTCGCATTTCTGACAAGAAGTCCAACTGAATCCAAATGGTGATGGTCCCAAGCATAAAGAGATAATTTAAACATAAAGCAATAATTTCTACAGAGCAGCCCATCGAAATTTCAGAAGCTTTTGGCCCATTTGTCATAGGATACGAACTCGTCCCAATTTAAATGGCCCAACAAGCTCGCATTTCTGACAAGAAGTCCAACTGCATCCAAATGAGGGTGGTCCACAAGCACAAGGAAATTTGATATAGGTCATACAACTCCGGACTAAATGTGGGTTTGCGGGAGTGTGGACAAAGACTCTCGCTGGCGAAGGATTGCCCACAACTAGGTCTCCCCACTCAAGGGTTCGAGCAACCAAGTGGGCGCACCTTTTTTATACCTTACGGTACGTGCCAATGAGTTATGGTGCATGAGTGACTGTCAAATGGATTTCCCGTTGTAGATTCCCCAGAGGGAGGGCAGAGCGAACTCTCTTAAAAACCCAAGCCTCTTAGGCTCTTATCGCTTAGTGATAGGAATAAACAACGAGTCCTCCAAATTAGTCCATCACGGTAGGCTACAACTACATGATTATCTAGGTGCCTTCACAGCTTTTCCTTATAGAAAGGTAGTGAATGAGGGAAGACACCAAACCATTACCTAGCCTTAAAAGTGCCTTTGATAAAACCCCTTTCAACCCATGATAGACACAGGTTAATTAAAGCACAAATCACAATCATTACAAGGCATTATTTCGGGGCCAATTCTCTATCCCCAGTGGAGTCGCCAGACTGTAGGACACAGGTGTTGGACGACGCTTGTTCCGGGCTCGCGGCCCGGTCGGGAGTACGGAGTAGCCCACGAGGGAGCTAAACCGGAGAAATAACATGGAGTCACCACCCGGTGTGAACCGGGAAAATGATTTAAGGCCGCACTCACCCCTCGCAAGGGAAGACCTCAAACCGTTGGATTCAGAATGGTCACTTACTTATGCCACTTGTAATGATATGATTTGTGCAATAATCTAACCAAGCCTAAGAACATATATTTCCAAGGATAATCTATTCCTAAGTTCGCATGTATAAAATAAATCATCATAACGACAAACATACGATATCACACAATAATCTCATGATCATGTTAAATCATCAAACACGAAAATTAAATAACAACCTAAACGTAAACGTAAATTGAACGCCTATTGCGAAAGAAGATAACCAAATCATACATAGAGGAATAACGTACTAATGGCTAAATCATGCTTAAGAACCAAGTAACATAATAACGACCTAATCATGCTTGAATACCATCTCACGAACAAATCAAATAGATAAATGCGAGAATATAAATAAATGATAACAGTAAAAGTGTCAATAATGGAATGGTATGATTAATTACATAATACAAGAGAAATCACCCAAGAAGTAATTATGCATGAAATGAAAAGGAATCAGTTCAGTGTATGTGCGTTCGTGTAGCGTTTGAAAATGCGTTCGAAAGGTAAACATAAGGTTTGCGTTCGTATAGCGTTCCAGAATGCGTTCGAACGGGACAAGACCTGATGCATGATAAAACAAAACACATGAACGTTCGAGTAGCGCTCGTAAACGCGTTCGAACGGTAAATATAAGGTTCGCGTTCGTATAGCGTTTGAGAACACGTTCGAACAGGACCAGACCTGATGCAAGATAAAACAAAGAAGATACGTGCGCGTTTGAGTAGCGTTAGTAAACACGTTCAAATGGTAAACAAAAGGTTCACGTTCGTATAGCGTTCGAGAATGCGTTCGAACGGGACAAGACCTGATGCATGATAAAACAAAGAAAACACATACGCATTCGAGTAGCGTTCGTAAACGTGTTCGAACGGTAAACAGAAGGTTCACGTTCGTATAGCGTTCGAGAACGCGTTCGAACGGGACAAGACCTGTTGCATGATAGACGACGCAACACATACATAGATAAGCAATTCCACAATGTAGGACTCCGTGTGCCCGATTGAACTCATTCCCATTCAATTGGGTGTACCTCATCCGGCGAGGCAAAACATCGTGGTAAAGTAGCCTTTAGGCATTTTCCCTCGAATGGAGGACCTTGAATCCACCCTAGTTAGCCCATGCGCACAAGAATGCAATGCATGCGTAAATAAAGCAATGATATGCAAATGGTAAATGACATGATAAAAGGCGCAGCAAAACATCGTGGTAAAGGTAGCCTTCAGGCATTTCCCTCGAATATAGGACCTTTAATCCACCCTACTTAGCTCATGCGCATTATGTTACCATGCATATAAAATAAAGACAACAATAATATAGGACCTCGTATACTCGATTAAACATATCTCACATTCAATCAAACATACTCCATCCGGCGCGGCAAAACATCGTGGAAAAGGTAGCCTTTTAGGCATTTCCCTCGAATAGAGGACCTTTAATCCACCCTAGTTAGCCCATGCGCACTATATCATCATGCATAAATAAGCAACATGCAGAAAGCAATAGCATACTAACGACTAAATCATGCTCGAATACAAGGTTGGATGAAACAAAATGTGTGAATCTCTCAAGTGATACATGGCATTGTATCCCGAGTGCAAACCACAATACCGTCCATTCAGATTCGGCTACAGAATTTACGTCCGGGTTTCCATCCGATATACCACAAGAGAGAACACATATTTCATTCATTCAAGGACCACAACATATATCTACAAACGACTCTCATGCGAGGGAATTCTCATAAACAAAAAAAAAGATGAGAATAAATAAAAAAAGGGTGCCCTCAGGTCTAACCTCTTAGGTCGTCTCTCGAAAGTGCGTTACACGGCCGTCGGAAGGGTTGGAGCTCCGCAATTCCTCCGGTTCAATGGTCCACTGCTCTCGTTCACTGCTTCGGTGTTTTTGAGCTGTCATTTTCTCTATTTTGTTGCTGTTTTGTTGCTGTTTTACTGCTGTTTCTTGCTGTAATTTAAGGGTTTTAAAATGCAGTTTTTTTTTCACTGTTTTGCTATATTAAGGGACTGTTTTTGGCTAATTTTTGCGGTGAATAAGGGATGTTTTGGGGTTGGTTGTGTGGCAATATCGTGGCTGTTTTGGTGATGGTTGTGGGGCAATATGTAGACTGTTTCTGGTGTTAATGCTTTTGCAGAATTTTGTGTGATTTGTATGTATATGCTAGGGTGTGAAAGGTTGGTTTAGGCTTCTTTTTATAGGCAAAGGCTAGGGTTTCTAAGGTTTGAATATGAATGGATCAGGTAATTATGGGGGGAATATTTGATTAGTGTCTCACAGGGAAAAATCTTCTTAAGTTAGGGAGGAGATTTGGTTTGGTGGGAAGGTGATATATTTGATTTGTTTATTTAGGTATGTGAATTATTTAGATTGGGATGTGATTTATTTAATTTAGGAAGGATATTATTTTAATTTGTGACATGTTTTAAATGTTTTAATTATTTTTGGGTGGGTTTTGGTGGGCTAAATGGGCTTGGGCGTGAGGCTAGCAACAAAACCAGAAGTACCGACACCGTTCGAACGCCTATTCTAACGCTGCATGAACGCCCGCAATCTGTTTGACGTTCGAACATGTTCACGAACGCAGCATGAACGAAAGCAGTGAACATGTGAATTGAATCCGATGACATACTTATTTTGAATTTCCCCTTCCGATATTCGTTTCCCGCGATTTTCATAACCTAGAGAATAGTGCCTCCATACGAGACTCATCATCGGGACTTATATGCAAAATGCAGTGCCTACAGTAGCCTGGACCTGTCCGTTAGATTTGGGATGAGCTGATGAAGCAAATCTCAAGGCGATTTGAAGGTCTTCACAGAGCTTCCTGAAACCCTTGTTGTCGAACTGTATCCCATTATCAGTAATGATCGCTCGGGGAATTTCAAACCGGCATATGATACTCTTCTTTACAAAATATGTTGTTTTATTCTCTGTGATTGTAGACAGGGGTTCGGCCTCTATCCACTTGGTGAAATAGTCAATGGCGACGATTACATACTTGGCATGTCCCCATCCCGCTGGCATTGGCCCGATAATCTCTAGTCCCCACTGGGCGAACGGCCAGTGGTTGACCAGAGTGGTCAACTGCTCAGCAGGTTGATGATCAATGTTGGCATTCTTCTGGCATCCATCACATTTCTGAGCTACCTTCATTCCATCTTGGTGCATGGTCGGTCAGTAGAACCCTTGCCTCAACGCCTTAAATGAAATCGACTGCCCCGGGCATGGCTCCCGCAGATTCCTCCATGAATCTCTTTGAGCACATAATATGCTTCCTTAGTTGTAAGACACCTCAAAAGTGGTACCGTATGCCCCCGCCGGTACAAAAATCCTTCAACTAAGTAAAATTTTGAGCTTTGGTACTTTAACTTTCTTGCCTCCTTCTTATCCTCATGTGTCTTCCCAGTCTCCAAGTAACTCTTGATCGGGTCCTTCCAAGAGGTCCTCCCTTCTGTATCTACTTCCATCACCTACGGCTTCCAACATTTTTTTCCTGTACGCAAATCAAAGGGATAGTCCTAGGCTCTTCTGACTTAATTGAGGATGCCAGCCGAGCCAGTGAGTCTGTCTAATGGTTGTTTTCTGGACCAATCTGCTCGAACTGCACACTACCCATTTCCCCAATCATCTTTTTCACCTCGGCCATATAAGCCATCATGTTAGGCTCTCTGGCCTGAAACTCGCCATTTAGCTGGATGGCCATTTGGGAGTCGCTTTTTACGATCACGTCCCTAACACCTGCCGCCGCGCAGAGCCTTAAGGCGGCCAGAATGGCCTCATACTCAGCCTCATTATTAGTGGCCTCGAAGGTGAATCTTAGGGCACATACCACCTCATCTCCATCACTGCTCCGCAAGACAACCCCAGCTCCACAGCCTTGTGAACTGACTGAACCGTACACCGAAAACTCCCACGTGGTCTTCGAAACTTCCAAAATCTGTGGTCCTGCGAACTCGGCTACAAAATCTGCCAGAGCCTGCCTTTTTATAGCCGCTCTCAGCAAATAAGATATATCATGCTCACTCAATTCCACCGACCATTTTACTAACCGACCTGAGACCTCCGGTGTATGCAGGATTTGCCTCAGAGGATGATCAATATAGACCCCAATATGATGAGCTTGGAAGTAGGGCCGCAGCTTCCGGGCTGCCGTAACCAAGGACAAAGCCACCAGTTCATGGGCCAGGTATCAGGTCTCTGCATCCAGCAAGGCTTTGCTGATATAATACACCGGCCTTTGGATCTTATCGGCCTCCTGCATTAGCATCGAGCTTACAGCATGTTCAGAAACAGCTAAGTACAAGAATAAAGTCTCACCCGAGATTGGTTTAGCCAAAAGTGGGGGTTGAGCTAAGTACTGTTTGAGTTGCATGAAGGCTTCCTTGCACTCTGCCGTCCAACTGACCTCATTCTTGGCCTTCTTGATTCAACTTGAAAAAATGATGACATTTATCGGTTGCCCGGGAGATGAACCGGCTTAGTGCAACCACTCGGCCCGTCAAACTCTGTACCTCTTTGACCGTCTTGGGAGATTTCAATTCCAGAACTGCTCGGATCTTCTGCGGGTTTGCTTCTATACTTCTTGCACTCACCATGTATCCCAGAAACTTTCCCGATGCAACACCGAATGCACACTTCTCTGGGTTCAGCCTCATATAATGTTTTTTTATCAGCTCAAAAGTCCTCGCGAGGTCGGCCAAATGATCCTCCGGTTCCTTGGTCATCGTTATCATGTCGTCAACATATACTTGCATGGTTTTGCCAATGAGGGGCTTAAAAACTTTGTTCACGAGCCTCTGAAATGTAGCCCCAACATTCTTCAAACCGAAAGGCATCACCTTATAACAATACAGCCCCTGGTCTGTGATGAAAGCTGTTTTCTCCTCATCCTCGGGATGCATCTTGACCTGATTATATCCTGATAAGGCATCCATGACACGCCGTCGAATCTACCAGCCGATCTACCTTCGGAAGCAGGAAACTATCATTCGGGCAGGCCTTGTTAAGATCAGAGAAGTCTACATACATCATCCACTTTACTAAAACCACGTTTGATACCCATTCCGGGTATTTCACCTCTCTGATAAAACCGGCCTTTAACAATCTTTCCACATCGGCCCCTACCGCCTCGCAAAGTTTATGATTGAATATTCTTCTCTTTTGCTTGACCGGCTTGTGAGCCGGATCCACAGCTAAACGGTGGCTGATGAATTTGGGATCTATTCCGGGTATGTCGCGCCCCCAATAAAAAATGTCTGCATACTGCTTCAAAAACTTCAGCAGGTCATTCTTCAGGTTTTCCTCCAAACCTGCCCCTACCTTTATGACTTTATCTGAGCCGAAGAGTTCTACTGACTCCAACTCTTCAGCTGCCCCTAATTGGGC
Organism: Zanthoxylum bungeanum; assembly: GCA_019454045.1. Classification (NCBI taxonomy): domain Eukaryota; kingdom Viridiplantae; phylum Streptophyta; class Magnoliopsida; order Sapindales; family Rutaceae; genus Zanthoxylum; species Zanthoxylum bungeanum. The sequence continues at coordinate 26,435 of SKCR01026488.1, forward strand.
AAAATCCTCGGGCTGGGGATCTGGAGACTCAATTGTTTCCTCCTCTCATTCCCTTTCTCTCCTCTTCCGGGTATCTTTCTCAACACAAAGAGTCTCATTTGAGACGGTGGTGAAACAACTCCTGGCTACTTTCTGACTTCCACATTCTATCCCAATCCCAGCTCGGGTGGGAAACTTCAATTTCAAATAATAGCATGACATGGCGGCCTTTGTTTTCATCATGAAAGGCCGGCCCATAATGACCTGGTAACTGCTCATGCAGTCCACCACCGTGAAGTCTATCATGATCGTCCGGGTGCGGGGGGAAGTCGCGATCGTCATGGCCAGCTATATACTTCCCAAGGGGACGACTGCTGCTCCTCCAAACCCGTACAAAAGAGTCCCGTCCTGGGTCATAGTGGCATATTCCACCCCCAGGCCATCCAAGGCTTCCTTGGAGATTATGTCGACTGCACTCCTCAGATCCACCAAGATCCTATCTACCTCGGCCCCTCCTATTACTGCTTTGATTATCAGGGCATCGTCGTGGGGAAAACTCACCCCATGGGCATCCTCATCCGTGAATATTACAGGGTTCGACCGACCTCTATGAACCCCTAGAGCTTGTTCTGCCGACAATACCTCTGGCATCGGATCCGACTATAATTCTTCCTTGACCGGTTCGAGTCTCTGGCTAGTGTCCTCCCACCGATGATGGTATACATCTTTCTATGCCTCGGCCGTTGTCAGTGTTGGATAATATGACCCATAGCGTCACTATTTGTACAGATCATAGTGTTGTTGTACAAATTAACTATGTGACAAAGAAATTGCACTCTCATCATTTGTGATTAGATCACCATAGATGTATAAATGAATAGAGGTCCATATGATTAGTTCCTGGATTGAGAATGATATGAGACAGTATCAGTCCGCGAAGGATTAATCATTGAATATCCCTAGTCGTAGTATTATCGAGACTGGACATCGATAATGCGGAATAGGCTAGTATTGCACTTGTGCGCGTTGTGAGGGCACAACGGCATAGTTCTCATATATTTAAGTATATGATACTTATGCAAGTGCGATAGGAGGTTGTGTTTCACCGATGGTACGGGAAAGAGCTTCGCTCTGGATAGACCCCTCAGAATCCCATTGGTATTATGACTATGTGTCTATGGGAGTCCGACATCAGGGTAGGTGTGTATGGTCTTAACTTGAGACTTGCATCGCTAGTACTTGCGACAATCGGTAAACTTTGGTTTGGTGGTCCAGGGCTTTAACCGGTTCTGTGTACACCTCTTCTGGGTTTATCAGAGAATCGTAGTGTATTGGGTGTGATGTCAAAACGGAAGTATCACTCCAGTCATAGTGGAGATGATGTCACGCAGGATAAGGTATTAGTACTCTTAAGTGCTGGCCGGCCATCGGGATATTATGACAAGGTCATGTATATCCGATTATAGAGACTAGTTACCAGACATCTGACATGTGCTTCAGACGGGGCAGACACTTATCCAGCCCCAGCCCTAGCACGTGACTATCCGATACTGGGCCGATATACATGATACTTAGTAGACTACGCCTGATATAGATCTTAGATATTCTTATAAGAATATGTCCAGAGAATTGGGTAGACTTGGTGCTTTGCTAGAAGTCGACCTTGTCTCGTAAATCGGTAGAACGTAGTACTTGGTACGTACGTTATTCAGATACTCCGACGACCGTATTTACTGCCAACATATCCGGGGATCTCATGGGTCGCTTCCCAGTGATCCACCGATGACGTATGACTCACACATTTATTAATCTGGGATTAATTTGATGAGAGAGAGAAAAATAATCTGGGATTAGTTACAGAGCTATTTTATCTAGGATAAAATATCGTCTAAAGAGAGGAAATGATTAATTTGGAATTAATTGATTAAATTAATATATTTGATATATTAAAAGAAATTAGATTTCGACGCAGAATTAAAATTAGATTTTAATTCGGGCGAACGAATTAATTTAGAATTAATTCGTTAGCGACGTGAATAGTGAATTCGCTAGGCGTAATCATTTAATTACGACGCGACGGAAAAATCGCTAATTAGGAATTAGCGAACCCGAGCCCGAGTGTGATTGCGAGCGCATACGTATTTCGAATTCGAGTGCGGCAACGCAAGTCACATCAAGCGTCAAATCATTCGTCGCATCAAGCATCAAATCAAATGTCACTTTGAGTGATGTGATTGATTGATGTGATTGATTGATTGAAAGACAACTTGACACTTTGAGTGATGTGAGTTGTTGGAATAGTGTTAGTGGTTGGAAAGTTTTGTATTTGACTTTTTGAAAGCCAAATAAAATGTAATTACCTTTATTATATTTTGGAAAATATATAAGGTAAATTCTTTACACTTTCTAATAACCTAATACACACTTTCCCTATTCTCTTTCTCTTTCATTATTCACGCCCAAATGGGCAGTAAAATGCTCACTGGTTTTCTTCATTTTGGGCGTGAGTTTGGGAAGCAATGTGCTTGATTTTGTGGCAAAATCAAGAAGAGCTAGCACTCCGAGAGACTTGCGAAGGTGGTAGGGAGGTTCACCCATGAGCCGGGATCCGTCCGACAAAGCTTGGAGCTCCGTTTCGCAGCTCAAAATTCTGATTTGGAGGGCAGTGAACTGCATACAGTTGGGGCCAAAACAGTGGGCTTTTTGGGCTTCATTCGTCTTCAAATCGTCTCAACCGATCGATGTGAGTATTCCGCTACCTCCTTTGATGTATTCACACATGTATTTCATTGCTTGTTTGATCTTGGGACCTAGAAACAAACCTAACAAATGGCCGCCATGGTCCCTTGGTCGACGTAATCATTCAGATAGCCGTTCTACGCTATTGTTTCCATCTTCTCTCGCAGGTCCTTACAACCTTCCACCGTATGTCCCCTCATGTTATGATGTACGCTATAAAATTTCTCACTCTTCTTTTCCACCGGATATTTCCTCAGATCAAGCTCCATCAGGAGGCCCCTACCTTGAATTTCCTTGACTATCTGAGTCAATGGCTTGTTCAAGGGTGTGTACCCTGGCCCTTCGGCCACATGATTGAGTTGTCTTTGAACCCTCATTTCCTGTGGTGCATTGCTGGGAGGCACTGGTCTCAACTCTATTTTTCTCGGAGGTGGCTTCCTCAACTCTTTGTCCGGTCTCCGAGATAACTCTGGCCTCGCCATATTTTCTTTCTGACTTTCCCCTCTTCCGGACGACCTTTTCTTCTTCTTCCATTAACACAAACTTCCTGGCCAGCTCCAGGGCAGTGGCGTAATCTGGGACATCCTAAACCCTCAGATGAGTCCATAATTTCCCTACCTTAAGGGCCCCTTGAGAATTTCCAGTGCTTCTGATGACTCGTACTCCCCGACCTCGAGCACTAAATTATGGTATCTTTCAATAAAGTTCTTTAGGGGTTCATCATCTCTCTGCTTCATCAACCTCAACTATCCTACTGTATTCTTTGGAACACACGCTCCTTTGAAATGCCGGACGAAGGACTTCCTGAGCTGAGAGAAGCTTTCGATACTTCCCGGAGTCAAGCTTCTAAACCACAAAATTGCGGGCCCACTCAGAGTTAGAGGAAACACCCTGCATATGGCCTCTCCCACCATTCCTTGGACCTCCATCAGTAAAACAAAACTTTCAATATGAGATGTAGGGTCGGTCTGGCCCCTGTAGGAGCTCATAGAAGGCATGGTGAACCGCCTAGGAAATTCAGCGGACAAGATTTCTTCTGTGAAAAGGGATGCCACCTCCCCGTCCCAACTATCTCCTTTATTCGCCTTCAAGTTATCTTCCCACTTTCTCATTTCCTTTCTAAACCAAGCTTTCATATGGTTGTCAGTGGTTTCACATTGTCTTATGTGAACTTCTTCACGCCTGACACCCCGAGCATGAGGTTCTAGCTTTCCTCCCTATCTATCCCCTTCACTGCGTCTTTCATATTCCCCCTTCTTAGAGCGTGGGCTATTACTGGAGGACTCTGGAGCCTATCTCTCATCTTCTTCTTCCCGAATTATTTCCGCCCGCAAGGTTCTTGCTATCACAACCGACCTCACCCTCTGGGGATCCTTCCTCCCGGGTTCATCATCCTCGCTTAGGTCTACCACTCTCTTTCCTTCTGCTATCTCATTTCTCCTCTGACTTGGACCAGCCTCCATCCTTTCATTATTCATTTTTTCTAGTCTTTCCAACTTCTCCAACATGATCTTCATGAGGTTATGGCTTTCCTCTCTATCCTTCCGCATGCTTTCCTCCATTTTTTCATCCACTCTGTTGTTGAACTCTCCGACGATCTATGGTTCCCGTCTTCCACCATTGTCTTACTATGCAAGTTGTTTTTTGTTCTTTCCCCACACACGGTACCAACTGTTGACGGGTGATTTTCATCCCAGGGGCAGTTTCAAGATAACCCTCCCGATGCAATCCTCCTTTAACCTTGAATTTGTTTGGTTATTGGGGGACCAAAAGCTAATGTAACAAAAGATAAAATAAACACAAAAATCGACAAAGAGTGTTTAACGTGGTTCGACGGAGCTAATCCAGCCTATGCCCACGGGCACAAAGTAGATGAGGTTGTTTTATTACCAAACCGAGATCTACCGACCTGTTTAGGGACATGTCTGATAGTAACCGAGCTGTCGGTTGTTCTTTAAGTTTCTTACAAGTAGTAATCGAATTAAAATTTTTCCAACCCTTACAAATGAGATCACCCTCTCCTTATATACTAATGGATATACAATACTGTTCCCATATCTTTGTGACGTCAGCACTGCAGGTCTGCGGATTTCCAGTGATTTGACAAGCTCTCTTCCCCAATTTGCCATCGCCGAAAGTAAAACCTACCCTCTGATTTCTTGTCACATCACGCCGTAAAAGTACATTGTCACGCCTTTTCATTGATGATGACAACCTGTTAGATTTCGATTATGAAAGTTGATTTCAGAGGGAAAAATCCAAACTATCCTGATTACGCGTCGGTTATAGGATGTTGGCCGGTAAACTTACCAAACACCTCGATTGCTCCTGCCCCGATATATAATATCCTAGCTCATCAACTTGTTCCAGGAGGTAAGATAACATAAAATCGAGCCGCCGGTCTGATGTGGTCGGCCTCGGTTCTGATGTTGTCGGTCTATGAAATTTGTGTGAGATCCGAGGAATAAGTGCTCGGATTCTCTTACTGCCTGATTACTGACCGATACATCTGGACATCTGATCCTCCAAAAAAGGAAATTCCCTTTTTACCTTTGCCGAATTGTTTGAATATCTTAGTTGTAGAAATCCTCATCAACAAAAACTTTAATGGGAAAATTATTAATCTCACTTTAAAAAAATATTAGGAAAGGAATGATGGATATGTGAGTAGGTAAATGAACCATTTAGTATTTAAAAATTCTTTTTTTCTTTCTGCATAAAGAGTTTTATTTATACAATGAAACATAAATTTCATTCCACATAATTAATATGAATATCCATTTCAATTCACAAATAATCAATTACAGGAAAACTATTATATATTTATAAGTGCTTGATTGAATAGTTTTCAAACAGTTTTATTTTTATTTATTAAAGCATCCGTAATATTAATCTTGGAGAATGAATGGTTGAAAAATCCATTACTCCCTATATTTTGGGCTAAATACTTATTTAGTTCATATAATTTGAAAAATATTCTAAGACACCTCTGTAATTAGTTTTTAAATATTCTAAGACACCTATGTAATTAGTTTACCGTGGTTCGGTGGAATGGATCCAACCTACGTCCACGGGCGCAAGAAAAGTGAAAATTTTATTACCACCTCGGGTATGACCGACCTTTTTCTCTCTCTCTAACTCAAAACTTTTTTTTTTCTCTTTTACAAGTGAAGAAACAATTATCTCTTGCTAGAAAATAATTGACCAACTGTTACAATGAACTCTCAACCCCTTTATATACTAGGTCCATTTCACTATTACACTAACTCGTGACATCAGCCATGTGAACCTGTCATCGATGCGCAGGCTCTCTTCCCCAACCACTCTGTAAAAAGTATCTCTACCATCTGACACCTCATTAAACCATGTCACTTTTGGTAACTGCTACACGCTATGCTACAGTGTTAGCTTGTACTCTAACTGCTCTCACATGATTGCCTGTGTAAGTGAATAAGCTCGCAGCCTTGCTCCGTCCTATCAGCCGCTGGCCTATTTCTATCCCATCAATCCTTGGTAAACCCAATTTCCCGTTTAGGGTTACGTACTATCTAAGAACACAATGGTACAACCCCGACCCGCATCCTCGGGTTAGAAAATTGAGATGATCAACTGCAAATTTAATTGATCGACCAGTCCCACCAGGTCGGGTCGGTGCTGAGACCTTAATTCCCCTCATCTTCCCTGAACATCTTTCCACCTCGGTTCGGGCATCAAGTACAAACTAATTATGATCTGCTCGTTGGGCCTGATGCCTATGTCTCTTGGGCCTGGGCTCCTTGTTCCGAAAGTGGAAATCTCTTTTATACCATTCTTCATACTTCGGCTCTTCTCAGGTCAGGAAATCACCATCAATATATGTCCCATAGTTTTGATATCAACGAGTTTGTGAGTTGGTGCCGAGAACTATAATGGTAGGGTGCCTTCTTACGCTGGAGTTCAACCCTGACTAAGTCTAGAATTCAAAATCTACCCCACCTCAAAGAGGGTTCCAAAATCTGCAAGCATCAGTACTTCTTGTAAAAATCCATGTCGGGTTCATAACTCTGACCTAGCACCTATGCTTCTGATCCATAGATTGGTTATCTCTTCCATTAGGCCTTATCGAACCGAAAATGTTGATCTGAGCTAGCTGTGGCCGGTCCATTCACTCGTTTCTCAGTTTGATCTTGAAGAAACTCATCTTGTACAACCCCAGGCTAATGCACGCTCTCGACATGTTGCGATCTCAGAAGAGGATGATCTACAAAGACCCAGCCCTGAGCTGATCTAACAAAAAGAGGCATTGGGGGAAAGACCATCCCCAAGCCATATAAGTCACTAGACCGTAATGGAATGCTCTCTCATTGTGCCAACACACAACAATAGGGCCTCGACGGGACGTAACCCAGCCCCGAGCTGATCTGACGAAGAAAGGCTTTGAGGGAAAGACCGTCCCCAAGTCATATAAATCACTTGCCCGTAAGGGAATGCTCCCTCCTTACACCAACACACAACAATAGGGCCTTAGTGAGACACAACCCAGCCCCGAGTTGATTTGACAAAGAGAGGCCTTGGGGGAAAGACCATCCCCAAGCCATATAAATCACTTGGCCGTAAGGGAATGCTCCCTCCCTGCACCAACACACAATAATAGGACCTCGGCGGGACGTAACCCACCCCGAGCTGATCTGACGAAGAGAGGCATTGGGAGAAAGGTCGTCCCCCAGCCATATAAATCCCTTTACCGCAAGGGAAAGTTCTCTCCTTGTTCCAACATAAAATAATAGGGTCTCGGCGGGACGTAACCCAGCCCTGAGCTGAGAATAGTATTCGGCCACAGGGGAATGATCCCCCATTGCACCGCCAACATGGCCTCGTTGGAACGAACGCAGCCCTGATCCATCAAAGTTTTCGACCTCCGAAAATCACCATGGAGATTGAAAATGGCGTCTCATTTCAAGTCATCCACCAAAAACAAAACCAGGATAAAAAAACAAGACAAACAAAATAAGGGTGATATATCACATACCATGTGCAGACCCAAAAGAATTAAAAAGGGAGCCCGAGATAGCGTCATGCCATATGCCACCCAAAATAATAATTTTGAACCTTACAGTTCAACATCCCGGAGAACCGCGCTATGGATCGAGGGGGCGGCCAACGCCATGAGATTTTCCATGCTAGGTAGGCCCCAAGTCTGCAAATGCCACGGAGACCCTCAGGACTTCCCCGCGCTGTGCTCCTACGGATCCAAAATGGGATGGCCAATGACATGGGGGCATTCTCCCTCCCCGTGCTAGGCATATCCCGAGGCTACAAATGCCACGGAGGCCCGTGGGCCTTCCCCGTGCTATATACCTCCAATACTGGGCGGCAAACGCCATGGGGGAATTGTCATTCCCCATGCTATTTTACCCAGAGGTATCGTAGTATCGAAGCCACTAGCCATCCATACATTTTATGATTACCTTGAGGCACCAAACTCCACGCCGACTCATTCTCCGAGTGTGCTATGGATACCCGAGGTGCCAAACGCCACACATGCCTTCATACTGTGATCATTCCTCAAAGATACAAGTCATTGGGTATTAACGTTCCAGCCCGCGGGTTTGATAATGACACTAGGGACTGGCGTTGCGCGGGGGTGCACGCTTTTCCCATATACCTTACATCCCTTCATGCATTCTGATCAAGAGTATTTCACAAGAATATTAAATATGGCTTACCCACTTAAAATAATAAACAAGCATAGATAAACAAGTTTTTATTTAAGAAATGGAAAGTCTTATTCATATTCAGGGGATCTACTGCCCGTCTTACAACTCTTTGATGGTCATTCTAAGAGAGGCTTTATTGAAAGTTATTTTGTAACATCTCCACATTCCAAGGCTACTTCAATCGGGTACCGTCCAGCTGTTCCAGATGATAGGTACCCGGTCTGTTGACTTCGATAACTTCGTATGGTCCTTCACATTGGCCCCCAATGAACCCTCCTCGGGCTTCCTTGTATTCAAGGTGACCCGTCGTAAAAATAAGTCACAAGAGAGGAAGGACCAATTCCGAACCCTCTTATTATAGAAAAGCGACATCTTCTGCTGATACACTACCACATTGAGCGCCAATCTCTCCCTTTTCTCTTATATTAGATCAAGATGGTACTTAAGGAGATATTCATTCTTCCATTCCTTAAATTACTGCACCCGATGTTATTTCATTCCAATTTCAGCAGGCATGACTGCTTCACACCCGTAAGCCAAAGAAAATGGGGTCTCCCTCGTAGAGTCATTGTAAGTCATCTGATGTGCCCACAAAACCTCTAGCAGCTCCTCGACCCATAGATCCTTATAGGATCCGAGCCTCGCCTTCAAGTTGTTCTTGATGATTTTATTCGTTGCTTCTACTTGCCCATTTGACTTCAGATGAGCAGGTGAGGTGAACCACAATAGAATCTGGAGGTCCTCACAAAGTTTTCTGAAACTCTTACTATTGAAATGCTTCCCATTGTCCGTAATGATAGCCCGGGGGATCCCGAATCGGCACATAATATTCTCCTTGGGAAATTCATCGCCTTCTTTTCAGTAATGATTGACAATGGTTCAGCTTCCCCCCACTTGGTGAGGTAATCGATTGTAACTATAGCGAACTTGGCTTGACCCCGACCCGTGGGCATCAGCCCAATGATATCTATCCCCCACTGGGAAAACGGCCAAGGACTGGATAATATGGTCAAATGCTCGGGGTGCTGGTGAGATATGTTGACGTTCATCTGACATCTATCACATGCCCGGGCAACTCTGGCCCCGTCCTGGTGCACCGTCGGCCAGAAGAAACCTTGTATCAGTGCCTTGTGAGTGATTGACTGACCTCCACCATGGCCTCCACAGATTCCCTCATGAATTTCTCTAAGCACATAATTTGCCTCCTCAGGTATCAGACACCTTAAGTATGTCGTTGTGTACCTTCTTCGGTGTAATACCCCATCAATCAAGCAAAATCTTGCACTCCGATATTTTAGCTTCCTTGCCTTTTTTTCCCCTCGGGCACATCCATTGTCTCAAAGTACTTCTTGATCGGCTCCATCTAGGATGCCCCTCTCTCGGCATCTACCTTCGTCACGTCTAGCATCCCAATATTTCTTGATGGCAAGCATCCCAACGAAATGGTCCGGGGAATTTTTGATTTTTATGGATGATGCAAGCCGATCCAGCTAGTCTGTCTTCTAGTTTTTCTCCCGTCCAACCTGCTCGAACACTACATTCCCCATTCATTCAGCTAGCTTCTTCACCTAGTCATGATAAGCAATCATATTCGGCTCCCTTGCCTAGAATTCACCATTCACTTACTGAACGACCAATTGGGAATCGTTCTTCACCACCACATCCTTGACTCCAACTTTCATGCAAACTGTCAAGCCTGCCAGCATATGGCCACATATTCAGCCTGATTATTCGTAGCTTTGAAGGTGAATCTCAATGAGTAGCTCAAATCCTCTCATTCACTACTTCAGAGGATCATCCCAGCCCCACACCCTTATGTGCTGACCTACCCATCAACAAACAGCTTCCACTTAGCTTCCTCTATTGCCATAACCTGAGGCCCAGTGAACTCCGCAACAAAATCTTCCAGCGCTTGCCCCTTGATCGATACCATATACAGATAGGATATATCATACTCTCTGAGCTCCACAGACCACTTCATTAGACGACCCGAGACCTCCGGCTTGTGCAATATCTGCCTCAAAGGATGGTCGGTATATACCCCGATAGGGTGGGCTTGAAAATAAGGGTGTAACTTCCTTACCGCAGTGACCAAGGAAAAAGCCACCAGCTCATGAGCGGGGTACCGAGTTTCCACATCCAATAGGGTTATACTACTGTAGTACTCCGAACTTTGGATTTTACCCATTCCTGCACTAACATCAAACTCATAGGATATTCAGAAATAGCCAAGTATATGAATAATGTTTCACTTGGCATCGACTTCACCAAAAGTAGAGGTTGGGCCAGGTACTCCTTCAGTTGCTGGAATGCGTCCTCACATTTAGTTGTCCAGCTGACTTATTTCTTAGCCTTCTTGATCAGTGGAAGAAGGCGTGACACTTGTCGGTGGCCTTAGAAATGAACTGGTTTAGTGCTGCCACTCGACCCGTTAAGCTCTGCACTTATTTGACTTCGATACCACGAGCACTGACCATGTACCCCAAAAACTTTCCCGAAGACACACAAATGCGCACTTATTCAGATTTAGTCTCATATTATGCTTCCTTAACAACTCAAATATCCCCCTAAGGTCGTCCATATGGTCCTCGAGCTTCTCCGTCATCGTGATCATGTCATCAACATATACCTACATTGTCTTACTGATGAGTGGCTTGAAAACCTTGTTCACTAACTTCTGATACATAGCCCCGAAATTCTTCAACCTGAAATGTTAAAGTTCTACGGTCCCAAGGATCGAATCAAAAGCATAAAATAAGTGCGAATATAACGAGGGAGTTGCGGAATACTCACATCGATCGGTTAAGCGACGCAGCGATGAACAAAAATGATTTATGCCCTCCTTACTGCTCACGGCAGTGAGCTGCTATTGGGCTCCATTTTCGGCCATTGTTGGTCCTCCATGAAAGCTCCAAGCTTCGTCAAACGATTCCAAGCTCATGGGTGGACTTCCCTATCACCTTCGCATGTCTCTCGGAGTGCTAGCTCTCGATGTTTTTGCCACAAAAACCATCACACTTGCTTCCCATCTTCTCGGTTTTGCCCATCAGAAAACCAGTGAAGAAATGCCCAAATGGGCGTGAATGAGGATAGGAAAAATGGAAGAGAGAGAGAGATTTTTGTATTTCATATTTGTTTTCCAAAAACAAATAAAACATATACCAAAAATCCTTTTTCCAAAAAATCAAGCAATAAATGCTTTCTATCAACCACACACATCACTACCCATCAATCAGTGAATAGTGACTGGCGTCAATCACTCAAAGTGAAAGACATCTATCACTTGATTGACGAATGATGTGACGCTAGAAGCGACTAGCGATTTGACGCTTGATTTGACTTGTGTGCCGCACTCGAATTTGAAATGCGAATGCGCTCGCAAACAATCTCGGGCTCGGGTTCGCTAATTCCAAATTAACGAATTTTCTGTTGCGACGTAATTAAATCTAATTTAATTAAATAATCATGCCTAGCATAATTACTATTCACGTCGCTAACGAATTAATTCTAAATTAACTCGTTCGCCCGAATTAAAATCTAATTTTAATTCCGCGTCGAAATCCAATTTCGTATAATATATCGAATATATTATTTATCTATTAATTCCAAATTAATTGTTATCTCTCTTTAATTGATATTTTATCCCAGATAAAATATCTCCGCAATTAATCCCAGATTAATTTTCTCTCTCATTAAATTAATCCCAGATTAATTAAAGTGCGAGTCATACGTCATCGGTGAATCTTCGGGAAGCGACCCATGAGATCCCTAGATATGTTGCCAGTAAATTCGATCGTCGGACTATCCGAACACGTAAGTACCTAGTGCTACGCTTGTACCGATTTACAAGACAAGGTTGGCTTCTAGCAAAGCGTCATGCCCACCCAATTTTCCAGAAATATCCTTACAGGAATATAAGGATCTATATCAGACGTAGTATACATAGTATTGTGTATTTCGACCCAGTATCGGATGATCACAAGCAAGGCCTGGGGCTGGTACAGTGTCTGCCCCGTACGAAGCATATATTGGATTACGAGCAACTAGTCTCTTTATTATCGGATAATCATGACCAAGTCATATTATCCCGATGGTTACAACCCTTTAGAGAACTATTTTTGTATCCCTACGCGATCATAATCTCCATATGACTGGAGTGATACTTCCGTCTTGACATCACACCCAACACACTACGATTCTCAATATACCCAGCAGAGGCGTACACTGAACCTGTTAAAGCCCTGGACGACCACAACCAAAGTATATTGATTGTCGCAAGTATTATCGGTGCAAGTCTCAGGTTAAGACCAAACACAAATACCCTGATTTCGGACTTCCATAGACACATAGTCATACTACCAATGGAATTTCGAGGGGGTCTATCCAGAGCGAAGCTGTTTCCCGTACCATCGGTAAAACACAACCTCCTATTACACTTGCATGAGTATCCTATACCCAAATATATGAGAACTATACAGTTGTGCCCTCACAACGCGCACAAGTGTAATACTAGTCTTTTACGTATTTCTCGATGTCCGATCTCGATAATACTCTGACTAGGGATATTTAATGATTTATCCTTCGTGGATTGATACTGTCTCATATCATTCTCAATCCAGGAACAAATCATAAGGACCTCCTATCATTTATACATCTTGGTGATCTAATCACAAATGATAAGAGAGCAATCTCATTTGTCACATAGTTAATTTGTACAACAACACCATGATCTGTACAAATAGTGACGCTATGAGTCATAATTGTCCAACACGAAAGGCATCACCTTGTAACACTACAGCCCTTGGTCGGTAATGAAGACCATCTTCTCTTCGTCCTCGAGATGCATCCTGACTTGGTTATACCCGAGAAAGCATCCATGAAACTGGGTAGTCCATGACACGCCGTATAGTCCACCAACTGATCTACCTTAGAGAGTGGGAAGCTGTCCTTCGGGAAAGCCTTGTTCAAGTCAAAGAAATCCACGCACATCATCCACTTCCCATTGCCCTTTTTATCAAGACCACGTTGGATACCCACTCTGGGTACTTAACCTCCTTTATAAACCCGACCTTCAACAACTTTTCAACCTCCTTCTGAATCGCCACATACCGTTCTTAGTTGAAAATTCTCCTATTATGTTTTACCAGCTTGTGAACTCGATCAACCGCCAAACGGTGACTGATGAATTTGGGGTACCTCCCGGGCATGTCTTTGTGTTCCTATGCGAAGATATCCGCGTATTCCTTCAGAAAACTCAACAACTGCTTCCTTAAACCCGACTACAATCTTGCCTCAAATTTTATTAATTTTCCAAGGCCGAAAAGCTCCACCTGCTCCAGCTCTTGCCCCGCCCCCAACAAGGCAGGATCCTCGGATCGGGGATCAGCCGACCCAACTTCTGCCTCATCCCCTTCTATCTTTTTCCCCTTCACCCATACCTCTTCAATACATAGTGTTTCCTTAGCTCCACCTGCTCCAGCTCTTCCGTGCCCCCAATATAATGTTCACTGGGCATCTTCCTTAGTGAACATTATGTGCATCGGTCTTGTCTTTTGGATCCTCCGAGCACTTTCTATTGTCAAAACCTCTGAGCTTTTAATCCGAAAATAGTTCTTTCTTACCCGGTTCGAATCCTCAGCCAATGTCTTCCCCTCGCTATTGTGAATATAGGTTTTTACCCTCTTGTTATCTCTTTTATTCTTTGGATGCAGCCCACTTCCTCTTTTTCCCCCGCCTTCTTTTCCAACTTTTCCAACTTCTCCATCATGTCATTCATGAAGGTTTGAGTTGCTTTCCTTTCTTTTCAGGCATCTTCTCTCTCATTTTGAACGGTTTCTTCCATTTTCTCCATCCACTTCGTCGTCGAAGCCTCTGAAGATCTGTGGTTCCCGTCTCCTGCCATCGCCTTATTGTATTTGCTGCTTCTTGTATCGTTCTCCACAGACAGCGCCAACTGTTGATGACTGTTTTCCGTTCCAGGGATAATTCAGGAAAATTGCTCCTTGAACAAATCTTCTTCAACTGTGAATTTATTTTGTTTTGTCGGGAACCAAATGCAAACTTGGCAAAAGAGAGAAACAATAGACAAGACAAAGGGTTTAACGTGGTTCGATGGAATGGATCCAACATACGTCCACATGCATAAGAAAGTGAAAACTTTATTACCACCTCGGGTTTGAACGACATCTTTTTCTCTCTCTAACTCATAACTTTTTTTTTCTCTTTTAAAAGTGAGAAACAACTATCTCTTGCTAGAAAATAATTGACCAACCCCTTACAATGAACTCTCAACCCCTTTATATACTAGGTCCAATTTCACTATTACACCAACTCGTGATGTTAGCCACGTGAACCTATCATCGCTGCGCATGCTCTCTTCCCCAACCACACTGTAAAAAGTAACTCTGCCATCTGACACCTCATGAAACCATGTCACTTTTGGTAACTGCTACACGTTATGCCATAGTGCCAGCTTGTATTCTAACTACTCCCACGCGATTGCGTGTGTCAGCCAATAAGCTTGCAGCCCTGCTCCGTCCCATCAGTCGCTGGCCTACTTCTATCCCAAAAATCATTGGTAAACCCAAACTTCTATTTAGGGCTTACGTCGTCCATCTAATAACACAATGTTACAACTCCGACCCACATCTTCGGGTCGGGAAATTGAGATTATCGACTGCAAATTGAAATGATCGACTAGTCCAACCATATCGGGTCGGTGCTGAGACCTTTACTCCCATCATCTTCCTAAACATCTTTCCATCTCGGGTCGGGCATCAAGTACAAGCTAATTTTAATCTTCTCATCGGGCTGAATGCCTATGCATATTGGGCCTGGGCTTCTTGTTCGTGAAGTGAAAATCTCTTATATACCCTTCTTCATACTTCAGCTCTTCTCGGGTCGGGAAATTACCATCAACATATGTTAAAATATTGACTAATGGAGTATATGAAGTGTCTTATTTTTACTGTAAAAGTTTAAAAATAATTTTTAATTATAACAAAATTAACTCCAAAGATATGTCTTGTGATGTTTTTCAAAATATAAAAACTAAACGGATAGTTAACTTAAAAATATAGGGATTAAATGAAAATTTACCGATAAATCAACCATGATAGATATAAATATGCTTGTTGCATCATTGTTTTTTTGATGTTTTAAAAGGGATGGAACCACTTAATATTTCTATATCTCGTCACATATTCCATTGTTTTAGATATAATGCTTACTTTTGAGCTCACATGAAAACGCTGTCTAATTTTTACTATTTGGCTTGTGACCAATCAAAATGTTTTCCAAATTGGATGAAATCAGTCACATCAATTTCCAAACATTTAGCCATTTACTTGTCAAATTTTTGTTAGTTTTGTTGACGGTTGTTTTTCGTTGTAGGGGCGTTTTGGAAAAATCAATTCCTCGAACAGAACCTCCCATAAGCAGTGAATTCGTTTGGTTTGTTGGGAATCAAAGTAAACTTGGCAGAAAAATGAGGATATACAGAGATAAAAATAGAGGATTTAACGTGATTCGGCGGAATAGATCCGACCTACGTCCACGGATGCAAAAGAAATGAAATCTTTTATTAGGATTTTGGGTCAGACTGACCTGCTCTATCTCTCTCTCCCTTAAGCTTTTTGCTCTCCTCTACAAGTTATCAAAATACGTGAGAAAAATTAACCAACCCCTTACAATGAGTTCTCAACACCTTTATATAGTGTGTTTAAACCCACTATATTGACAACTCGTGACGTTAGTCATGTTATCAAGTTATCATTGTATAGGCTCTCTTTCCCAATCAACCTACAAGTAGTAGCTCTGTCGCCTGACACAATTACTATGTGCCATCTGAACCTCATTAACTCACACTTTTTGGAAACTGCTACAAGTTCTGCCTATATGCCAGCCTGTATTCCAACCACTCATACACGGTTGCGTGTGTCTTTGAATAAGCCTGAAGCCCTATCTTGTCTCATCAGCCAATGGCCTACTCCTATATCATCAGCCTTGGGAGGCTCAAATTTTCGTTTAGGGCTTGTGTCGTCCGTCTAAGAGCATAATACTGCAGCCCCAACCCATATCATCGGGTTGGTACACTGAAATAAGTGACGTCCTTCCTTGCATATGCTAATAGGTTGGGTCGGTAGAGATGCCATTGTTGGGATTTATGTCCTAAAGCTTCATGTATTGTAAAACAAAATTGATTATTGTAATAATAATAAATGAATTATTCATTTTGTCAAAGTTGTTTAATTTATATCGCATATTGTCCAATTGTCTTGTTTACCTTGATTACTCTTGTACCTTCAGACTTAGTGTATGTTTGATGCACATGAGGATTTAAGTCTGGAGTTAGTAATCTAAATAGTCCATAGAGAGCAAACAAAGAGGGTACTTTGTTTGTGGTTTATCTATAGATGCGGTCCGTTCTATACTTGTATGACGACCTTGATTCAGGATCGTTCATGTAGTGACATGGGAATGAAGGCACCTTGTATGATGAGATCATATAGGACTGGACTCAGATAAATACAAATTTCTTTTTATATCCGTTAACCGAAGAAATTCATTTTATCTAATAGATGGACATATATGGATTCGATCTTAATCCTGAATGTACTACGAACTCCTGCATGATAGGCTATGTCATTTGATTTACTATGGTTATGTCGGTGTTGCATTCTCGGCCAATAACTACATATTTTGGGGATATGGTTTGATGTGTAGTTGGGAACGTTTTACATAGATATGGAATTCACTCATTCTTACTAGAAGCAGAATAATATCTCTTTTAAGAATTGATTCGGGACTTTAACAATTTGATCGCTCAACTTTTCTATTACAAATAGAAAATTATATATTCATAATTGTTATGAATTAATTGTTCATTATAGAATCAATGAAGCTTAAAAAATATTTAGAGGGGTTTAACGGAATTTTGACCCAGCTCTATTTATGAGATATTCGTGAAGGGCTATATCCATATGTAATGACTATATCGATAGACACCGAAGTTGTACAGTTTATTTTATCCATCTACGGTAACATGAGTTCAACTTCGAGTTTTTAGTGGAATAACACAGAGTTAATAATTCGTAATATTTGATTAAAGAGTTTAATTAATATTTCAGAATTATTAGAGCTTGGAATTGTAGGTCCATTTTGTTGGGGTTTTTGGGCGATGGGGCGTAGCGGAAGCGCGGGTCGGGCAAAATCATATTTTAAAACTTTTTCAAAAATATCGAATAAATTATTCAATATCTAATATGAATAATTTATTCATATTTCACCTAAACCTATTTATTTAACATCAAATATTAATATAAATAATGTTGAAAACTCGCGAAACCTTTACGAAAATAGTTTTTCGGTAAAATGACGCAAAACACGTTTTTGACCTAACCGACTAACCGACACTCATGGAAACTACCCAGATCAGATCCAATAGTGTCGGGGCAGTTCATGGACTGCCCTACGAGTGACGGATTCATTGTTTGGGCAGCCGTCACCCGGTTGGCTCAAAATCCACCCGGTAACGCCATTTTTTGCCGTTTTCGCTTATTTCAAGTCGGAAACACTTTCCGGAAATTGTGCCAACTCCCAAAACACATCCATTGCATTTATAAGACATCAAAAACATCCCATAATTTTCAGTTTAACCCAATCTGATCCAGAAAACCGAAATCACAAAATACATGCTTTAAATCCAATTTTTCCATGATTAATCTAATTAATCAAACACCAATCAAAGTCACCAAATATGAACAACCAAGAATAATTCTAGGTTCCATAAGAGTGGTCACAACACTCTAGAATAGAAATTCATCAATAATTGATAAAATTAGAAACTAATTACAATAATTAGTTTATCTGAGTCTACAATAGGCTCCATAAGCTAGTATATCAAATTGTGATCTTAGCAGAATACAAACTCTAGGGCCATTCTAGAATGAACTCTTCAAACTAAGAAATCAAGACGGATCTCTCATTTGAAGAAATCACTCAAGAACGCCACTTTGCATTCTTTATCCAAAATACATAGTTTAATCATAACATTAACCAACAGATCCATAATTGTTAAATTAGTGCGACTAGAGACAAGTTTTCTCAGAATCTACAATAGACTACTGAGTATAACTTTCTCATTGTCATACTATAAAGGTCAAACCTTTATCGAGCTTACTTTGCTTTTGCTGCGCAAACAATTTGCATAATTTATGAACTATTCATAACGAAAGCCTAATCAAATTCAAAACTTGATTGTAGCAAGCAATGAACAATCTTAGATCTATGGTTCAATGGTAATTTCCGAAATTGATATCAAATATCGCTCCCACTATAAGTTATAGGATAAATTTCTTCAATAAGAAAACAACAGAATCAGTAAGTATCAAATACTTCGCAAATGATTCTGATATCCAATTGGACTTATACGGAAGTGGTCTAAGGGTCTTTTCATCTTTTTAGTTATGTAGTTCCATTACAGCTTATCATTCTCACATTTGACTTCACTAAGTCAAGTCCTTTCTGCAATCGTCAACATCCAATGTTAACTGCCAAGTAACAAAACAATTTTATTACTCGGGATCGTAGAAAAAGATATTCTATCAAATATAATACAATATTCCATCAAAATAGAATAAATGATAAACCTATCACTCGTACCTCCGCGGTACAAGTACTTTCAATTATATAACTATTATATAAAAGAAAGATTCAAATCTCAAACTTTTCAAGATTCAGATTTTTTTTATGATACATGTCATATATGTAACTGTTGGAACGAATGGAACGGTAAATAAAGAGACGAATTAGAGTTTCTGGAGCATAACTGACCGACGTAATCACACGCGTATAACGCAAGTGCACGTATCGATCAAGTAGTATAAAAAGTATCGATCCCACGAGGACTTAAAATCTTTTGTTATCAATTTATGAAGTTAAATGTTTACAAGTATCTAATGGATTGATTGTTTGATTGGGTGGTGACTTTAAAATTAAAACAAGTAAATAAAATTGCTTGAAATTAGATTGAGAAAAATTCAAATTTATAAGACTATCCAGGGTTGTGAATCTTTCCAATATCATTTTTAAAGATGAAGTGGTTATCTTACGGTTGTGTAATATATTGGTTTTTAACCTGGAACACGAAATTATGTAAAAGCCTCTTCCGATGGTCAGATACAAACACCCAGTGTAACCAAATTAATCATATTCCTATGTCAATTAAGTTATCTGAATTCATTAAGATTAAGTTCCAATTATGGCTACCCCCGCCCGACAGGTATATGCCTATCCTGTAAGGAAATCTATTAAAGGGTTATCTATCTTCAAGGAAGATCGTGGGCTATAAAGTCTAAGGTCTTAAACCTAAAATCCCTTTTCCAAGTTCATTTTAAGTTTACCGAATCAATCTTATTAATGGCCAATTAACAAGATGCATTAAGACTAAGGCTCAATAAATAAACCTTTATATTACCCAAACCGTAATTTAACCCCTTATAAACCGGTGATATTGGACTTCATCACAACCCCAGATAACTGACTTAGTTACGACACATATTTAGGAGTAGTAAAAACTTAAATAAAAAAAATAAAGACATAAGTAAATTGCTGGAAATGAAATACTGAAAAGTAAATGACGGAAAGTAAATGCTAAAAAGTAAATACTGAAAATTAATGCTGAAAAATAAAAGCTGGAAAGTAAATGCTGAAAAGTAAATGCCGGAAGGTAAATAAAGTAAAAGTACAATAAAAGAAAATGATGAAATAAAAGGATCCACTTTTATTACTACTATCTTAGATATCTCCCTTAATATAATATATTAACTTTGCGTGATAAATACCAACCAGTCATATAGGCGATATCCTGATTAAGTCAAATTAATAATTAATTACCAACCGACCAATCGGGCGGTATCCATGCTTAGTCAGGTTAAAACCAATTTATAATTAATTACCAACCGACCAATATGACGGTATCCTCGTTAAGTCAGATTTTAAATAGTTATTATATTATAATTAGGGAAGATTAATCTAAATAGCAATAATAAAAGCTTTACCTTTTACCCCAACAAGTGGGAGTTACCTCCTCATTGCTTGAAAAGTAAAAACTGAAAAAGTAAAGAAAGGAAAGTACTGTACGTAAAAGTAAATTGCGGAAAGTAAAAACTGAAAAGTAAAGAAAAGAAAGTGCGAAAATAAAAATTAATTACTGAAAGCTGTAAATAATAAAACAAGATACAATCTTCTTAGTTATTCTTAAGGAATTTCAAAGAAGAAAATATGCATTTACAAATGAAATGGCTTGGTATTTATAGGTAAAATTTTGCCTCCACCAAATCCATTATTAAATTCTCCAACAAATCCATTATTAATTGCTCCACTAATTGCTCCACCAAATCCATAATTAATTGCTCCACTAATACTCCACCAAATCCATTATTAATTTCTATCATGTTTGGTGGAAGCTTAACTATTTTTATTATTTTATTATTTTCTTGCTTGGAAAATGACTTAATAATTACACATAACATACTTCCGGATGTTTTATCAATTTCGATCATGAAATCTTCAGAATTCAAAATTAGTTTTTCTTAAAGTTGTAGATATTTGAGTCTTCTTTAATTGGAAATTGAATCAACTCAATCCAATATCGGAGTAAAAAGTTATGTCCAAAATACGACAGTTGTGCAAAATTGGAATTTCCGAAACTTCAATTCGTTAGAACGCCCTTTCAAGTTTCCAATCTCCAAATTTAATATGTCAAGTCTAATTTTTGCCCTTATTTTACCCACATTTCGTCCTAAATGAATTCATTGAGTCCCAATATTATTTTATCTGTAAAATAAACTAAAACACATCAAAACGTTCATCAAACCCGAGAAACTAAATAAAATATTAAGTAAAAGGGGCGGTAAATATTGATATATTTTCCGATCATCACATCCCCAAACCTAACATTTGCTAGTCCTCGAGCAAAACAACAAAATAAAATACAAGAAACAATTAAAATTAAACTAAGCCACTTTCGTAGGGATCACAGTTGCATTTAGCATATGCTACAAGCCTTTACAACTAGTGGACGAGTTGTAGTCTCGTGAGGGCTTACAACAACGATACCCACAAACGTTTGATAAAAGTAAAAATATAGTAAGACTAATGCACACAAAAGCAAAAAGACAAGAGAGAATAGAATAAAGAAGTTAATGACTAAACATATGAAACTTCTTATCCAAGTTAATAATTGTTTTATTTCCTTCTAGATTACTGAATAAGCGAATTCTCCGATTATTTTTTTTTACCATTCTTCATATACACAGCCAACTAAATATTAATCAACTCATTTTGCCCACAATAGTTACAAGTGTAGTTGAGAAGAGAGTAATATTTGTGTCCTAAAGTTATATCAGATTTCACACCTTTTTTAAAGTAATGAAATAATTTTTCTGATTTTTATTTATTTATATATAATAAATTCCATCTATGTAGCGAGCTTTGGGTCAATGACTCCCAAACCAGTTGGCTTTAGGGCACTAGGTGTTAAGACACCCATACAGACTTAATTACTCAGATTTCCGATATAAATGTATTTTTTTGCAACATCTTAGATCCATGTAACGAGTGTTGGGTCAGTGACTCACAAACCAATTGGTTTTAGGGCACTAGGTGCTAAAACACCCTTACAGACTTAATAACTCGGATCTATGATGTTTTTTTTATCCCATCGCTTTTTATAGATGCTTCCTCCAATTAAAGTAGAGCAATGAATATTACAAACTTTTCAATTACAGCTCATGTCTGTATGTTACCATGTATTCTGATAATACCTGTCAACTAAGCATATGAAGATTTATTTTAGTCAGTATTATGGAGAATTCAAAAATTAAATAATTTAAAAGGAAATAAACAAAAATTAACTTGTTCCGAAATAGGTTGAGATACGTCTTAGGAATGAAAATTCCTTACACAACTATCTCACACCAATTTTACCTGATTAATCAAATAATAAGACAAAATACAAAATATTTTTATTTGGTTTTTGTAAAATTTCTAAAAATAAAATAATAAAAACAAGATACAATTTAACTATTCTCCTCCCCCAAACCGAAATGAGACGTTGTCCCCAATGTCTTAAACAGTAGAAGAAGAGTTTAGAAAATCGTACCTCGTTAGCTGAAATTCTACATCTAAATGAAAAGTTAAAGGTTAAGACCAGATTTATCCGACGCCTCTTACCACGATCATTATCGGACCAGTTTATCTTGGAAATAATGGGGTCAATTTGAGGTTCAAAGGCTAAGATTTGGTCAATTAAATTTGGGGTAGTTCTGGCAGTAAATAGAAGTTCTTTTACAGGCTTTGACACGAACCCATTTCTCCGGGCATCATCAAGAAACACATAAAGAAAATCATAAAATCCATCAACATTGTACAGTCCAAGCGGTTTCTGGTGTATGTTCAAGTTTACCCAAGATAGTACTGTAAAAATTTCCTCCATCGTGCCCAAGACTCCTGGAAAAGCAATAAAAGCATCAGCACGGTTAATCATCTTTACTAGTCATTCAGACATACCTGGCACGATTAGTTCCTCGCCGTTTGATGATCCAATAAGATTCACCTCCGCCAAGGGTTTTGGGATGATTCCCAAGACTTGACTGCCTCCATCCTGTACAGCCTTTGAAACAATCCCCATTAGTCCAAGATTGCCACCGCCATATACTAAGTGCATATTCCTTGCAGCAATGACTCGACCCAATTCCTGTGCCGCTGTTACATATTCTGGTTTAACACCAACACTGGTACTACAAAACACACAGATGTTTTCAACCCATCTTCTTGAAGTAGCTTCCATTTTTATCTGGATGCCTTCAAAGGTGCAATGATGAGTTGAATTTATGGAACCTGAAAAGGGTGAGTAATAATAGCACAAGTATCTTCCAAAGGACAATTAGTAGAAAAATAGTAAATCGTTAAAGGTCAAAAAGTAGCCTGGATCCTGTCGGAGAAAATAAAAAAACAAATCACAATTATTAAGAAAAGACAAAGAGATATAATATTTACAATAATGTAACGGCTTGAATGATGTCTATGCGTCAAGGATAAGCTTCCCATCCAATTTTCCTATAAATTGGCAAACAGGGTCTTTTAGAGTCAGATTCCCAAGACTTAACTGTTGTCTCTCTCTTTGGAATTGTGTATATAACATGCGAATTTCATGATATACATATCCACTGGGATGCGTCTCAAGAGTTTTGGATATGTCATCCAAAGACTCCTTACTCAAGCCATCCCTAATGAAATTAATCTTATCTTCACGGTTATCAGACACCATTCCCAAAGAACGACAACGAGTATTACATGTCATACGAGCACATTTATAACAAACACCCATTCTTTTAACTCTTCTCTTTTTAGCATAGGTGCTTCTTCCTAAACCAGACAGATGTGAAATAAAAGAGTCAGAAGACTCACCTGCCAATCGGACTCGTGCTTCAATAATCCAACGAATGTCATTAGGAATACCTTTGATCATCAGTAGTCTCATCCGTTCCAAGCGAGCTTTGTAAACTTTTATCAGAGATTTTTTTAGGGAGAGAAGGAAATTTCTTATGAAGATTTGCGAGAGCATCTTCCATCGTGAAATGATTTAACCTGCAAAACCTAAACACACAAAATAAAACACACCAAATCTGAATATATACACAAATTGCATGGGTTGCCTCCCAGCTAGCGCTAAGTTTAAGTCGTTAGCTAGACATGACTGCCCGAATGTTAGGCTGGATTTGAAAGTGTGACACTTTCTTTTTGTCGCTCAAATGATTCTCCCCAGTAGTGCTTGATACGCTTGTTTTTAACCTTGAATGTTTGTTGGAGTTGGGATCATGTAACTCAACGGCTTTATCTGGTAAAACTTTGGTGATTAGGAATAGACCTGACCATCGTGATTTTTTCTTCCATGGGAAGATTTTCAACCTTGATTTTTTAACAGTACCTTCTGCCCTGGTTCTAGTTGTTTGCACACTAACTTCTCATCATGTCTCTTCTTGGCCTTTTCTTTGTACAGTTTAGCATTCTCAAAAGGCTGTATGTGAAATTTCTCCAATTCTTTGAGTTGGTGGAACTTTTCTCGTCTGTTGCTTATAGTGCAAGAATAGGCTTCATCAGTACGCAGTACGCTTTATCTTCAGGCTCCACAGATAGTTTGTCAGTAGAATTCTACATTACATTGGAGTTCTGGATGGTACTATGTATCATATCAAGTCTGAAACATTCCTCATTCTTTTCGTCATCCTGGAAATTCATGGCTTTGAAAACATTGAATGTTACTTCTTGGTCTTGTACCCTCATGGTTAGTTCTCATTTTTGTACATCAATAATGGTTCGACCAGTAGCCAAGAATGGTCTCCGAGGATGATTGTACATCTTCATCTTCCTCCATATCAAAGACAATAAAATCTGGTGGGAAAATAAATTTATCAACCTTGACCAGCACATCTTCAACTACACCTCTCGGAAATACGAGCGTTCTATCAGCTAGTTGTAGAGAGACTGAGGTAGGCATTGTTTCTCCAATCTGTAGTTTTCTGTAAATAGAAAAAGGCATTAAGTTAACACTTGCACCTAAGTCACATAAAGCCTTACCGAAGTCATGTTCTCCTATGGTGCAAGGAACAGTGAAACTGTCAGGATCTTTCAACTTCGGGGGAAGATTCCTCTGAATGATCGCACTATATTCTTCTGTCAATGCTATTGTCTTGTAATCTCCCAATCTCCGCTTTCGTGAAAGAATATCTTTCATGAATTTGACATAGCTAGGCATTTCTTCCAACGCTTCTGCGAATGGAATGTTGATATGCAACTTTTTGAACACCTTCAAGAATCGAGCAAACTGCTTGTCTAGTTTGTTTTTCTGGAGACGTTGTGGAAAAGGTGGATGTGGAGTGAATTTTTCTTGATCTTTTTCCTTTGTTTATTTTTCCTTCATCTGTGTTATTTTGTAGATAAATAAAGTTTCAGGACTCTCTAGAGGTGATTTGGGCCAAAACAGAAAAAATTGGACAAAAGGGCATTTTGGAAATTTGGGCGCGTCGCGACTCGCAAGGCTATGGCGTCGCAACGCCTAACATGCACCAAAACTTGCTAACGTGCACCGGGTCCACAAATCAGAATCTGAGAAAATTTGACTTTTCTAACATGTGTCGTGCCACGTGTCACCATCACAACCGATCTGCTAACGTGCGCTGTGCCACATGTTATCATCCTACGATGCCGACAGTCACCATCACCATGTGTTTCCACGTGTCACTCCATGTGTCTGCCACGTCTTCATCCACATCACCGGTTGACCGAGTCAAAGTGCCACATCATCGCCACGTCATTATCAGCCAATCACAGCGTGCCATGTGTCGCAATTCTATGGTGCCGACAGTCACAATCGCCACGTCAGCATCAATTATTGACTCACTTATCCGCAATTGACACGTGACAGATAAGAATCTTCATCAGCCAATCACGAGCCGCCACGTGTCATAATAATTGAGTCCCAACAACCTTGCCACGTGTCACCTTATCCAGAATCTGAAGCCGACGAACCAGAAGCTGCCATGTCGACAAAACGGGCGTCGCAACGCGAGCTGGGCGTCGCGACGCCGACCCCCTATTGACGCCTATAAGTAGAGCTCGAAATTTCAGTTTCAGATGTACATTCCTCTCTAATTTCTCTGATCTAAATAAGGAGTTTTCTATCTAGTTTCTTTTAAATTTTAGTTTTGTAATTAATTTTAATTACGTTTTGTAATAATAGTAATTTATTTTCTTACTTTTTACAGTTTTTACTATTCACCATGAGGAGGTAACTTCCCCCAGCTAGGGTGAAAGGTAATTCTTTTACTGTTAATATTTAGATTAATCTCACTTAAATATAATATATTCACTATTTAAAATATTGACTTAAAAAGGATACCGCTATATTGGTCGGTTGGTAATTCATTTTAATCTAGTTTAAACCTGACTAATCAAGGATACCACCAGATTGGTCGGTTGGTAATTAAACTTTCTTACCGCCTATATGGCAGGTTTATTTTTGTACCGCCTTTATGGCTGATTGGACTTAATTTGACTTAATCAGGTTACCGCCTATATGGACGGTTGGTAAAATAATCACAAGTTAATATATTATATTAAGGGAGATATCTAAATAGTAATTAGTAAAAGTTGATCCTTTAGCCTTAGCATTTTATTTTATTGTGATTTACTTTTCAGCTTTTACTTTACCGCAATTACTTTTCAGCATTTTTACTTTATGTCTTTTACTTTTAAGTTTTTACTAGCCCTAGTTATGTGTTGTAACTAAGTTAGTTATCTGGGGTTGTGATGAATTCTAATATCACCGGTTTATAAGAGGTTATTTTATAGTTTGGGTAATTTAAAGGTTTACTTATTAAGTCTTAACCTTAATGTTTCTTGTTGTCTGATCACCAATAAGATTGATGTGGTAAATCTAAAATAAACTTGAGAAAGGAATTTTAGGTTTCAGTCTTAGACTTAATAGCCCACGATCTTCCTTGAGGATATATAACCCTTTAATAGATTTCCTTACAGGATAGACATATACCTGTCGGGCGGGGGTAGCCTTAATTGGAACTTAAACTTAATGAATCCAGATAATTAGTTGACATAGACATATGGTTCAATTGGGTTAAACTGGGTATTTACGTCTGACCATCGATAGAGGCTTTCGCATAATTTAGTGTTCCAGGTTAGTAAACTGATTTATTACACAAACATGAAATAACCACTTCATCTTTTAAAAGGTATTAGAAAGATTCACAACCCTAGATAGTTTTTAATATTGAATTTTCTTAAACCTACCTTCGTGCAATTTTATTTACTTGTTTTTAATTTAAAATCTTCACCATTTCAAATCAATCAATCAACCTGTTAGATACTAGTAATCATTTGACCTCATAAAATTAATAGATTAGGTATTAAGTCCTCATGGGATCGATATTTTTATACTACTTGAACGATACGTGCGCTTGCGTTATACGTGTGTGTTTACGCCGGTCATTTGCGTCGCGACGTAAAAGACCCTGCTTGATAAATTGAGGCTGATTTCATTTTTCATTTTTGATACTTTCATTCAGGTTTCTAATAAGGAACTTGAGGGAAGAGAAATTGTCTGAACATATTGAAAAACTCGTGACACCAGAAATAACATTACAACAATGGGGAGTACATATTGAGGACACCGCTCAGAAGCTTGACAGAATGACACAACCATTCAAAGTCAAGCACCATATGAGACCTCCTGATTTTTTTTCTTTCTTTTCAGAACTTCACAGAGCTACAAGATGTAAGAAGGTGGCACGAGCACTGAGTCAGACAAAATTCTTTTGGCCACCCCATTTTTGGGAAAGATGCTGGAAAAGCACCGCACATGGCATTGTCGTCTCCAGGACATCAAAAACAACACTGAAACCTCCTTGAAGAACAACCTTTAAACACGTCTGGCTGAAGATGATAAATTTAGCTCTAGTAGGGAAGCAACCCATGTAAATTTTTATTTTTCATCTTATTTTATGTATACATGTTGTAGCATTTTTAAATTTTTGTGTCATTTTTACAGGGAAAAGCACAAACGGAGCACTTAAGGTAGAACAAGCCAGTAAAAATAGGGTTATCATGTAATAACGTTTGAAAAAATCGTGAAGATAAAAATTCAATTCATTAGAGATGGCAGAGTAAGGATTCAACTCTTGAGAGGCGTCTTAGTGGATATGTTCGAAGCATTCGTATATTGCCAAAAAAAACGCATCGTGACGCGTACAAACCAGAGAGTTGACCCTTCATATGCCTTACGCGTGCAACGCAGACACTCTGCACGTCGCGATGCGTAGACCTAACACGTAAAATCCCATAGCACCATGTGTCGCGACATATACGCGAACATAGGCTTTAAAACGCAGCCCCCACCCATTTTCTTCACTTATATTCTCATTTTCTTTCATTTCCACTCAAACCTTCACACTTTTCCTCATTTTCTCTCATTTTCTCCCTCAAATCCCTCCACCAAACTCATTAAAACCCATTAAAACACTCCTTAACTCACAAACCCATCCACCAATTTGAAGCGTCCACCCTCCATTTCATATGTAGGACTCGGATTTGGGGATACACACTCGCGAATCAGGTACCTTCGTTCCTCATCTCTTTATTTTTTTTATTTTTTTTATCATTGTGTTTGTGCGAATTTATGAATATTTGTTGCCAATTTGTGATTTGTTGTGTGTGGGTTTGTTGTTTATTTTGTGATAAAAGTTCTGAGTTGTGGCTGTGAATATTTGGTGTGGTTGATTTGATTGTGGTGGATCGAAAAATTTTAGTTGTTGAATTTTCAAAAATTAAAAAAATGGCCCATAAGAGAACACGAACCTCAGCGGCTTCTGGGCCGAGTTACGATGCCTCAAAAATGTTATGAAAATGGAATGGGGCAAAAAGCCCCGATTATGGAAAATGGATTTGAACTATACCTGGGGCAATTTCCCCAAATTGACCCAATAATTGCCCAAAGACATTGGCATAAGCTATGCAACCAACCTACCCCCGCATACATTCCTTTGGTTAGAGAGTCTTACGCTAATGCTTACGAGCACATAGCGTATCATGTGTTGGTTAGAGGCCAGATGGTGGCATTTGATCGATCCACGATCAACAGGTTTTATAGGTTACCAGATATAGAGGAAGATGAATACACAGAAACCATTGAACACCACGACCTAGATCATATCACTAGAACACTATGCATCCCCAATGATGTCTGGGATATCAAAAATTGTGGGGAATATGTCAAAATGATTTCTAGGTATCTCAAACCTGATGCTCGAGTTTGGTTTCACTTCTTAACCCACACCCTTTTACCTGGTACCCATATAACCAATGTCACCAAGGAATGAATGATTCTGCTTTACTATTTACTTGAAGGACATACTATTGACATAGGTGTGCTGATATCTAGCAATATTTTTCGGGCAACACACTCTGCACATACTGGACTTTTATATTACAATCTTATCACTAACCTCTGTGCAGCACCTAGGGTGACCATAGACCCTAGTGAACAATCAATACAGGCCACCACTGCACTTACAACAAGAATTGTTCAGCAAATTAGAGTATAGAGAACCCCAGCACATGTCAGTTCATCTTCAGCACTTGCAGCGCCACAACAGTAACCTCAACTTGCACGGAGATCATCGCGGCCACACTCTATGTCACAATGTTTAGATCGAATGGAATCTCGCATTGACTTCATGGTACAATACAGTATGGCCACGAGGCAATTGTTAAAACAAATGGCTTGCCATCTCAACATGAGCGATGAACAGATTTATGTATTCCCTGACCTTCCGGAGGACGGCAGCGATGATGACGACGGGGCTGAGGATTGACTAAACCACGGTAATATTATTCCTTTATCTTTATTTTATTTTCTAATGCATTGGGGACAATGCTAGATTTAGGTTTGGGGGTGGGGATGTTTATTTTATTATTTTCTCTGTTATGTTTCTTTCCTGCATGTTTTCTTTTCTGCATGTTTTGTGCATGTTTTAATTTTTGCTTGCAAAATGACATAAAAAAAAGTGTAATGATGAGATTGTTTGTTTTAGTATAAAGTTCTAGGAAAAGATAAATGATAATTTCACTTTTATCCTATACTTTGAGTATAATATCTAGGTCAGACTCATATGCACTTAAAAAAAATAGTTATGTAACAGTTAGATAATAAGGAATTGACAAAGTGACTTGTTGAAATAATCGGTGGATGATGAATGACCGTTTGCCTGAATCTCTGTTTCTGTCTATATTTATTTATGATGTGTGGTATGATGATGATTGATCGGTGAAATCACACACGTAACGCAAGCGCACGTATTGCTCAAGTAGTATAAAATATATCGATCCCACGAGGACTTAATACCTAGGCTATTAATTTATGACGTTAAATGTTTACAAGTATCTAATAGATTTGATTGTTGATTGATGATGCTTTTTAACTATAGACAATTAAATAAAACAGTGCGAAAGTGAATTAAAGGTAAAATCAATATTATAAAACTATCTAGGGTTGTGAATTCTTCCAATATCTTTTAAAGATGAAGTTATTATCTTATGTTTGTGCAATATATCGGTTTATTAAACTGGAACACGAAATTATGCAAAGCCTATGTCGATGGTCAGATGCAAACACCCAAATAACCCAATTAATCATATGTCTATGTTAACCAAGTTACCTGAATTCATTAAGATTAAGTTCCAATTATGGCTACCCCCGCCCGACAGGCATATGTCTATCATGTAAGGAAATCTACCTAAGGATCACCATGCCCCGAGGTGAGATCGTGGGCTATTGAGTCTAAGGCTGTAACTTAAAATTCTTTCGTCAAGTTTATTTTAAATTTACCAGATCAATCTTATTAATGGCCAGTTAACAAGAATCATTAAGCTTAAGACTCAATAAATAAACCTTTATATTACCCAATTAACTACTACAATAATAGGAATAGCCAACACTTAAAAAGAAATCGATTTACCAATAAACCGATTTGGTAAGTAAAAGATATCGGTTTTATTTTAAACCGTTTTCTTTTGCAATAGAATTTAAATCACTTTTAATACAATCAGTTTCAACAACGGTTTTAGTTTATAAACGATGTCTTTATCTAGTAGGAAAGAAATCACATAGTAATAACTGTTGTCTTTACCTAATATGAAAGAAATCTCATAATTAAAAATAGTTGTCTTTAAATCTAATAGAAAAAGATCACATATTAAAATATTTTATTTTAATAAACGTGATTTCGTTAAGTAAAAATTGGATTTGACTTAATTGTTTTCTAACTTAAAAAAATAGAAATAGAGTCAACATAATAAAAACCTAGAGACTCTTGATATTCTTATTGGCTTTTTCCGCTCCACTATAGAATTCTTATTCTCCGTCTAATTGCCCAAGAAACATAATTTTAGCCACTGATCGCACTTAGTCGGTTGTTGAAAAATATTGGCCAAGAAGAAGTTAAAGAGGTACGTAGGTTTTGTTGTTAAATCAGATTTTTTTTTAATTTCTGAATTATATGGGTGCTTCAAAGCATGATATTTAGGGTTTTGGGTATTATACATGATATTTAGAGTTGTTCCACTTTTTGAGAAGCTTGCAGATCTGGAGGCAGCTCATGCTGCTTTGGCCCGGCTCTTCTCTATCGATTGGTACATGAATCAGATCAATGGTAAGCAAGAAGTCATGATTGGGGTACTCAGATTCCGGTAAAGACAATGGGTGATTCTCGGCTGCCTGGCAACCATACAAGGCTTAAAAGGAGATCATAACGGTTGCTAAGCAATACGGTGTAAAACTAACCATGTTCCATGGTCGTGGTGGAACAGTTGGAAGAGGAGGTGGTCCCACCTATCTTGCTATATTGTCTCAGCCACCAGATACAATTCATGGCTCACTGCATGTTTCTGTTCAAGGTGAAGTTATTGAGCAATCATTTGGAGAGGAACACTTGTGCTTCAAAACACTTCAGTGTTTCACTGCTGCGACACTGGAGCATGGTATGCATCCCCCCTGTTTCACCAAAACCAGAGTGGCGTGCCTTGATGGATGAAATGGCGGTTATTGCTACAGAGGAGTACCGCTCCATTGTCTTCAAAAAATGTGATTTGTTGAATATTTTCACCTCGTAAGTAAACTCTACACATTTATTTCCCATATCTGTTTAAACCATCATGTGATTTTGTTCAACTAAATAACCATATTCTGAATATGATCGCAGGCTACACCGGAGTTGGAGTATGGACGAATGAACATTGGAAGTCATCCATCCAAGCGAAAGCCAAGTGGTGGTATTGAATCTCTTCGTGCAATCCCTTGGATCTTTGCGTGTACACAAACAAGATTCCATCTTCCAGTGTGGCTTGGTTTTGGAGATGCATTCAAACATGTCCTTCAGAAGGACATTAGGAATCTCCATATGCTGCAGGATATGTACAATAATTGGCCATTTTTTAGGGTCACTATCAATTTGGTTGAAATGGTATTCGCGAAGGGAAACCCTAAGATAGCCTGCTTGTATGACCAGCTCCTCGTTTCTAAAGATTTGAGGTCATTTGGAGAGAGATTGAGGGTCAACTATGAAGAAACCAAGGGCCTTCTTCTTCAGGTAACTTTATACTGGAAATCATTAACTCTCTTTATTGATTGCCATTCTTTTTAGTCATAGCTAGTCTTTTATCTCACCAAATCTCCATTTTTTCCCTGTGGAGTTATGCTTATAAATATTTCAAGTCCTGTCTTGTTTCTCTCCAGCTTTTGGAAAAATAACTAACAAGTTGTACCTTATTTGTCCTCATTACTGAGTGAATGAGGATTTTGTGTTTTCCTTGCTATCATTGATTTTCTGCCAAAAGGTTGTCTTTTTAAGAAGTTTGTTTCTTTTGTATTGCCAAAACTGGTTCTTTATGGCATTTGTAGATTACTGGACACAAGGATCACATGTAGCATGGCCGAGAGAACTTGTTATATTGATTGTTGACGATGTGGTAATTTTATATATAATCACATTTTTTCTCATATTATTTTAAGTTATCTTATTAACCACTAATATTTATTTTTATGAGCATTAGGAATTATCTAATTTTATGTTTCAAGGAATGAATACATACACTTAAGAAGAAATTGATGGGATGCGAAGTGAATGGGCATAATTTGTAGCATTAGAGATATGAAATTTAGATTTGCTGATTTTTTATTTATTTTTTTAAAATTCAACTACTTTCTTCAAGTGATTTTTTAAGGCTTAGGGTTTCAATGAGGATGAAAAGAAAAAAAAAATGTATGGACAAATTCAAATTCATAAATATTTTTATTGAATG
Organism: Zanthoxylum bungeanum; assembly: GCA_019454045.1. NCBI lineage: Eukaryota > Viridiplantae > Streptophyta > Magnoliopsida > Sapindales > Rutaceae > Zanthoxylum > Zanthoxylum bungeanum. The sequence goes on from SKCR01026488.1 coordinate 59,782, forward strand.
AATTTTATGTTTTATCATATTGTGTTCTAATGATTTTTATGATGAATCAGTTTAATTTGCAATTAAAAAAAGCATATGAATTTTAAGACATCAGTTGACAAAATATTTAAAAATGGTTATGATATAATAAAAACTAATTTCTTTTTTACTTAAAGACAACATTTTGTATAAGCGATTTCTATTCAAATAGATATGAAGTCGGTTTCAATCAAACCGATTTCATTTCACAAATATAAAGACATCGAAAATTAATAAAAATACTGATTTCTATGACAATTCGAAAGACATCGCTTTTACAAATAACCGATATCTTTCGAAACATTTATAACATCAGTTATTAAATGATCTAAAAAGAAAAAAGCTTTAACAACACTTGAATAGAAAACACTTTTGAAACCGATATCTAAACTAATAGACATCGTTTAAAAACCGATTTCTTTATGCCTTATTGTAGTCAAGTCATAAAATAACCCCTTATAAACCGGTGATATTGGAATTCATCACAACCCCAGATAACGGGTTTAATTACCACACATATCTAGGACTAGTAAAAGCTTTAAATAAAGTAAATGATATAAAGTAAAGCTTGGAAATTAAAAAGGTAAATAAAATAATAAAGAAAATGTTGGGGTTAGAGGATCCACTTTTATTACTTCTATTTTAGATATCTCCCTTATTATAATATATAAACTTTGCATGACATTACCAACCGACCATATAGGCGGTATTCTGATTAAGTCAGATTTATGATTAATTCCAACCGACCATAAAGGCGGTATCCAATTTAGTCAGGTTAAAATCAATTTAATTAAGTTCAACCGACCATAAAGGCGGTATCCCAATAAGTCAGGTTTTAAATAAGTTATATATTATAGTTAAGGGAGATTAATCTAAATATTAGTAATAAAAACTTAACCTTTCACCCCAGCAGAGGGGAGTTACCTCCTCATACTGAAAAGTAAAAATAAAGACTGAAAAGTAAAGTAAAGAAAGAACTATTGCGTAAAATAAAAATTAAATACAGAAAGCTATAAATAAAAAAACAAGATACAATCTTCTTAGTATTCTTAAGGAAATCCCTAGAAGAATGTATGAATTTTACAAATGAAATGGCTTGGTATTTATAGGCAAAATTTTGCCTTCACCAATTTCACCACCAATTTCTCCACAAATTTCTCCACTACTTTCTCCATCAAACATGGCACAAAACATGGCACCAAATCCTCCACCAAATATGCAAGCATGTTTGGTGGAAGTTTGACAATTTTCATTTTTTTTTATTTTTTTTTTGGTTTTGAAAATTACTTTAATAACTGCACATAACACACTTCCAGATGTTTTATCAATTTCGGTCATAAAAACATCGGAATTCAAAATTCTTATGAACGTAAAAGTTGTCAATCTTTAAGTCTTCTTTAATCTGGAACTTGAATCACCACAATCCAATATCGGAGTAGATAGTTATGGCCAAAATACGAAAATTATGCAAAGTTGAAATTTCTGAAATTGTACTTCGTTAGAATGCCATTTCAAGTTTCCAACCTCCAAAATCCAAATGGCAAGTCCAGTTTTTGCCCTTATTTGTTCCACATTTAGTCATGACTGATTTCTTTGAGTCCCAAAAATTTATTTATCAGCAAAACACACAAAAACACATCAAAATATTCATAAAACTCGAGAAACCATACAAACCAATTGGCTTTAGGGCACTACGTGTTAAAACACCCCCTACGGACTTAATTACTCGGATCTCAGATGTTAATTTATTGATATACACAATATTTTTTTTATTCCATCACTTTTTTAGATCCTTCTTCCAATTAAACTAGAGCACTGAATATTACAAACTTTTCAATTACAACTCATGGCTGTATGTTACCATGCATGTTGATAATACATGTCAACTGAGCATATGAAGATCCAATTTAATTAGTATTATGGAGAATTCATAAATTAAATAATTCAAAAGGAAATAAACAAAAATTAACTTGTTACGAAATAGGTTGAGATACGTCTCAAGAGTGGAAATTCCTTACTCAGCTATCTTACACCAATTTCATCTGATTAGTCAAGTTACAAATATAAAAACAAAATATTTTTTATTTTTTATGGAAAATTTTTGACTAAAAACCAAGCAAAAACAACACAACGAAAAAACCAAAAACAAGATACTAATCAATTATTCCCCTCCCCCAAACCTAATTGAAACATTGTCCCTAATGTCTAAAATGTAGAAGAAGAGTTTAGAAAACAGTACCTGGTTAGCTGAAATTCTACATCTAAAATGAAAATTAAATGTTAAGTTCCAGATTTATCCGACGATTTTTACCACAATCATTATCGGACCAGTTTATCTTGTAAAGGATATGGTCAATTTGTTGTTCAAAAGCTAAGATTTGGTCAATTAAATCTTGGGAAGTTCTAGCAGTGAAGAGGATATCTTTTACAGGTTTTGACACGAACCCATTTCTGCAGGCATCATCAAGAAACACAAAAAGAAAATCATAAAATTCATCAGTATTAAACAGTCCAATCGGTTTATGATGTATGTTCAAGTTCGCCCAAGATACTATTGTAAAAATTTCCTCCATCGTGCCCAACCCACCTGGCAAAGCAATAAAAGCATCAGCACGGTTAATCATTTCAACCAATCGTTCGGACATACTTGGCACAATAAGTTCCACTCTGTATGATGGTCTTATAAGATTCACCTCTGCCAAATGTTTTAGGATGATTTCCAGTACTTGACTACCTCCTTCATGTATAGCCCTTGAAACGTACCACATTAGTCCAAGATTGCCACCGCCATATACTTGGTACATATTCCTTTCAGCTATGACTCTACCAAATTCGTGTGCTACCTCAACGTACTCTGATTTAGATCCAACACCTGTACCGCAAAATACACAGATGTTTACAACTCGTCTTCTTGAAGTTACTTCCATTATTATTATTATTATTATTATTATTATTATATTATTATTATTATTATTATTATTATTATTATTGTTATTATTTTGTGTATTTCTTTCTCAAATCTGGAAGGCTTCAAGAGTGCAATAACGAGCTGAATTTATAGAACCTGAAAAAGGGTGAGTAATAATAGCACTAGTGCCTGCCAAATGACAATTATTAACTAAACAGTAAAATATATCGTGAAAATTAAAAAGTATGGATCCTGTCGGAGAAAATAAAAGAAAATAACAAAACAAATCACAATTATTAGATAAAGATAAATAATTAAAAATATTTACAAGAAGTAACGGCTTAAATGACGTATATGCGTCAGAGACAAGTTTCTCATCCAATTTTCTTATAAATTAGCTAACATGGTCTTTTAGAGTCAGATTCCCAAGACTTAAATGTTATCTTTCTTTTCGAAACTGTGTATATAACATGTGAATTGCGTGCTGCACATATTCACTGGGATACGTCTCAAGTGTCAATGATATGTCATCCAAAGACTCCTTACTCAAGCCATCCCTAATGAATTTAATTTTATCTTGACGGTTATCAGACATCATTCCTAAAGAATGACAACGAGTATTACATGTCATGCGTGCACATTTATAGCAAACACCCATTCTTTTAGCTCTTCTTTTCTTAGCATAGATGCTTCTTCCTAAACCAGGCAGATATGAAATAAATGAATCAGAAGACTCACCTGCCAATCGGACCCGTGCTTCAATTAACCAACGAATGTCATTAGGAATACCGTTGATCATTAGTAGTCTCATTCGTTCCATTCGAGCTTTGTAGACTTTCATCAGAGAGTTTTAAGGGAGAGAAGGAAATTACTTGTGAAGGTTTACGAGAACGTCTTCCATTCTGTCTGTGATTTTACCTACAAAAATAACAACCCAAAAATAAAACACACCAAATCTTAATATATACACAAATTACATGGGTTGCCTCCCTACTAGCGCTAAGTTTAACGTCGTCAGCTAGACATGACTGCCCAAACATTAGGCTGGATCTGAAACTATGACACTTTCTTTTTATTGCTCAAATGATTCTCCCCAGTAGTGCTTGACACGCTTACTTTTAACCTTGAATATTTCATTAGAATTGGGATCATGTAACTCAACGGTTCTATCTGGTAAAACTTGAGTGATTAAGAATAGACCTGACCACCGTGATTTTACCTTTCAGGGAAAATTTTCAACCTTGATTTGCTGAAAAATACATGATGCCCCGGTTCCAGTTGTATGCGCATTAACTTCTCATCTTGTCTCTTCTTGGCCTTTTCTTTGTACAGTTTGGCATTTTCGAAAGGTTGTATGTGAAATTCCTCCAATTCGTTGAGTTGGTGGAGCCGTTTCTCTTCAGTTGCTTGCAGTTCAGGATTTAACTTCTTCAGTGCGCAGTATGCTTTATCTTCAGACTCCACAGGTAGGTTGCATGCTTTAAGTTTGTCAGTGGGACTTTGCATTGCATCTGAGTTTTGGACGGTACCATCTATCACATCAAGTCTGAAACATTCCTCATTATTTTCATCATTCGGGAATTCCATGGCTTTGAAAACACTGAATTTTACTTATTGGTCATATACCCTCATGGTTAGTTCACCTTTTTGTACATCAATAATGGTTTGACCTGTAGCCAAGAATGGTCTCCCGAGGATGATGGGCACATCTTCGTCTTCCTCTATATCAAGGATAATAAAATCTGCTGAGAAAATGAGTTTGTCGACTTTGACCAGCACATCTTCAATTATACCTCTCAGAAATGTGAGCGATCTATCAGCAAGTTGCAGAGAAACTGAGATGGGCATTGCTTCTCCAATTTGCAGTTTCCTGTAAATAGAAAAGGCATCAAGTTAACACTAGCACCTAAATCACACAAAGCCTTACCGAAGTTATATTCTCCTATGGTGCAAGGAATGGTGAAACTGCCGGGATCTTTCAACTTTGGGGGAAGCTTCATTTGAATGATGGCACTACATTCTTCTGTCAGTGCTATTGTCTCGTAATCTCCCAATCTTCATTTTCGTGACAGAATATCTATCATGAATTTGACATAGCTGGGCATTTGTTCCAACGCTTCTGTAAATGGAATGTTGATATGCAGCTTTTTGAAGATCTCTAAGAATCGAGCAAACTGCTTGTCTAGTTTATTTTTCTGGAGACGCTTTGGAAAAGGTGGAGGTGGAGTGAATCTTTCTTAATCATTTGCTTTTGCCTCTTTTACCTCCATCTGTGGATCTACTTCACTACTTTCTTTTGGATCTTCCTCAGTGGATGCTTTGATTCCAATATCTTTGTTAATTTCAGTACCGCTTTTCAAAGTAATGGCTTGAATTGCTCATTCCTTCGATTCCTTGGATTTGGTTATGTGTTGCTAGGAAGGGTACCTTGCGGTCTGTAACTCTGAGCATTAGCCAGTGATCCCATTTGATTCTCCAGTGTTTTCAAAGATGTTGCTTGGATTTGAATTAATGCTGCTTGTGATTGAAACATAGCATCATATGTTGCTTGTTGCTTTTTCATTTAGGCCAACAATTATGTTATTCCTGGTTCTTTTTCATACTCCAGACCTTTGTTATGCTGTTGGAATCCAGGTAGTCGAATGTTCATTTGCTCTGAATTGTTACTCCATGCGAAATTGAGATGATTCCTCCAACCTGGGTTGTAGGTATTGGAATATGGATTGTTCCCATATTTTTGAAATTGTTGACATAATTCACCGTCTCTTCATGTTGGTTTGCCTCTGGTGCTTCTCCATATGGTGAACTTGTGGATCCAATATTGCCTTACATGCTAAGAGTTTCCATGAATTTGTATATCTGATCCAACTTGGCATTCATTGTTGTGTTGGCTCCGACTTCATAGATTTCTGCTATTTGTTGAATCATACTCCTTTCTGTTGGCCACAAGGAATTGTTGTTGGCCATTTCTTCAATTAAGTCTCAGGCTTGATCTTCTCATTTTGCTATTAAAGCTCCTCCAGCAACAACATCAATTGTGGTTCTCATCAGGCCAGAAAGTCCCGTGTAGAAGGTTTGGACTTGTAGCCACTTTGCAATCTCATGGTGAGGACATTTCCAGAGCAATTCCTTGTATCTCTCTCAAGCTTCACAGAGGGATTCTGAGTCATGTTGCATAAATGATGTAATATCATTCCTCAACTTTGCTGTTCTAGCTGGGGGAAAGTATTTCACAAGGAATTTGGTGGCTAGAGTGTTCCAAGTTGTGATGGAACCTGCTGGTAGTGAATGTAGCCAAGCCTTAGCTCTGTCTTTCAAGGAATATGGAAAAATACGCAATCTCATTGCTTCTTCAGCTGTTTGGTTGTAATTGAAAGTGCTGCAAACTTCCAGGAAGTTGCTGATGTGGGCATTAGGATCTTCAGTTGCATTTCCCCCAAACTATACTGATTGTTGTATCATTTGAATGCATGTTTTGATGTCACACACATTTACTGGTAAAAGAGGAAGTACAATACATGAAATGAAGCCGTCAACCACCGGAATAGTTTTGTCTCGAATGGGAATTGGAGGTACAATCTCCAAAGGTTTAGGTTCCATGTTGATCAGTGCTTCTTGGCCTTCGCGACTTTCCCTTCTCAACTATCAGATGGTTCTTTCAATCTCTGGGTCAAGCGGACGGATTTCAAAGCTTATGGTTCTTCTCATGTAATGTCTGAGAACCTGAAACACAAGAAAATAGAAATAATAAGTAAAAACAAATTAGACACAGGTAAAGGTATCTAACCCCAAAATTAATAGTGAAAGATAAATAAGTCCCCAGCAACGGCGCCAAAAACTTGATCGGTGAAATCACACACGTATCGCTCAAGTAGTATTAAATGTATCGATCCCATGAGGACCTAATACCAAGGCTATTAATTTATGACGTTAAATGTTTACGAGTATCTAATAGATTTGATTGTTGATTGGATGGTGCTTTTAAACTAAAGACAATTAAATAAGACATTGTGAAATTGAATTAAAGGTAAAATCAATATTATAAAACTATCTAGGGTTGTGAATTCTTCCAATATCTTTTAAAAATGAAGTGGTTATCTTATATATGTGCTATATATCGGTTTATTAAATTGGAACACGAAATTATACAAAATCCTATGTCGATGGTCAGATGCAAACATCCAAATAACCCAATTAATCATATATATATGTTAACCAAGTTACCTGAATTCATTAAGATTAAGTTCCAATTGTGGCTACCCCGCCCAACATGCATATGTCTTCATGTAAGGAAATCTACCTAAGGGCCACCATGCCCCGAGGTGAGATCGTGAGCTATTGAGTCTAAGGCTGTAACCTAAAATTCCTTCGTCAAGTTTATTTTAAATTTACCAGATCAATCTTATTAATGGCCAGTTAACAAGAAGCATTAAGCTTAAGACTCAATAAATAAACCTTTATATTACCCAAGTCATAAAATAACCCCTTATAAACCGGTGATATTGGAATTCATCACAACCCCAGATAACGAGTTTAATTAACATACATATCTAGGACTAGTAAAAGCTTTAAATAAAGTAAATGACATAAAGTAAAGCTTGGAAATTAAAAAGGTAAATAAAGTAATAAAGAAAATATTGGGGTTAGAGGATCCACTTTTACTACTTCTATTTTAGATATCTCCCTTATTATAATATATAAACTTTGCATGACATTACCAACCGACCATATAGGCGGTATTCTGATTAAGTCAGATTTATGATTAATTCCAACCGACCATAAAGGCGGTATCCAATTTAGTCAGGTTAAAATCAATTTAATTAAGTCCAACCGACTATAAAATGTGGTATCCCATTAAGTCAGGTTTTAAATAAGTTATATATTATAGTTAAGGGAGATTAATCTAAATATTAGTAATAAAAACTTAACCTTTCACCCCAGCAAAAGGGAGTTACCTCATCATACTGAAAAGTAAAAATAAAGAGTGAAAAGTAAAGTAAAGAAAGAACTATTGCGTAAAATAAAAACTTAAATACAGAAAGCTATAAATAAACAAACAAGATACAATCTTCTTAGCATTCTTAAGGAAATCCTCAGAAGAATGTATGAATTTTACAAATGAAATGACTTGGTATTTATAGGCAAAATTTTGTCTTCACCAATTTCTCCATAAATTTCTCCACTAATTTCTCCACCAAACATGGCATCAAACACGGCACAAAGCACGGTTCCAAATCCTCCACCAAACATGCAAGCACGTTTGGTGGAAGTTTGACAATTTTCATTTTTTATTTTATTTTATTTTTTGTTTTGAAAATAATTTTAATAATTGCCCATAATACACTTCCGTATATTTTATCAATTTCGGTCATGAAAACTTCAGAATTCAAAATTATTATGAATGTCAAATTGTAGATCTATCAGTCTTCTTTAATCTGGAACTTGAATCACCTCAATCTAATTTTGGAGTAGAAAGTTATGGCCAAAATATGAAAATTACGCAAAGTTAAAATTTCCGAAATTGTACTTCGTTAGAACGCCATTTCAAGTTTCCAACCTCCAAAATCCAAATGTCAAGTCTAGTTTTTGCCCTTATTTGTTCCACATTTAGTCCTGATTGATTCCATTGAGTTCCGAAACTTTATTTATCTGCAAAACACACAAAAACACATCAAAACATTCATAAAACTCGAGAAACCACACAAAATATTAGGTTAAATGGGCGGTAAATAGTGATATATTTTCCGCTTATCAATGATATTACAAAAAATGATGAATAAAAACTGACCAAGTTTTTACTTAGTAACCGGGCGTCTTGCCTGGCCAACAGTGACTATTCGCGTCAAACGGTATGGCTTAAGTTAGTTTGAAAAAAATAATAAAGCTTTTACTTTGTAACAGAACATCTTGCCTCATTAAGCAGTGATTGTTCGCGTCAAACAGTAAAGTTTTAAAAAAAAAGCATACCTCACTTTACTTATATTGGAGCAGACAGAAAAATTTTAGATAGTCATGTTGGTTTGACCTATCAACTACTGAGAATTGAGACAAATTCACCTAGTTAATAACTTAGAATCGAAGTTGTTTGCAGAATTATTCACACACACACTTAGAGTCTGATTTAGATACTTTGTTGAAAGGAATGAATTTTAATTGTAGTATGCATTTTGAAGGTTCTTTTAACTTTGTTGCTAGACATTGTCTGAGGACATTGTATATATAGCTATTATTTTCATTTATTTCATTTATTTCTTTTGTTTATTTTGTTTTTATGTGTGATTGCATGTGCATGATTGACGTTTATGGGTATCGTCGTTGTAAACCCTCACGAGACTATAACTCGTCCACTAGGGACACCTAGGGGTTTAAAGGCTTGTTGCATATGCTAAATGCAACCCGAGATACCATGCGTCGTGCATCCATGACTTGCGCGCCAAAACTGAGTACAAATTGGATCCCAACTGATCAGTCGCTCCAATCTCGTCCTTCCATCCTAATTCAACCAGGTGAGATACTCATCACACGTGTCACTAATCCTACCCTCCATCTTCCATCGAATGGTCAGAATCAAATCGAGCTGCCTATTTAAAGGCCATATACTCCATTTTACTATTTTAACATTTCGTCTTCTCCCAAGAAACTGCAACAAAGCTCATCTGCCTCCTGTGATTTTCCAACCTTCAACCCCCTCACAAGTTCTTCAATACCATATTCAATCTTCTCAAGTAAGTTCTTCTCTGAATACCTCTCTCTTAGTACATGTTTTATATTTAAATAATATTGGTAGTTTGCAAGTTTTAAATGCTTGTGTTTGTGCTCTGGGTTTTGGGGGTTTTTTGTGATAATGGGAATATGAGGGATGAGTTTACTCATGAAGATACATGTTGTTTCTTTGTATATGCTTTTCCAGGTTTTGGGGATGAAAGGTTTATGTTTCTGGTTTCTTGCTTTGACTTACTATTTTTCCATTACTAGGGCATTTAGAGCTTTTTAGAGTTAGTCACCTGGTAGGAATGAAGATGATAACCCTAGTCATAGCATGCATAACTAATCGAGATTGTGAACGAACTCTCCACCTCGGGTCATGCTTTGATAGGAATGTTTGACTCTGAGTCTTCTTCCCCAATTCCACTATACACCTTACCTCCAACGTGCCTCCCACATATAAGGTCATACACAGCTCAGGATCAGAAATCCCTGAGGATTACGACTCCACACCGACCGCATCCGAAGAGGAGAATCAATCATACCATAGGAAAGTTACCCGACCTGAGCCACACCCCGAACTCGACTTCGTAAACCTAAACATGGATCGAGCCTCATCAATAATTGAAGCCTATTTACAGCAATTGAGGGAAATGTTCAATATCTCCGGGGCCATTAGTCTTCAAGTTCCTGATGAAGATGATCTAGTGAGCTGTCCCAGTGATGATCGAGTGGCGTTGTGCATAGACTCTTTCGACATGGGACTATGCTTGCCCATGCAAATATTTTGTGAAGATGTGGCAGCTATGAACCTGTTCCGTGCCAGCTGAATTTGAATGGATGTAGAGTGCTGGCTGGTCTCTTTGTGATTTGGAGCCGAGCCGGGCTGGGAGAACCAACCTTCTCCGAACTACAGAGACTATATCAAATGAATGACAACCCAAAGGAGTACAAGGGCATATACTACCTTTCATCGCACGCCGAGGTCCCCTACATCATCACCAATCTCCCAACACAAATAAGAATTTTAAGGATAAGTTTTTCTAGGCCAAGGGGCCTTGAGGAAGGCATCGACGGGGAGATGGTGAAAGCTTCTCAGTTCCAGATATTTTCTGAGTTGGAGGTAATAAACCGATTTATCTCTTCATTCTGACTGATTTGTATAACCCTATAACTTTCATGCTATATGCAGCTTGCTGGGGTGACCTCCAAAAAGTCCACCATGAAACCCGGGCCAGTGTAAAGAAGACATTTGAATTCGGAGGCCATTACCGGGACCTTGTCAATCCTTCAACTCTGGCCGACTCGGGCCTTACCCCGAGCACTCCTCTACACCTCTACAGGTAGACTGGTATGTTTTAACCGACCCACTGGTTTCCATGTTTGCTACGTTGTCTCTTGTTTATATTATTTTCTGCTCTTTTTCATGCCTTAACTGTCTCATTTTATTCACAGGAATGTCTGCTTACAAAGATCTTGCCCAGCTTGCTCAAGAGATAGCCAGGGCCTCTCGGGGGAGATCCAAAGGTACTCACTCCCTAGTCACTACTCATGTTCCGCCCAAGGCCAGATGGAAAATGGAACAGTCAGTTGCCTCATCAGTCGGACCCTCGGATGCTCCGCAGACCACTCAATACCGACCACTTCAACCCAAACACCAATTACTTCACCGCTAATTTCGACCATAAATGCGCCCCAAACATCTCAAGCCACACCGGCTCTCTCCCGACCACTAAAAAGATGCTTCCACCAGGTCATGGGAGAGGGGGTCGAGGAGCTAGTAGAGAGGGATCCCATAAGGAAATTGGTGGAGGTAAAACCATGCCACTCATTCTCAAGTTGGAGGTGTTGTCCCGCTGCTGAGGATCGACTGGTTTACCGAGGATGTGAAAGAAAATGTGGCCCATCTCATCCCGGCCTACAATTATATGGCAGATTCTATAGTCTTAGAGAAGGCCACATAATATGAATGTCTCTCGTTTGAGGACCTCATTACCAAGTCATACAGATCCCTCTTAAGGGTAACTGGGCTTCTCTCTTAAGACTTATTTTTACTTTCTTTTTGTAAAACTGACCTCGTTTTGTATATTGCAGACTACTTGGCCAAAAGGGAAAGCTCTCTCATTGCGCTATTAAACGGTTGGCCCTGGGGGAGAAACTCCAACCCAATGTCAATCATACAATAGGGCCTCGGTGGGACGTAACTCGACCCTGAGCCATAATAACCACTTGCCCATAAGGGAATGCTTCGTCCTTGTGCCATTCAACACTTGGCTATGGGGGAGAAACTTCAACCCCATGCTAATCACACAATAAGGCCTCGGTGGGACTTAACCCAACCCCGAGCCAAAATACAACTACTTGGCCACATGGAAAGCTCTCTCATTGTGCCATTAAATACTTGGCCATGAGGGAGAAACTCTAGTCCTATACCAATCACACAATAGGGTCTTGGTGGGACGTAACCCGACTCCGAGCCATAATAACCACTTGGCCACAAGGGAATGCTTCCTTCTTGTGCCATTCAACACTTGGCCATGAGGGAGAATCTCCAACCCTATGCCAATCACACAATAAGGCCTTGGTGGGACGTAACCCGACCCTGGTTGGCCACAAGGGAAAGCTGTCTCTTTGTGACATTAAACGTTTGGCCATGGGAGAAACTCCAGCCCCATGCCAATCACACAATAGGGTCTCGGTGGGAAGTAACCCGACCCAAGCCATAATAACTACTTGGCCATAATGGAATGCTCTCTCATTGTGCCATTCAACACTTGACCATGTGGGAGAAACTTCAACCTCATGCCAATCACACAATAAGGCCTTGGTGGGATGTAACCCGTCCCCGAGCCATCAAATCACAATATGGCATCAGTGGAACGAATGTAACCCCGAGCCATCAAATCACATTAAGGCCTTGGCGGAACGAATACAGCCCCGAGCAGTCAAATCACAATATGGCCTCGGCAGAACGAATGTAGCCCCGAGCTAAAATAACCACTTACCAAGACTCATCCACAAGGGAAGCTTTTCTACCTTCGACGTTCTCCATAGAGGTTGGTAAATGGCGTCTCATACCAAGCCATACATCAAAATAATAACAAAAATAAGAAAATACCACAGAAGTGACGTATCACATACCCTGCATTGACCCAAAAGAAACAACAAGGCAGTCTAAGGCAGCTTCTTACCCCATGCTGCCAAAAATATTAATTTTGAACCTTACAGTCCAACATAACAGAGAATCGAGCTATGGACTGAGGGAGTGGCCAACGCCATAAGATTTTTCCCATGTTAGGCAAGCCCTTAGTCTGCAAATGCCATGGAGACCCTCAGGCCTTCCTCGTTCTATGCTCTTTATGATCCGAAATATGATGGCCAAGCATTTTCCATCCATGTGCTAAGTATACCCCGAGCCTACAAGCGCCACAAAGGCCCGTGGACCTTCCCCGTGCTATGCACCTCCAATACTAAGTGGCAAACTCCGTGGGGGAATTGTCCTTCCCCACGCTATGTAAACCCAGAGGTACCACAATATCGTAGTCATTCATTATCCATATGTGCTGTGATTATATTGAGGCACCAAATGCCACGTCGTCTCATTCATCGAGCGTGCTATTGATACCCGATGTGCCAAATACCACACAGGTCTTCATTTTATATTCCTCAAAGATGTAAGTCATTGGGTATTAACGTTCCAGCCCGGAGGTTTAATAATTACACCTGAGATCGGCATGCTATTGGGGTGCACACTTTTCTCACATGCCTTACATCCCTTTATACGTTATGAATTCACCAAAAGTACATGTCATTGGGTGTTGACGCTACAGCCCGGGGATTTGATAATGACACCGGTGATTGGTATGCCATGGGTTTCGCGCCTTCCCCACAAGTCTTGTACCCTTTGATGCTTTATAATCACATGTATCTCACAAGAATATTAAATATGCCTTTCATGTTTGAATAATAAATAAGCATGGGTAAACAAGTTTTTTTTTAAAAAAAAAAAAAAGCCTTATTCAGGGGATCTACTGCCCATATTATAATTCTTTGAGGGTTATTCTAAGAGGGGCTCTATTGAAAATATCTTCTCAGTATCTCGGTATTCCAAGGTTTCCAGAGTCAGGTATCGTTCAGCCTTTCGAGAAGATAGGTACCCGATCTGACGACGTCGAAAACTATATAGGCCACTCGCATTTGACACCCAATGAACCTTCCTCGGGCTTCCTTGTATTCAAGGTAACTCTCGTCAATACTAGGTCACCGGGGGAAAGATCGTACATGAATCCTCTTGTTGTAGAAACACACCATCCTCTATTGATACACTGCCATTTTGATCGTCTATCTTTCCTTTTTTTCTCTTCTATAACATCAAAGTGGTGTTTGATGAGCTCTTCATTTTGTTTTTCCTCTAAGTGTTGCACCCGGTGGGTCGTCATTTCGATCTCTGACAGGATGACCGCTTCACACCCATAAGCCAAAAAAATGAGTTTCTCTCGTGGAGACTTTGTAGGTCGTCCGATGTGCCCATAAAACCTCAGGCAACTCCTCAACCCATAGACCCGACCCTCACCTTCAGATGGCTCTTAATGGTTTTGTTCACTGCTTCTACATGTCCGTTTAACTTTTGATGAGTATGTGAGGCAAATATCAGAGCGATCTGAAGGTCTTCACAAAGCTTCATGAAGCCCCTACAATTGAACTATTTCCCATTGTCCGTAATGATAGCTTGGGGGATCCCGAACCGGCACACAATATTCTTTCTGATAAAATATGTGGCCTTCTTCTCAGTTATTGCATACTACAAATTAGTCTCCACCAACTTGGTGAAGTAGTCGATCATAATGATCACAAACTTAGCTTGCCCCCAACCCGTAGGAATTGGCCCGATGATATTTCACCCCACTGGGAAAAAGGCCAAGGGCTTGACCATGTGGTCTGCTACTCGGGCGGGGCTGGTATGGTATGTTGGCAGTCCTCTGACACCCATCACAAGCCCGTGCAACCTTAACTCCGTCTTGATGTATTGTTCGCCTCATAAACTTTGTCTATATGCCTTATGGGCGATTGGCCGACCACCATCGTGGCTTCCATAAATTCCTTCATGAATTTCTCTAAGTACATAATTAGCATCTTCAGGCCCAATACATATCAAGTATGGCGTCGAGTACCCCATGTGGTATAATTGTGGGAACACAGGAAATCTGGACGACGCATGTTGTCCCTAGGCTCGCGGCCTAGTTGGGAGTACGGAGTAGCCACGGGGGACTAAACCGGAGAGTAATGGAGTCGCCACCCGGTGTGAACCGGGAAAATGAGATTTAAGGCCGCACTCACCCCTCGCAAGGGAAGACCTCAAACCGTTGGGTCCGGAATGGTCCCTTACTTATGTCACTTGTAATAAAAGGATTTATGTAATAATTTAACCAGGCTTAAATAACATTTATTTCCAAAAATATGATGCTTCTAAATTCATATGCATACATCAACAAGTTCATCACAACATGCAACATCACATGGCAATCTCATGAACATATTTCAATCCTATGATATGGAAAACTAAGAACAACATAATCATGCTTGAGTAATATCTCATGAACCTATTAACCAAATAACATGCTAACAGCCTAATCATGCTCGAATACAATCCCAAGGACACATAGAATGGATAAATGCAGGGATACAAATAATACGGTTAGCTATATGACACAAGAAAGATCAACCAAGAGGCAATTATGCATGAATATGATAAGACAGACTCAGTTCAGTGTGTGCGCGTTCGTGTAGCGTTCGTAAACGCGTTCGAACGAAAATGAGACAGAATGCTTACGTTCGAGTAGCGTTCGTAAACGCGTTCGAACGGAAATGAAACAGAATGCTCGCGTTCGTATGGCGTTTGATAACGCGTTCGAACAGAAATGAAACAGAATGCTCACGTTCGTATGGCGTTCGTAAACGCGTTCGAACGGAAATGAGACCTGATGCATGATAAGGCAAAAATGTATGCGCGTTCGAGTTGCGTTCGTAAATGCGTTCGAACGGGAACAGACCTGATGCATGAAATAGGACGCAATACATAAACAATAAAATAAAGGGGCGCGGCGAAGTACTGCCGTAAAGGTGGCCTTTTGGGGCTCTTGATCTCTCAAAGAGAGGACCTTTAGACCAACATACTAAGCCCATGCGCGTCACATCACATCATGCATACAAACATAAAGACAATCATATTATTCTAAGTATGTCCGATTGAACGTGTCTTGCATCCAACCGAACACACATCAACCGGCGCGGCAAAGCATCGTGGTAAAGGGCTTTAACCCCTCCTCATAGGGGATCTTTCATTCCACTTACTAAGCCCATGCGCTCGATTGAGTCATGCATAAATAAGCGACATGCAGAATTTAAGTGACGAAAAATAAATAAATAAAAGCAACACAAAACAAGAGAAGGTGCCATTTACTCAAGTGGTACGTGGAGTTGTATCCCAAGTACAGACCGCACTACCGTCCAATCGGATTTGGCTACGGAATTTACGTCTGGGTTTCCATCCTATATACCACAAGAGACGACACTCTTCCATTTCATTCAAGTCACAACATGCATCCATAAACGACTCTCATGCGAATAAAATTTAATAATAATAAAAAAACGAATATAAACTAATGAAAAGGTACCCTAAGGTCTAACCTTTTAAATCACCTCTCGGATGTACGGTACACGATCGTCGGAAGGGTGGATGCTCCGCAACTCTCCCGGTTCACTGGTTCACTGTTCTCGTTCGTTGTCTTACTATTTTGAGTCCGTTTTGCTACTGTTTCCTTGTGGTTTCGCTGCCGTCTCCTCTTTATCTTTTGCTTACTCTTTTTGGGTGTGTTCTTCCTGTAATTTTTCTGTGTGTTTTTGTGTGAATTAGCTAGGGACTAGGGTTGAGAAGGTTGGTGAAGGGTTGTTTATATAGAGAAGGGCTAGGCTTGACAAGGAAAGGGATTTGGCTAATTAAAGAGGGATTTGATTTGGTTTGGTTAAGGGAAGTCAAAGATTGAGGGGGGACAAATCTTGGCTAGATAGGGAAGGTTGAATATTTGATTGGCTTGGATTAGGAATACAATATTTTAAGTTTGGGAATAATCTTATTAGATTAGGAAGTCAAATATATGATTGGCTTTAATTGGTTGATTGATTTTAACTTGGTATGATTATATTTTTGATTTAGTATGTGATTTGTTTAATTTAGGCATGATTTTAGTTTAAGTTGGTAATTGTTTATTTTATGTTTGGTATATGTTTTATTTAATTATTAATTATTATCTTATTTAGTTAATGTTTTAATTAATATTTATTTATTTAAATTGGGATGTGTTTTATGGGCTTTGGGGGGCTAAATGGGCTGGATGTGAGGCTAGCAGCAAAACCAGAATTACCGACACCGTTCGAATGCTTCCTCGAACGCGCACGAACGCCCGCAATCTGTTTGACGTTCGAACGTAAACACGAACGCAGCACTAACGAAAACAGTGAACCTTGTTTATTCTGAATTTCCCCTTCCGATGTCCGTTTCCCGTGACCTCCGTGACTTAAAAGGTAGTGTCTCCAAAATGAGACTCATCATAGGGACTTATGTGTAAAAATTCAGTGCCTACAGTCGCCCCCACTTTGATGGGACTTGTGTAATGTGCAACAGTGACAATCCTATCAAAGTTATGCAATGCATTTCTACTTACCTGGCTCGCCAGCTGCCACTTGACTTACCATGTGTTGAGTTGCGTTGATTTGGTGGTGAGGTGCTGCGACCCCTGGTTCATTCCCGAACCGTGCTCTATTTTTAGAGCGCCATTTTCGGCATCTTTCGTGTATGTGCTCCATTTTAGAGCGCCATTTTCGGCATTTGTTGTGTGTGTTCCATTTTGGAACGCCATTTTCGGCATCTGCTGTGTGTGTTCCATTTTGGAACGCCATTTTCGGCCTCTGTTGTGAGTGCTCCATTTTGGAGTGCCATTTCCGGCGTCTGTTGTGAGTGCTCCATTTTGGAGTGCCATTTCCGGCGTCTGTTGTGAGTGCTCCATTTTGGAGTGCCATTTCCGGCGTCTGTTGCGGTAGCGGTCCATTTCCTGAACTGTGCTGTGCGAGATTGTGGCTCATTTTTGAACCGTTACTTGATGAGATGGTCTTTGCTGCTATAAACCTGCGAACACGAAACAAACATTGCATGTATGTGATATGTATGCATGTATGCATGTATATGTATTATATTCCAATGGGTTAGGCCTTCCTTGGTCCATTTCCGAACTGTGCTCCATTTTCGGAGTGCCGCTTCGGCGAGATATGAAAGTAGTCCATTTCGAACCATGCTCCATTTTCGGAGTGCCCTTTTCGGCAAGTGATGAGATGATGGTCCATTTCGAACCATGCTCCATTTTCGGAGTGCCATTTTCGGCGAGTGATGAGATGATGGTCCATTTCGAACCATGCTCCATTTTCGGAGTGCCATTTTCGGCGAGTGATGAGATGATGGTCCATTTCGAACCATGCTCCACTTTCGGAGTGCCATTTTCGGCGAGATGTGATAATGGTCCATTTCCGAACCGTGTTGATGAGAGATAGTCCATTTCCGAACCATGCCTGATATGAGAGTGGTCCATTTCTGAACCATTGCTGAGGAGAGATAGTCCATTTCCGAACCAATACTGATATGAGAGTGGTCTATTTCCGAACCGTTACTGATATGAGAGTGGTCCATTTTCAGACCGTTGCTGATGAGAGATGGTCCATTTCCGAACCGTTGTTGATGAGAGATAGTCCATTTCCGAACCGTTACTGATATGAGAGTGGTCCATTTTTGAACCGTTGCTGATGAGAGATGGTCCATTTCCGAACCGTTGTTGATGAGAGATAGTCCATTTCCGAACCGTTACTGATAAGAGATAGTCCATTTCCGAACCATTACTGATATGAGAGTGGGCCCCGCCCCCAGAGTACTATACCCGGTAGAACTAATACTGAACCAATGTGGGCCTCGCCCCCAGAATGCCATACCCGGCAGAACTGATATTGAACTGATGAGGGCCTCGCCCTCCAGAATTCCATACCCGGCAGAAACTGATGCTTATGTGGGCCTTGCCCCTAGAATGCCATACCCGGCAGAAACTGATGCTGATGTGGGTCTTGCCCTCAGACTGATACTTATACGGGACTCGCCCCTAGACTGATACAGTGCTGTCGCTGTTTCTGATTGGCTTGTCTTTGCCGATTTCTCTATTTCTGCTTCAAAACCTGTGAATACAAAACAAAACAAACACAAAAGAATGCAAAGTATGTTACGTGTATGCATGCATGCATAAGTTTCTTATCCCGTTAGGTTAGGTCTTCTGCCAATTCTCTTGGTGACTGCTCGGTTTTCCCTCCCTCAGGCAGAGTACTACTTCATTCTTTCCATATTGATCGGCTCGGTGAACTCATTCCTTTCTAACAGTCTCACTGCCCCCTTTCCCAATTTCTGAATGGCTATCTCATCTTTTCTGTTTTCTTATTCTGAGGATTCCCCGTGTTCATAGTACAAAGGTTGAATGCTTTTCTCAAATGTACTCATATTGCAGAAGAGATTCAGCGAAGTGAACGTCTTATTATCATTAAGAAAAGGTTTGAACAAAGAGACAAAATCAATGTCTTTAAAAATGCAGGATCATAATTGAATAAGATCCGGGAAACAAACACCTCATAATTTGCATCTTCGTCTTCACCCGTCTTTTTGCTTTCTTCGAACATCAGATTCTCCAACTGCAGTAGTTCTTTTTCCCATTTACTTCTCCTTTTTGCCCACCTCCTCCCCGTCACTGTCCGAGAAGTTTTCCCAGAAATCCCCCATCTGCTTTATTTTATTTTTGCCACTGTTGTCCTGTATCCCCATGCGAGAAGTTTGATGGTTGTGGGTTTGGAAGGCAAGGTTGTCTGGTAGGCCAGTGTTGATCATATGTGTGGGTGGAGGTTTTCTATGTGTGTCGGGTTGTTCTTTTTCAGGGTCAGGTATTTTGTGTGAGTCTATGAGGTCCTGGATTTCGTGCCTAAGGCGGGTGCAATTGTTAGTTTCATGACCCTTTTGCTGATGGAAGTAACAGTAAAGGTTCAGGTTAAGGTAGCATGGCACAGGGTTTGGAAGTGGTTTAGGCTCTAAGGGACATAAGAGTCCTTGCCTTTTCAGTTCTTCAATACCTCCGACAAAGGTTTACCCAGATCAGAGAATTGTCTATTTCTGATGGGGGTAACCCCAGAGGGAGTGGGCTTGGTCCTTGAAGGTTTCCCAATGATTTTTCCATTCTGGTTGCACAACTTTCTATTATTGGCTACACGGGGTACAGTCAAACTGGCCACAACATTGGTCAAAACTTGCAATTGCTCAACAATCTCAGCTACTTTGATCTCCAATTGATCTAGGCGGGATCCCTCATCGGCGGATTCACTCATGCTTGTTGCAGTTCTTTTAGTGAGTCGTATCTCTTCTCCCCTAACCCAACGGGAAACTATGATGGCTTTTAGAACACAAGGGTTAGCATGATGTATGTATGCATGGGGTGCATGAGATGCATGTAACATATACAATATACTAAATCAATTAAAATTTTCACACAAATCGGCCCGTTACCATTTTTAGAATTTTTCGGGCTAATTGTCACAGGAGTGAACCCATCCCAGTTTAAATGGCCCAACGAGTTCACATCTTATGACAAGGAGCCCAACTAAAGCCAAATGGTAATGTTCCGAACACAAGTACAAAGTGGCCCATCAACACTTAGACGCCTTTGGCCCAATAGTCATGAGATACGTTCTTGTCCCAGTTTAAATGGCCCAACAAGCCCATATCCCATGGCAAATGGTCCAAACGGATCCAAACGACGATGTTCCCAAACACAAGCATGGAAGAAAGATAATGCAAACGTAATAATTTTTACAAAGTGGCCCATCAACATTTCAGAAGCTTTGGGCCTAATAGTCATTAGGTACGAACTTGCCCCAGTTTAAATGGCCCAGCAAGCCCGCATTTCTGACAATAGTCCAACTGCATCCAAATGAGGATGGTCCCCAAGCACATACTCAAGGAAATAATTGCTACTTTAGCCAACCCGGTCTATAGGTGGGTTAGTAAGAGTATAGACAAAGGCTCTCACTGGCGAAGGATGGCCCACAACTAGGTCTCCCCACTCAAGGGTTCGAGCGACCAAGTGAGCGCACCCTTTTTTATACACTAAGGTACGTGCCAATGAGCTATGGTGTGTGACGGACTGTCAAATGGATTTCCCGTTGTAGATCCCCAGAGGGAAGGTGGAGCGAGGCTCACTTAAATACCCAAGCCTCTTAGGCTCTTATCGCTTGTTGTCAGGAATAAACAAAGAGTCCTCCAAATTAGTCCATCACAATAGGCTACAAGTAGATGGCTATCTAGGTGCCTTCACAGCTTTCCTTCTAGAAAGGTAGTGAATGAAGGAAGACACCAAACCATTACCTAGCCTTAAAATGCCTTTGATTAAACCCTCATTTTATCCACTATAGACACGGTCAATTAAAACATAAATCCAAACATTACAAGACAATATTCGGGGCCGATTCTCTTTCCCCAGTGGAGTCGCCAGACTGTGGGAACACAGGAAATCTGGACGACGCATGCTGTCCCTAGGCTCGCGGCCTAGTTGGGAGTACGGAGTAGCCACGGGGGATTAAACCGGAGAGTAATGGAGTCGCCACCCGGTGTGAACCGGGAAAATGAGATTTAAGGCCGCACTCACCCCTCGCAAGGGAAGACCTCAAACCGTTGGGTTCGGAATGGTCCCTTACTTATGTCACTTGTAATAAAAGGATTTATGTAATACTTTAACCAGGCTTAAATAACATTTATTTCCAAAAATATGATGCTTCTAAATTCATATGCATACATCAACAAGTTCATCACAACATGCAACATCAAATGGCAATCTTATGAACATATTTCAATCCTATGATATGGAAAACTAAGAACAACATAATCATGCTTGAGTAATATCTCATGAACCTATTAACCAAATAACATGCTAACAGCCTAATCATGCTCGAATACAATCCCAAGGACACATAGAATGGATAAATGCAGGGATACAAATAATACGGTTGGCTATATGACACAAGAAAGATCAACCAAGAGGCAATTATGCATGAATATGATAAGACAGACTCAGTTCAGTGTGTGCGCGTTCGTGTAGCGTTCGTAAACGCGTTCGAACGAAAATGAGACAGAATGCTTACGTTCGAGTAGCGTTCGTAAACGCGTTCGAACGGAAATGAAACAGAATGCTCGCGTTCGTATGGCGTTTGATAACGCGTTCGAACGGAAATGAAACAGAATGCTCACGTTCGTATGGCGTTCGTAAACGAGTTCGAACGGAAATGAGACCTGATGCATGATAAGGCAAAAATGTATGCGCGTTCGAGTTGCGTTCGTAAACGCGTTCGAACGGGAACAGACCTGATGCATGAAATAGGACGCAATACATAAACAATAAAATAAAGGGGCGCGGCGAGTACTGCCGTAAAGGTGGCCTTTTGGGGCTCTTGATCTCTCAAAGAGAGGACCTTTAGACCAACATACTAAGCCCATGCGCGTCACATCACATCATGCATACAAACATAAAGACAATCATATTATTCTAAGTATGTCCGATTGAACGTGTCTTGCATCCAACCAAACCGAACACACATCAACCGGCGCGGCAAAGCATCGTGGTAAAGGGCTTTAACCCCTCCTCATAGGGGATCTTTCATTCCACTTACTAAGCCCATGCGCTCGATTGAGTCATGCATAAATAAGCGACATGCAGAATTTAAGTGACGAAAAATAAATAAATAAAAGCAACACAAAACAAGAGAAGGTGCCGTTTACTCAAGTGGTACGTGGAGTTGTATCCCAAGTACAGACCGCACTACCGTCCATTCGGATTCGGCTACGGAATTTACGTCTGGGTTTCCATCCTATATTCCACAAGAGACGACACTCTTCCATTTCATTCAAGTCACAACATGCATCCATAAACGACTCTCATGCGAATAAAATTTAATAATAATAAAAAACGAATATAAACTAATGAAAATGTACCCTCAGGTCTAACCTTTTAAATCACCTCTCGGATGTACGGTACACGATCGTTGGAAGGGTGGATGCTCCGCAACTCTCCCGGTTCACTGGTTCACTGTCTCGTTCGTTGTCTTACTATTTTGAGTCCGTTTTGCTACTGTTTCCTTGTGGTTTCGCTGCCGTCTCCTCTTTATCTTTTGCTTACTCTTTTTGGGTGTGTTCTTCCTGTAATTTTTCTGTGTGTTTTTGTGTGAATTAGCTAGGGACTAGGGTTGAGAAGGTTGGTGAAGGGTTGTTTATATAGAGAAGGGCTAGGCTTGACAAGGAAAGGATTTGGCTAATTAAAGAGGGATTTGATTTGGTTTGGTTAAGGGAAGTCAAAGATTGAGGGGGGACAAATCTTGGCTAGATAGGGAAGGTTGAATATTTGATTGGCTTGGATAGGAATACAATATTTAAGTTTGGGAATAATCTTATTAGATTAGGAAATCAAATATATGATTGGCTTTATTGTTGATTGATTTTAACTTGGTATGATTATATTTTGATTTAGTATGTGATTTGTTTAATTTAGGCATGATTTTAGTTTAAGTTGGTAATTGTTTATTTTATGTTTGGTATATGTTTTATTTAATTATTTAATTAATTTAATTATTATCTTATTTAGTTAATGTTTTAATTAATATTTATTTATTTAAATTGGGATGTGTTTTATGGGCTTTGGGGGGCTAAATGGGCTGGATGTGAGGCTAGCAGCAAAACCAGAATTACTGACACCGTTCGAACGCTTCCTCGAACGCGGCACGAACGCCCGCAATCTGTTTGACGTTCGAACGTAAACACGAACGCAGCACTAACGAAAACAGTGAACCTTGTTTATTCTGAATTTCCCCTTCCGATGTCCGTTTCCCGTGACCTCCGTGACTTAAAAGGTAGTGTCTCCAAAATGAGACTCATCATAGGGACTTATGTGTAAAAATGCAGTGCCTACAATAATACTCCATCTATCAAGAAAAATTTTACACTTCGATACTTCAGCTTCCTCGTCTCTTTCTTCTCTTCCACCATGTACCATGTTTCTAAGTATTTCTTGATCGGTTTCATCCAGGTTTACCCTCATTCGACCTTTGTGTCTATAACATCTGGCATCCCCATACTCTTTGATTGCGAGTTTCCTAACAGAATGGTCCGATGGATCTTTGACTCGATGGAGGATGCAAGTCAAGCCAAAGAATCTGACTGATGGATGTTCACCTGCCCGATCTGTTCAAACACCACATTCCTCATTCCTTCAACAAGCTTCTTCATCTCGGCATGATAAAATATCATGTTTGGTTCCCTTGCTTGGAACTCACCATTCAGCTACTCAACAGCCAGTTAGGAGTTACTTTTCACCACCACATCTCTTACTCTAACTGCCTCGCAGAGTCTCCGTCGGCCATAACTACTTCATATTCTGCCTCATTATTCATTGCTTAGAAGGTAAATCTTAGGGCATAGTTCAACTCTTCTCCTTTTCTACTTTTGAGGATCACCCCATCTCCACATCATTGTGTGCTTACCGAACCATCAACGAACAACTCCCAACTAGCCTCTTCCACTATCATAATCTGAGGGACGGTGAATTCCACTACAAAATTTGTCAATGCTTGCCCTTTGATCGATATCATATGCAAGTAGGATATGTCATACTCGCTGAGCTCCATAGACCACTTCACTAGACGACCTGAGGTCTATGGCTTATGTAAAATCTGTCTCAGCGTGTGGTCGATAAACACCCCAATGGGATGGGCCTTGAAATAGGGTCGCAACTTCCTTGCTATGGTGACCAAAGATAGAGCCACCAGTTCATAAGCTGGGTACTGGGTTTCCGCATTCAACATGGCCTTACTAGTGTAGTATATTGGCCTTTGGATTTTGTCTACTTCATATACTAATATCGAGCTTACAGCATATTCAGAAACAACTAAGTACAAGAATAAAATCTCACCCAGGATCGGCTTAGCCAGCAGTGGAGGTTGGGCTAGGTACTCTTTGAGGTGCTGGAATGCGTTCTCACACTCGC
Organism: Zanthoxylum bungeanum; assembly: GCA_019454045.1. Classification (NCBI taxonomy): domain Eukaryota; kingdom Viridiplantae; phylum Streptophyta; class Magnoliopsida; order Sapindales; family Rutaceae; genus Zanthoxylum; species Zanthoxylum bungeanum. The sequence continues at coordinate 84,571 of SKCR01026488.1, forward strand.
TCGTCCAACTAACTTCTTTATTGGCCTTCTTGATCAGTTGGAAGAAGATGTGACAATTTTCAATGGCTTTAGAGAAGAACCCATTTAGTGCCGCCACCCGACCTATTAAGCTCTGCACTTCCTTGACTGTCCTCAGAGGTTTTAGGTCTAATATTACCTTGATCTTCTATGGGTTTTCCTTGATGCCTCGTGTAATGACCATGTACCCTAAAAATACCCCGAAGGCACATTTATCCGGATGTAGCCTCATATTATGCTTTCTCAGTAACTCAAATGTTCCTCTGAGGTCGTCCAGGTGATCCTCGGGCTTGGCAGTCATCGTGATCATGTCATCGACATAGACTTGAATCATCTTGCCAATGAGTGGCTTGAAGACCTTGTTTACCAACCTCTGATAAGTTGCCCCGACATTCTTTAGTCTGAAAGGCATTATCTTGTAACAATATAGCCTCTGGTAGATGATGAAAGTCATTTTCTATTCATCCCACAGGTGCATCTTGACCTGGTTGTACCTCTAGAAGGCATCCATGAAACCGAGTAACATATGGCAAGCTGTCGAGTCTACAAGCTGATATATTTTCGGGAGGGGAAACTATCTTTCGGACAGACCTTGTTCAAGTCAGAGAAATCCACACACAGCTTCCATTTTCTGTTGGCCTTCTTCACTAAGACCACATTTGACACCCACTCCAGGTATTTGACCTCCCTGATGAACCCAGCCTTCAATAATTCTCAACCTCTGTCTGAATAGCCCTATACTTCTATTGGTTAAAATCCTCCACTTTTGCTTCACCGACCTGTGAGCTCGATCAACCGCCAGGCGATGACTGATGAACTTTGGGTCCATCCCAGGCAAATACATGTGGTCTCATGCAAAGACATTTGCGTATTCCTTTAAAAATTCCAACAGCCGCTTTCACAGATCCGACTCCAGTCTAGCCCCGACCTTCACTACCTTCTCATGGCTAAGAAGCTCCGCCAGTTCCAGCTCCTCCATTTCCCCCAACTGAGTAGGTTCTTCGGGTCAGGGGTCGGCTGACTCCACTTCTACCACATCCCTTTCTATTTCTTTCCTCTTCTCTCATACCCCTTCATATATAAATTTTCTTTAGAAACAGTGGTGAAGCAACTTCTAGCTGCCTTTTGACTTCCACAGACAACCCCAACCCCCTCCCAAGTTGGGAATTTTAACTTCAGGTAATATCATGACATAACTGCCCATGACTTCATCATAAAATGGCTTTCCTAAGATTACCTGATAGCTGCTCATGCAGTCTACCACCGTGAAATCCATCATAATGACCCAGGTATAGGGGCTGTCCCGACATTTATTGTTAATTATACCCGACCCAGTGGGATGACGGTTGCCCCCCAAACCCGTATAATGGTGTCGCGTCCTGGATCAAAGTAGTGTATTCCACGCCCAAGTTATTCAAGGCTTCTTAGGAGATGATATTTACCGCGCTTTCGAGATCCACCAATATTCTTTCTATTAGTCTCTAAGACATGCTTCCAAGATCCTAAACATGATTTTTGTGTGAAAATAACCAAGTGAAGTTGCGGAATTACTTACATTGGTTTGGAGAAAATTCAAAATTTTCCTTTGTATGATGAAGCTCCAAGCTTGTTGATTTGTTGTTTAAGCCTTGGGTGAGTTTCCCTAACACCTCATTTGACTCTCCAAGTACTAGCTTTGAGAAAATTTTGAAGCAAAAATTTTCCTCCAAGTTTGAGAGGGTTTCGGCCAAGCCAAAAGGGAGAAAGAGAGTGAATAAATCTTCTAAAGTTGGTTGGTGTGTGTGTTAAAGACTTCAATTAATAATGCCAACCACTTCCATCAATGTAAGACATTTGATGTAAGTCATGGGTCCCACCACATTTACATTCAAAATTTAAGTTGGCTTCTCCAACACATAACTAAGCTTGGGCCCGGGTTCGCTTAATTCTGAATTAAACGAATTTATCGTCGCGACATAATTAAATCCAATTTAATTAAATAATTATGGCTCGCAAAATTATTACGATAGTCGCTTACGAATTAATTCCAAATTAATTAGTTCGCCCGAATTAAAATCCAATTTCAATTTCATATTGAAATCTGATTTCAATTAATATATCTGATATATTATTTTAGCCCAAAATAAATTAAATAGAAAAATCCAATTTAACTATTAATTTATTTAATTGATTAATTATAAATTAATCACGTTCTCTCTTCTATACGAATTTAATCCCAGATTAATTCTTGCCGCAATTAATCCCAGATTAATTTTCTCTCTCATAATTAATCCCAGATTAATTCTATTCGAGTCAAATGTCATTGGTGAATATTTGGGAAGCGACCCAAGAGATTCATGGATATGTTGGCAGTAAATACTGTTGTCGGACTATCCGAACACGTGCGTACCCCGTACCACGTTCTCACCGATTTACAAGACATGGTTTGCTTCTAGCAAAGCACCTTGCCTACCCAATTCTCCAGAAATATTCACCGAGAAATATAATATGTATCAGGTGTAGTAATATAATGTAATGCTTAATACGATCCAGTATCGGATGTCACATGCTAGGCCTAGGGTTGGCTCTGTGTCTGCCTCGTACGAAGCATATATCGGATCTTGAGTAACTAGTCTCTGTAATCGGATTGTCATGACCTAGTCATACTATCCTGATAGCTGCAGCTTTTAAGAGTATTAGTTCTGTATCATGTGTGACCATCATCTCCATATGATTGAAGTGATACTCTCATCTTGACATCACATCCAATACACTACGATTCTCAGTAAACCCAATACAGACGTACACAGAATCTGTTAAAGCTCTAGACGACCAATATCAAAGTAAACTGATTATCGCAAGTAATAGCGACGTAAGTCTCAGGTTAAAGATCACATACACCTACCCTGATTCGGATTCCCATAGACACATAGTCATACTACCAATGAGATTCTGAGGGGGTCTATCCAGAGCGAAATTGTTCCCAGTCCAACGGCTAACATAACTTCTTATTATGCTTGCATAAGTATCTAATACCTAAATATATGAGAACTATGACGTTAAGCTTTCATAACGCACACAAGTGTAATACTAGTCTATTCCGCATTATCGATGTCTAGTCTCGATAATACTACGACTAGGGATATTTAATGATTAAACCGTTCGTGGATTCATACTATCTCATATCTTATTAATCCGATTTAACCATATGGACTTTTATCATTATATATATCCAAGTAATCCAATTACAATAATGATAAAATATCAATTTCTTTTTGTCACATAGTTAATTTGTACAAAAACACAATGTTCTTTACAAATAGTGATGTTATGGGACATAATTATCCAACATTTTCCACCTCGGACCCACCAATATTGGCCTTGATTATTAAAGCATCTTCGTGCGGGTAACTCACTCCCGATGCATCCTCCTAGATGAACATTATTGGCACCAACCTAACTTTTTGGATCATAGGGGGCCTCTCTGTTGTCAGTACCTCCGGGCCTCTAGTCTGATAGTAGTTCATTCTTGCTTGGTTTGAATCTCCAACAAATGTCATCCTTCCCGTTATCGTGAACACCGGCCTCTGCTCCCTACGCTGCTAGACCATCATGGCTTCGTGGTCTATGCACTCCTTCAGGTAACCATTTTTTACTAGATCTCCCACCTGTTCCGGCAGGTCTTTGCATCTTTTCGTGGAAAACCCCATTACATTGTAGGCTTCCCCATGCCCTCCGCTCTGGGTATGGTACCTCCCGTAACTGGGAACTTCATACCATTCTCCTAGGTAACACTCCAAGTCACTCTCCACGAAACATGGGCTATTGCTGGAGGGTTCTAGGGTTTGTCCGCCTTCCTCTCTTCCCAAGATTCCCCAGCTAGTATGCACCGGCAACGATTACAGACCCCATTATCTAGGTATTCCTCATCCCATCTTCACGTCTGTCCCTTCCGGTGATCCTTTTCCTCTTTGGTATTTCTTCATTTCGTTTGTTGGGACCCACTTTCCATTTCTCTCCTGCCTTCCTCTCTAACTTCTCCATCTTCTCCATCATAGCCTTAATGAAGGCCTGGGTCTCTTCATTTTCTTTTCAGCTTCTTCTCTCTCACTCCATATGGTTTCTTCCATTTTCTCCATCCACTTTGCATCGAAGCCTCCGAATATATGTGGTTTCCATCTCATGCCATCGTCTTAGTGTGTTTGTCACTTTTCGTACTGGTTTCCCAAAGATGGATGATGACTGTTTTTTGTTCCATGGGCGATTTGGGAAATCGATTCTTGGAACAAAATCTCCACAAGCAGTGAATTTTTTTGGTTGGTTGGGAACCAAAGCAAACTTGACAGACAAATAAGGATACACACGGATAAAAATAAAGGATTTAACGTGGTTTGGCGGAATGGATCTGACCTATATCCACAGATGCATAGAAATGAAATCTTTTATTTGGAGCTCGGGTCAGACCGACATGCTCTATCTCTCTCTCTTAAGCTTTTTGCTCTCTTTTACAAGTTATCAGAATACATGAGAAAAATTAACCAACCTCTTATAATGAGTTCTCAACCCCTTTATATAGTGTGTCTAAACCCACTATAATGCCAACTCGTGACGTCAGCCACGTTACCAAGTTATCATTGCGTAGGCTCTCTTCCCCAATCAACCTACAAGCAGTATATCCGCCGCGTGACACAACTACTCCCTGCCATCTAAACCTCATTAACACCCCCTTTTTTGGTAATTACTACATTTTCTACACATATGTCAGTTTGTATTTCAACCAATAAAGTTTATTAGAAACTTTATTTCCATCAATTATTTTTCTTTCATTTTCTTACTTAAAAAACATTCATATTCGTTTTCAGAAAACATGTACGCTTCTATTTCTTGCAAGGAGTTGATGCATTTGGTTGAAATTGAAATATGTATGGCAATTGCTAGGCATTAATTTATTGATTATCAACCTACCATTTCTTTGCATTTATTATGTTTTGATATGTCATGATTAAGGAAATAAAAGAAAACATTATTGATGAAATAAATTTCAGGCATAACATTTTTTAAATTCAATGTGTAATTATAGAAAAATCATTACAATGTAAGACTAGGCTATTACAAGAATATACTATGGTTTCGTGAAATATATATGTGTATATATATATATATATATATATATATATGTATATGTATATATATGTATGTATATATTTATATGTATGATTAGATTCTAAATATGCCTAAAAATAAATATATTCATTTGGATTTGATCCACACGACCACTTGTTTCCCGTGCAAGAGTGAAGCCAGCTGAACAATTACATGAGGATTCATATATTTAAGATTCTAAAGCTTGTATACTTAAAAATCAAAGGTTATTATTATTTCACTATGAAATAAAAAATGAGTGGAAGAAATATTGTAATGTTATAATTTACTATTATCTTATCTTATTTTATATTACTTAATATATTTTTTTTTATCATATATCTCATCTGGTGCAGACATATGTCACTACTTAAATAAATGGATAAAATTATATTTAAGTCATCATTTTAATCAATATTTATAATACATTAAATTTCCACGCATCTCGATATCGACAATTCAGTTTAATCAATATTTATAATATATTAAATTTTCACATATTTCGATGACTATAACGTATTTTAATCAATATTTATGATACATTTAATTTTCATACATACATTGAATTTGTATACATATCGATATGATACATGATTCATGTATGTATTTTTGTGCTTCATGTATCTTATTATGATCTTATACCTATATAAAGAAGTATTGAAATGTATTAAAAATATACGATATAATTAATAAGAATATCACAAACTTTGATAGATGACTTCATTTAATGGGCAGTGGACTTAAATTGGCAGATTAAAACAGCTTTGATTAATGCTACTTAAATAATACAATATATGACAAATATTAGAAGGATCACATTGGCGTTTGTTTTATGACGTGTTCAGTTTATTGATGTTTGTAAAATCTTTACTTCTGCATAACAAAATATTTTTTAAAAAAAAATATATTTCATTACAAGCAATATATACATATACATAAATATAAATAACCCATTTATCTTTTATTTTCTTTTGAAAAAATAATTGAAGTAATGTGTGAGTCTATTTAAATCTAGTATATGTTGGTATGAATGTGTCATTATTCAATTTTAACATGTATCATTCAATCAAATTATTACTATCATACATTCAATAAAACATAAACATTGAGACTTAGAAAAACTTTTAAATTATTGAAGAGGATGGAAAACTTAAATCAAGTCGAGATGCCTCTATCATTGAGAACCTATTAGCCCCGTCTCGGTGCTCTACGGATTTCTTGTGGCTAATGTTCTCCCATGATGACGTGGTTTCTTCTTGTAGAAGGGTCATTGCTTTCTTCAAGAACTATAACTTGGATTAATGGTGGAAACTCTCAAACTCGAAACTTAAGTATTTAAGTATGATGTGAATTGAATGAATAAAATGAATCCAAATGACCTTTTTTATAGGCATGGATGAGTGCCTTTATGGGTACCCTTTGGTTTAGAATATAACCCTTCTAAAGATTATACATCTTCCTAATGCCATTTTAAGTCTAGAGTTACATTCATTTCTTATTTAGAGGATATATCCCTTCAATTTATGTCTTTCCCATAAGGCACTTCTTAAGGGACATGTCTATCCTACAATTATAAATATTAAGAGAATTTCCTACAATATCCCACAATTCTCTAAATATTAATTTAGACACTTAAGAGAGTTTTCTTGAAATAAAATTACATCGGAATAGGTAGCTATCGCCTTGAACCTTTCCTAGTGAATGATAATCGGATTTACTTGGCGAACCAATGACCCATAATCTTGAACTGTTCTGTCGTTGGTGTAAACCAACACAATAGCCATCACATAGCTTCACTTCAACCATTTTTCGTTCTACGGTTGTATTGATTCGGCCATTAACATCAGTCTTAGCTTTATCAAGTACCTTAAGGAATACAGCCTTTAAAATTCTCATGGAAGCAGCCTCACTTCTTACTTTAAATATGTGATCTACTATAAAGGTAATATGTCTTTACCCCCATTAAGATTCTTCTCATAATATAGTGATCATTAAAAGTATTAGCTTATCCTAACCTTGACAGACAACACTCTGCGTCATTTTATGAATGTGTTAGAGTATAGAATTCTACAGTGCTTGTTTTAAATTGCACAAAGTTTCAATTTTCCCTTTTGAACCAAGATCTTGGGATCTCTAGTTAGCTAGGTTGGATTTCCACAGTGACAATTCTTAATTTTTAGGCTTTAAGCCCATTCCCCTCGATGACTTTTCAATTTGCTCTTTAGGTAAACCTTTAGGAAGTGGATCTGCTAGGTTTTCCTTCGACCTGAAATAATCTATTGAAATTATGCCGCTTGAAAGCAGCTATCCTATGGTATTGTGTCTTCGATGTATCTTTCGAGACCTATCATTATACATTATATTTTGGCCTCTCCCAATAGCCGATTGACTATCACAATATATGCTTAAAGTTGACACTGATTTTGGCCAATTTGGAATATCTTCCTAAGAAATATCAAAGCCATTATAATTCTTTCGGAGCATTGTCTAATGTTATGAATTCAGACTCCATAGTAGAGCGGATAATACATGTTTTCCTTGAGAATTTCCAAGATACGGCTGCACCATCAAGTGTGAAAATAAATCCACTCGTGCATTTGGAATCCACTGTATCATATATCCAGTTAGCATATATGTACCCCTCTAAAACAATAGAATATCTCGTATAATATAGCTCATATTTTGAAGTTTCTCTCAGTTACCTCAAAACTCTTATTATTTCTTTCCAATGATTATGTCATGGATTACTCGTATATCTACTAAGCATGTTTACAGCTTGAGCAATATGTGGTCGTGTGCAATTTGTAAGATACATCATACTTCTGATGATTCTCGAATACTCTAATTGTGATACACTCGAACCAGTATTCTTTGACAAATGAAAGGTTAGGTCCACAAGAGTTCTCGCTATATTTAGATCTCCTTTGTTATATTTCTCAAGTATTATCTCACCATAATGAGCCTGAGAAAATATGTATCCATCTCATGTTCTGGAAATCTTAATTCCTAGGATCATATCGGCTACTTCTAAATCTTTCATGTCAAATTTGATGGCCAATACTTTCTTAGTAGAATGAATCATCTCATGATTGCTACTAATTATTAGCATATCTTCTAAATAAAGACACATAATGACATATCCTTTTTGAGTTGATTTAGTGTTGACAAACCAATCATACTCATTGATTTTGAAACCAATTGAAAACGTTTCTTTGTCAAATTTCTCATGCTATTATTTAGGTGCTTGTTTTAAAAACCCCTATAAGGATTTTACAAGTTTGCACACCTTGTATTTCTGTCCAAGAATATTAAAATTTTCTGGTTGTTCCATGTAAATCCCCTCATCATATTCACCATTTAATAATGGCATCTTTACATCCATTTGATTTATTTCAAGACCAAATATAGTTGTTATTGCTATAAACATTCTTATTGAAGTGATACATGTCACTGGTGAATATGTATCAAAGTAATCAATGATTTGTTTTTGTCCATAACCTTTTATGACAAATCTTGCTTTGTACTAATCTATTGATCTAATTGGTCTCATCTTCCATTTGAAAATCCATTTGTAGCCCAACGGCTTACAACCTGGAGGAAGATCAACCAACTCCCAAGTATGGTTTTGAAAGACATAATCAATCTCATTATTGATAGCCTCTTTCCAAAAAGGTGCTTCCGAAGAAGACATTGTTTCTTTACAACTTTGAGGCTCATTTTCTAACAAGTATGTCAGAAAATCAGGTCTAAATGACTCAAATGTTCTTGCTCTCTTGCTACGTCGAGGTTCATTTTCCTCATTATTTTCATATTGATCTGATTCTTGGTTAACTTGATCATTGTTTGTAGCAGTGTCAATATTTATTTTGAGATACTACATTCTTTGTTTTTCTTTACAAGGAAATGTCTCTTCAAAGATTGTCGTATTCCTTGACTCAATTATCATATTTGGATTGATCTCAGGAATTTAAGACTTATGTACCAAGAATCGATACACACTATTATTGTGAGCATATCCTAGAATATACAGTTAACAGTTTTTGGTCATATTCTCACCTTCTTAAGTTTAGGAACCATCACTTTGGCGAGACACTCCCACACTTTTAGATTTTTTAAGAAGGTACATCATCTTTCCACAATTCATATAGTGTCTTATCTAATCTTTTGTGATGTAACTTGTTCAGAACATAGTTGGCAAAAATAAGGCTTCCCCCCACAACTTCTGGGGTAAACCAGATCTTGTCATTATTTGAAATGATTTCCCTCGTGCAGCAGAAACTCCTTAGGCACCGGGATCGACCTAGAAAAATTTTTCCGCTCTCTCCCTCTATTAGCCGAATCTGACCAGCCACTGGTATGATGTTATGCTTCTATTTTTAACAATTTTCTAGCCTCGGAATAGCCCCCAAACAACCTCCAAACAGCATCTCAGATTTGAACCATTTTACACCCAAAACGAGCGCACAGCTCACCCAAAACAGCCTATAATTTGTGTGTGACGTAGTAGTGTTTCTGTTCTATTTTTTTCTCATAAAAACTCATCAACACTCTTGAAATATCTCTTTGTGTTCCAACACCGAATGATCTTCTATATTATATCTCGCAACCAACAAAAACAAGGGTGGACTTAACTAATAAAATCAATCTCTAAACTCTCTAGAGATTAAGAATATCACACCATAATGTTTTTTTTTTTTCTCAATTTCTTCAAACACTTTAGAGAAAACAAGAACAAGGTTGGCTAGGTTTTTCAATTAAGAAAGTTATGGTAAACAGATAACATCATTATCCTTTTATACTTAGTGTAAAATATTGTCAAAATTCAATAAAACTTTAAGCCTTTTTCAAGTAAAATTAAACCACCCTACCATTTTCCACACCTAATTTTGCAACAATCAACTTATTAATTGTCATCATAACGACAATGTTTGATTGTCATAGATGTTGAATTTTACAAATCATATTTGAAAAATTCTACATCATCATAAATGATATATCAAACAATTTAATATATTTATTAAATCAAATGATTATCTCATAATCATTTATTAAATCAAAAAACTTATATTAAATATAATATAAAGTTACACGTGTGACAAAATATATTATTAATCCCATTAATAATAATATATGTATGTGAGTATATAATTAGACTATCAAATTATATTTAATTTGCTACAGTATGTCGAGCAAGCACGGGGACCAAATGGACCTACGGTTCCGAGCTCCAATAATCCTGGAATATTAATTAAATTATTTAATTAAAAATTCTGAATTATTAATTTCGAGTTATTCCACTAAAAATCTGAAGCTGCACTTTCGTTGCCGTAGATAGATAATATATGTCGAACGACATCGGTGTCCATCGATATAGTTATTACATACAGATTGGCCCTTCACGAGTATCTTATAATTAGATTCGGGTCATATTGTCCGTTATACCTGACCGGCGAAAACACACACGTATAACGCAAGCGCACGTATCGTTCAAGTAGTATAAAAATATCGATCCCACGAGGACTTAATTCCTACTGTTCTTATTAATTATTGAATCTATTTATTTACAAATATCTAATTAAATAGAGAAGAGAATGATTGTTTGATTGATTGAATGTGGTTTTGCACAATAAATAAATAAAAAGACAAAAGAAAATACTAAGGAAAATAACAAAAGACACAAAGATCTAGGGTTGTAATTTCTTTTAATATCATTTTAAAGATGAAGTGGTTATCTTACAGTTGGGTAATATATTGATTTATTAACCTGGAACACTAAATTATGTAAAAGCCTCTTCCGATGGTCAACTACAAATATCCAGTATAACTCAATTGAACCATATGTCTATGTCGACCAAATTACCTGGATTCATTAAGATTAAGTTCCAATTATGGCTACCCCCGCCCGACAGGTATATTCCTATCCTGTAAGGAAATCTATTAAAGGGTTATCTATCCTCAAGGAAGATCGTGGGCTATTGAGTCTAAGGCTGAAACCTAAAATCCCTATGTCTAGTTCATTTTAGATTTACCAGATCAATTTTATTAATGGCCAATTAATGAAAAATCATTAAGATTAAGACTCAATAAATAAATCTTTATATTACCCAAACTATAATTTAACCCCTTATAACCGGTGATATTAAAAGTCATCACAACCCTAGATAAATAATTTAGTTACAACACATAACTAGGGCTAGTAAAACTTGAAAATAAAAGACATAAAGTAAAAATGCGGTAAAGTAAATACTGAAAAGTAAATTACAATAAAATAAATGCTAAGGTAAAAGGAATTACTTTTACTACTACTAATTTAGATATCTCCCATAATATAATATATAAACTTGTGATAACATTACCAACCAGCCATATAGGCGGTAACCTGATTAAGTCAAATTAAGTCCAACCGGCCATTAAGGCGGTAAAAAGATTTGTCCATGAACCTGCCATATAGGCGGTAAGAAAGTTTAATTACCAACCGACCAATCTGGCGGTATCCTTGATTAGTCAGGTTAAAACCAGATTAAAATGAATTACCAACCGACCAATATAGCGGTATCCTTTTTAAGACAATATTTTAAATAGTGAATATATTATATTTAAGGGAGATTAATCTAAATAGCAATAGTAAAAGAATTACCTTTCACCCTAGCTGGGGAAGTTACCTCCTCATTACTGAAAAGTAAAAACTGAAAAATTAAAGAAAGAAAAGTACTGTACGTAAAAGTAAATTGCAGAAAGTAAAAACTGAAAAGTAAAGAAAAGAAAGTGTGAAACTGAAAATTAATTACTGAAAACTAAAAATAAACAAACTAGATACAATCTTCTTATTTATTCATTAAGAATTTCAAAGAAGAAAGTATGAATTTTACAAATGAAATGGTTTGGTATTTATAGGCAAAATTTTGCCACCATCAAATCATCCATCAAATTCTCCACCAAATCCATTATTAATTTCTCCACTAATTACTCCACCAAATCCATAATTGCTCCACTAATTGCTTATCTTGTTTGGTGTTGATTTGATAATTTTTATTAATTATTAATTAATTAATATTTTGCTTTGAAAATTATTGATAATGACTTTTAATAATTACACTCCACACACTTATGGATGGTTCATCAATTTCGGTCATGAAATAATCAGAATTCGAAAATATTTTCTCTTTCACAGTTGTAGAACTTCAAGTCTTCTTTAATCTGGCACTTGAATCAGCTCAATCCGATATCTGAGTGAAAAGTTATGCCCAAAATACGATAGATGCGCAAAACTGGAATTTCCAAAACTGCACTTCGTCAAAACGCCCTTTCAAGTTTCCAATCTCCAAAACTAAAATATCAAGTCCAATAATTGCCATTATTTGACCCATATTTCATCCTAAATGATTTCATTGAGACCCGATATTATTTTATCTGCAAAATAAACTAAAACACATCAAAAGGTTCATCAAACCCGAGAAACTAAACAAAATATTAAGTAAAAGGGGCGGTAAATATTGATATATTTTCCGCTCATCAATACCCCTCTAATTATTTTTACCTTAAGTATCATTGATTCTCTAATGAATAATTTATTCATAACTATTATGAATATTAATCTTTCTAATCGCAATAGAAAGAATTGAGCACTCTAATCGTTCAAGTACTGAATCAACACTTAAGGAAGATACTCATCTACTTCTCACAAGAAGGAGTGAACTCCATATCTATGTAAAATGTCTCCAGCTACATACCAAACCATGTCCCCAAGTACATAGCTATTGGTCGGGATTGCTACACCAACCTCGCCTTTGTAAATCAAAGAACATAGCCTGCCAGGCAGGAGTTCGCAGTACACTCAAGATTCTAATCAATCCATATTTGACCATATAGTAGATTGAAATAAATTTTTTTATTTAACATATATTATAAGAAATTCAATTCCATTTAGGTTTAGTCATATATGATCATATCATACAAGGTGCCTTCATTCTCATGTCACTACATGTACTTTCCATAAACAAAGTACATGTTTTGTCTACTCTCTATGGACTATTTTAGATTACTAAGTTCTGACTTAAATCCTATTTTGTATGACACTCATATATTAAGTCTGAAGGCACATGAGTAATCAAGGGTAAACAAGACAATTTACAGTATGTGATTTAAATTAAATATTTTGATAAATGAATAATATATTTTTATTTCATAATAAGTAATTTTGTTTACATTACATGAAGCTCTAGGACATATATCCCAACAATCTCACATTTTCACTAGAGCAAATAGCGCCGACAATGTCTTTGTAAACAGATCAGCCAGGTTCCTTGCTGATGCAATCTTCGTGACATATATGTCTCATATCTGTACTATCTCTCTTATGAGATGATATTTTCTCTATATATGTTTCCCCTTTTGTGGCTTCTTGGTTCTTTATAGTTCGCCACTGCACCACTATTATCGCAATAAAGTGTGAGTAGTTTATCCATGTCTTGAACAACTTCCAGATCTCCCAAGAATTTCAGGAGCCAGACTGCTTCCTTAGCTGCTTCACAAACTGCTACATGCTCAGCCTCCATGGTGGAGTCAACAATATAAAATTATTTTATGCTCCTCCACACAATGGCCTCACCACATAGGGTAAACAGTGATCCAGATGTTGATTTTCTAGAATTGACATCCGTCTGAAAATCAGAGTCTGTATATCCCCTGAGGATCATATCCTCATCAGAATATACAAGCATATAATTTCTTGAGAATATGTTTACCCTACCCAATGATCCAATCCTGGGTTAGACTGAAACCCACTGACTACTCCCACTGTAAAATAGATATTTGGTCTCGTGCATAACATAACATACACGAGACTACCAACTGCTAAGGCATATGAGATATGTCTTATTTCCTCAACTCTTTAAGGTGTCTTAGGAGACTGTTCCTTTGACAAATGAATTCCATGTCGATAAGGCAAATTGCCTTTCTTGGAATTCTGCATCCCAAATCACACAAGGATCTTGTCGATATATGATGTCTGAGACATAGCTAACAATCGTCTCTTGCGATCCAGAAGAATTTGGATCCCAAGTACATAACTGGCCTCTCCCAAATCCTTCATTTTGAATTGGTTAGCTATTCAGGTTTTCACGTCCGATAATATTTTTATATCATTCCCAATAGTAAAATATCATCGATGTATAAAATATGAAAAACCACATTTCCGTCAATGACGCTCTTGTATACACAAGGCTCATCGACATTCTGCTCAAAATCATAAGACTTGATCGTGGTATCAAATCTTATATTCCAAGATCAAGATGCTTGCTTGAGTCCATAAATGGACATTTGTAGCTTGTAAATCTTTTGCTATTGACTTTGGGCTATAAACCCTTCTTGTTATACCATATAGATACACTCTTCAAGATTGACATTCAAGAATGTTGTTTTGATGTCCATCTGCCAAATCTCATAGTCATAATCTGTGGCAATGGGAGAAGAGTGCGGATAGATTTAAGCATGGCTACTGGCGAGAAAGTTTCCTTATAGTCAACTCCCTCTTTTAGGGTATAACCATTGGCCACTCGCCTAACCTTGAAGGTTTGTACCTTCTCATATTTTCCTATTTTTTTCTTGTAGATCCACTTGCAACCTATGGGTTTTACCCCATCAGGTTGGTCTACAAGTTCCTAGACTAAGTTGGAGTACATAGACTACATCTCGGGGTTCATGGCCTTGAGCTATTCCTCTTTGTCAGAGTCATCAATTGCACTACGATATATCAATAGATCATCTACATCATCACTGGATGCGACAACTTGTGCCTCTCGATCTCCTAGATAGCGATCATGTTGTCGTACAACCCTCCAACTGCATCTAGGTGGCAGATCATTCTAACATACTTGTATCTGACGCTCAGATGTCGATGGTGTCATGTTTCTGTCGACAATTATTGACGATGGTGTGCTGGTCGAACCAACAAGTAACTCCTCGAGTAATACTTTACTTCGAAGTTTGAACTCCATCATATAGTCCTCCTCAAGAAATGTAGCGTTTGTCGAAACAAACACTTTGTTATCTTCCGGACTATAAAACAACCCACCTATAGTTTCCTTCAGATAGCTTACAAATAGGCACACTTAAGAACGTGGCTCCAACTTTGCAGTCTTATTCTTCAGCACATGTACTAGACACCCCCATATACAGAAATATCGTAAACCAACTTTACAACCACTGCACAAGTCTAAGGGAGTTTAAGGAACAAACTTAGATGGAACTACAGTCATCATATACATTGTTGTTTGTAATGTTTATCCCCATAATGAACTAGGTAGTTAACTGTAACTAAACATAAATCTTATCATGTTTAGTAGGGTCTGATTTCTCCTTTCTGCAAGACCATTTTGTTATGGTATTCCAGGTGATGTGAGTTGGGATATTATCCCATGCTCAACTAAGAATTCCTCGAAATCTCTATCAATGTATTCTCCTCCACGATTCGATCATAGAGTTTTTATCGTCTTACCTAATTGGTTCTCAACCTCAGTACGATACTCCTTGAACTTTCAAAGGTATCTGACTTGTACTGTATTAGGTAAACGTACCGATATCTAGAATAATCGTCAGTAAATGTGATGAAGTATTCATAACCTCCTTGGGCTTTTACATTCATCGGTCCGTAAATATCTGAATGTATTAGTTCAAGTGGTTGACTGGCTATTATACCTTTTCCATTAAAACTTCTCTTGGTAATTTTTCCTTTTAGACATGATTCACAGACTGCTAAAGTTCCAGGCTTTAACTAGTTTAAAGTTCTGTTCTTTATCAACCTATCTATCTGGTCAAGGCTAATATGACCAAGTCTAAGATGCCACAGATATATGTCATCATGAGAAATCTTTTGCCTTTTTGTTTTAGGTTTTTCAACCTTAAATATTTCAGTGTTGAACGGTGAATTATGTGTTAACAGTCTTAACACATATAGATTATTTTCAAAGTTTCATGTGCATATAGTTAATCCATTTATACCAATAATAACCAACTTATTATTAAATGAAACAAAAAAACCTTCATCCAAAAGTTTAGAAACGGAAATCAAATTCCTGTGAAAATCAGGAATATATAACACATTGTTCAAATATAAATAACCATTATTTAAAAAGTTCAAACTAGAAACTCTCATTGCTCTTGCTAAAACGGCATCCCCAGTCCCGACCCTCATGGTGTAGTCACCTTCAGCAAGGTTCTTCGATGAATCAAGTAGCTGCTAAGAGGAATAAATATGAATAGTGGCTATAGAATCAACAATCCATACGGATTTATCATCTTCCACTAATAGTGAGTCGATGACAAGTAAATCATATTTACCTATAACCTTTTTCTCTTTCATCTCAACGAGTTATCTAGGACAGTTCCTTTTCTAGTGCCTATCTTTCTTGCAATGGAAACTTTTTCCTTTGGGTTTGGCATCCTTGGAGGTTTTCTTGTTCTCCTTCATTGGCTTTGTTTTAGCCTTCCCAATGCATTTCTTCTTCTTCTTTGCAGATTTAGAAGATTCGAAAATATTTACCTCTCCACTGGGTTTACGAGGATCCATCAGTATGGACTCGTAATGGGTGAGCTCATTTAGCAGTTGAGTCAAAGTAAAAGACAACTTATTCATAACATAGTTTCTTTTAAATTGCAAGAAACTCTTCGGAAGAGTTTCCATGATCATGGTCACCTGACTACGCTCGTCAATACGAGCTCCATGAATTTCAGTCGTGTTGAGATAGGTCATCATCCTCAAGGCATGCTCTCGGACTGATGTCCATTCCTTCATCCTAGCGGTCATTATTGAGGACATAGCCTTATGACGATGCAGCTCCAAAGGCTGCCCAACATGCCCTGTAATGACTGCATCATCAAAGATGATGTAGTCATTGGCCATGCTTTGCAGCAAGAGCCTTAGACATCTCTGCTAGCAAGTAGCAACGGGCTTTTTCATTGGCCGCGACCCATTTCTGATAGGCATCGCACACAGCTTGGCCAGAATTTCTGACTGGCTCAGGAGGATATTCTTCCGTCAAGACAAACTTAAGGTCTTCACAGACCAAGATGACGTTCATGTTACTTTTCCATTTAACATAATTTTCTCCCGTTAACTTGTCATTAGAGAGAATATCAATAATTGGAGAAACCATAGCTGAAATAAAATAAAACAAAAGATGCATTTAATATCCATTCATCGCATATTAAAATCATTACAAGTATTTTGGCATAAAATTAAACATAATGCATTGACCATGTAAAATGAATCAGAAACCTAAAAAAAAATTACTATGCCACAAATAAGTGTCATCGTAGGGTAGGTCAAGTATTTGCATGATAGATCGAGACAGTCTCAATTGATTATTCCTATATTAACCAACCACCATTTGATTTGATCAAGGAATTTCGATTAACATTTTAATAATTCATTTGTGAGTGTAACTCGTTGTTTCGGAACCCTTAGACTTAACTTGTAAAGTACCGCCATAGGGTGGGTCAGTTCACTAGATACATCTAGAGTTTCTATCCTCTCGGAATCCAAACTTAATATTGACCCAAAATGGACACCATTCGTAGAGGATGAAAACAAAGCTGTCTCGAGACGTCTTTTGAATCTCATATTTTTAGACTAACAACGGAGATCACGGGATATATTGTCATATGTCCTTCTCCCACTCATTATTTTATAGTTTAAGGTTTCTACTTAAAATATCTAATATTTGTATTCACTAGAGTCCATAAGTTTATGCGCGAGTAAAACATAACTCTACCTAACACTAGTGTATAATTAGTGATCTAACAAATTTTAACTTTTAAAATTTTATTTACTAATATTCATTAGTCTCCACTAATATTTTACTTAATTAAACTAATTTAATTAAGTTTTGTTTAGTGACCTAATTCATTTTCACACTTAAAATATTAGTTCACTAACAGGTTTAAAATTTATAATTCAACAAATGGATAAATTTTAATTAAACTATTTAATTAATGTAAGCGCAATATAAATTCCAATGGTACATGGAATTGTATCCCGAGTGCAGACCACACTACCGTCCATTCGAAATAGGATATTGAATTTACGTCCGAATTTCCATCCGATACACCAATTGATAAATAATGCACTTATAAAGTCCATGTGTATTAAATTTTTGAATTTTCAATTTTAAACCATTAAACTAATTAATCTTATTAATTTATTTCCATGCATATCATGTTCTAATTTAAATCTTAAATTTCATAAAATCACATTTTATGGCTAGAATATTCATGCATCTAAAACATGTTATGACATGTGAAAATGCAAGAGTAGACACCCTAAGTTATATGACATGTTATTCAAATATTTTGAAATAAACATACACATAACATATGGGAGTCGCGACGCTGGGGATCACGTCGTGACGCGTTACAATAGAAAACCCGGGCATAATGCATATTTCAGTACTCGTTGCGATGTAACATGTTTAGCATCGTGATGTTTTGCAGTAGAAAACCAAGTGAAAATGCAAATTCCAGTACGCGTCGCAACGCTTTGCAGTAGAAAACCTAGACATAATGAAAATTCCAGTACGCGTCGCAACGTAACCTGTTTAGCATCGTGATGCTCAAAAAAAAGGCACGTGAGTCGTGACACGGAACGGAGGACGTCGCGACGCCTCACGTTTTCCATGTTTAAAGAACTGAACTCAAGAAGATAAAATTACATTAACCGGACTCTTATTTTTATTTTTTATAATAATCTAATTAGTAAAAAATATTCCAAGGCATCATTTGGTCTTCAAATCTCGCTCCATGGAGTGTCGTTGAGTCCTTTGCGGTATCTACTCTCAAAATGCAAAGAATGTTAGAACTTGAAATTTTTTACATAGGAAATAAATTTACAACACTTGTATAAATTTGGCCTTATGGCCTTACATTTTCAAAACCAAAAATAACACAAAAATAAGAGTCAGAAAAAATAAACGATCGATGCAATACATTCATCACATGAATCTAAAACAAACATTTATCACATGAATATTAAAATGTGTCTACTCATCATAACATGTTTATCAATAATTTATATCTCATATAAATCATTAAAAACATAAAGTTTTAATTAAAAAGGGAAGGGTTAAGAATATTTTTCAATCTCAATATTGATGCCAATTATAGGAAACGCTTTCCCTTGCGTAACGGTAACGCCTTAGGCACCGTGATCGACCTAGAAAATTTTTCTGCTCTCTCCCTCTCTTAACAGAATCTGACTAGCTCTTGTTCTGTTATTATGCTTCTATTTTTAATAATTTTCCATTCCCTGAATAACCTCCGAACAACAGCTCATATCTGAACCATTTTTCACCCAAAACGCACGCACAGCTCACCCAAAATGGCCCTTAATATACGTGTGACGTAGTAGTATTTCAAGTCTGATTTTTCTCTCAAAAACAACCCCTCAACACTCTTGAAATATCCCTTTGTGTTCCTACACCGAATGATTTTCCGTGTTATATCTCGCAACTAACAAAAACAAGGGTGGGCTTGACTCATAAAATCAATCTCTAAACTCCTTAGAGATTAAGAATATCACACCATAATATTTTCTTTTGTTTTGTTCTTTCTCTTTTTCTTCTAATACGTGAGAGAAAACAAGAACAATGGTGGCTAGGTTTTTCAATTAAGAAAGTTATGGTAAAATGATAACATCTTTATCCTATTTTACTTAGGGTAAAATATTGTCAAAATAGAACAAAAACCCTAAGCCCTTTTCAAGTAAAATTAAACCACCCTATCATTTTCCACACCTAATTTTTGCAACAACCAACTTATTAATTGTCATCAAAACGACAATGTTTAATTGTCAAAACAAGGTGTAAATGACATTAATTAGATGTTGAATTTTTACAAATCATATTTGAAAAATTCTACATCACCGTAAATGATATATCAAACCATTTAATATAATAATTAAATAAAATGATTATCTCATAATCATTTATTAAATAAAAAACTTAAATTAAATATAATATATAGTTACATGTATGACAACATATATTATTAATCTCATTAATGATAATATATGTGTGTGAGTATGTAATTGGACTATCCAATTATGTTTAATTTGCTACAGTATGTCGAGCTAGCATGGGGACCAAATGAACCTATGGTTCTGACTCCAATAAACCTGGAATATTAATTAAAATCTATAATTAAATATTCTGAATTATTAACTTCGGGTTATTCCACTAAAAATCTGAAACTGTAATTTTGTTGTCGTAGATGGATAATATATGTCGAACTATGTTGGTGTCCATCGATATAGTCATTACATAAGGATTGGACCTTCACTAATATCTTATAATTAGAGCCGGGTCATATTTTCCGTTATATCCCTCTAATTATTTTTACCTTAAGTATCATTGATTCTCTAATGAACAATTTCTTTATAACTATTATGAATATTTATCTTTCTATTCGTAATAGAAAGACTTGAGCGTTCTAATCGTTCAAGTATCGAATCAACCCTTAAGGAAGATACCTGTCTACTTCTCGCAATGAGTGAACTCCATATCTATGTAAAATATCCCCAGCTAGACACTAAACTATATCCCTAAAGTATGTATTTATTGGTCGGGATTTCTACACCAACTTCACCTTTGTAAATCAAAGGACATAGCCTGCCATGCAGAGTTCGCAACACACTCAGGATTCAGATCAATCCATATATGACCATCTAGTTGATTGAAATAAATTTATTTATTTAATAGATATTATAAGAAATTCATTTCCATCTGGGTCCAGTCATATTTGATCACATCATATAATGTGTCTTCATCTCATGTCACTACATGGACGATCTCAGATCAAGGTCGCCATATAATTATAGAATAGACTACAGCTATAGGTAAACCATAAAGAAAGTACTCGTTTTGTCTGTTCTCTATGGACTATTTTAGATTACCAACTTCTTACTTAAATCCTCTTGTGTATGACACTCATACACTAATTCTGAAGGCACATTAGTAATCAATGGTAAACAAAATAATTTACAATATGTGATTTAAATCAAACATTTTGATAAATGAATAATGCATATTTTATTTCATAATAAATAGTTCCATTTACATTACATAAAGCTCTATGGCATATATGTTGTGGCAGTTATGGAACCCCTAGGGTCGGATTGGTGTCCTACGCAGTGGAAGTGGGTCTAACCCAAAGATATCAGGTATAGGTATATTTTAAAATATTTTAATAAAAACTAAATTTTGATACGAGTCTGTAGGAAAACGGGGACCAAATTGGAGTCCAGAAACTCCGAAACGGAGAAAATGAAGTTTTAGTATTCATCAACCCTGAGAGTCGCAACGCTCTGGATAGGAGTCGAGACGCTCTAAAGTGCTAAAGCAACTCCGATAGCTGAACGTCTCAGCTTCGCGATGCGGAAGGATGGGAGTTGCGACGCTCCTAGGTCTGATGCTCAGTGTCGCGACGGTGGAGGGTCAGAGTCGAGACGCTCACATGGGCAGTGAGAAATTCCAACATATAAATTAATCCTAAACACTTCCAATTTTCTCCTATCATTTCAATACACCTTAAAACCAATTTTAACATCAAAAACAACCACAACACATGTTATACAACTAGCATACATGTATTCTAAATACTTATATGCATTAGTTTGTATCTAAATATTAAGCAATTTTAGAATCCCAATAAGAAATGTCTCATGAACAATTCTAGTTCACTTAAAGGTGGTCAAGTGATTCTATAATGGTAGTCATAGCTTTAAGCTTTAATCTAGAGTTCAAAATTCTTATTAATTGCTCCATGTCCAATATGAACATCATTGATATAATTAACAAACATATTGTGTTTATACTTCTAAAGCATCCTAACAAAATTTATTAGCCTTATTTCAACATTAAGCTATGTAATCATACATCCAATAAATAAAAGAACATAGCTTAAGAGAAGTTCAAACTTACCTAGCAAGCTTGATGCAAAGATCCAATCTTCTTCTCTTTGTTGAAATGGTTGGAGAACTTCCAGGGTTTTTTGCGAGCTTCACTCCAAGATCCAATCTTGATTCCAATGCTAGCAACATTCACTTCAAGATCCAATCTTGATTTCTCCTAAATGAAATGTTGTAGAGACCTCACAAACTTCTCTAAAGACTTCTAACTTAGGTTAATTTCTCTAATTCTTGCTTGTATTTAGCTTTCTCAGTCTTAATTAAAACCTTCTTAAAGCTTGCTATTTATAACAAAACTTAGGCAATTTTTAATTAATAAAAGTTCTAATCAACTTTTAGGTGGGTTTAATCTAATTTGTACAAATATGTATAATTAGGTGTGACTAATCTACATTGTCTACCACTTTGATTTAATCCAATTAAATCAAGATAAGGATTAGGAAATGGATTAGTTCAATGTTTGCCACTTTGATTTAATCCAATTAAATCAAGCCAAAACCACCTATTATTACATACTTACAATTACCATAATATCCTCAAATGGTAGAGATAATTATGATTTTACAATTAAGCCCTATTGAATTAATCCAATTAGGTCAAATTAAATAATCAATGTTATCCAATAACACTTGATTATCTTAGTTGATAATTATAATATCGAATATTATCCTTTATCAACATTAATTGTCTACCCAAGTGCTCAACGAGTACACTTCATATTGGGACTCTCTAAGTTCAGACACATTTGTCATATAAGCCTAGATAATATGTACGCAATTCGGCCACCTCCAAATTCGCGAAGAACACGAACAAACTTTCTGAACTATATAAGTCGAGGTCATCACATATGTTTAACAATCCCTCCATCATAGGCTATTCGAGTTGTGCTTACGAAAAATAGAATGCACCGTCAAGTTTTCGAGATGCACATCTCATGTCGACATGTCCACGATTCTTCATAACTAATGTGATCCACCCTAGGTGATCGACTTTGGCCAAATCTTTAAGAATCATGACTTTAATCATATGGATACCTAAACCCCTTATGGTATACATACGGGCCGACAAATCCTATCTTACTTCGCACTTGATTATTAAGTGCATCGGTCCATACCCAACGAACACCTAGAGGGCAGACCATGAAAGATTTCTGACATACATGGCATCAAAGTGTGGAGGATCTCACAGAAAATCAATATTATCCTATAGTCAAAGATTACATATGCTACTCGACTCGAGGAGATTCCTATTGACGGTGGTGTGTATTTCCAACTATTAGGAATCACATGTGAGTCATTTAGTATTCGGTTCAACCAATACCCACATGTCTATACGAGTTTCGAAAACTCATGATACATCAGGTTAAACCATTGGAACTCCAATTCCAATATACAACATGTGTTAGTCTTCTAAGTTATAGAAATTCGACCGTATTCCAAAACCAACGACTAGGAATATATATACTTTAAGAATAATTTACAATAGTAATATTTATACAATGTAGGACCACCTAGTGTCCAATATTACTACAAGACTATTCTAAGGTCGATATCATTCTTAGCATATCTATGCATAATGACAATGCCATTAATAAAGTATGAAATGAAAATGTAGTTATTTTATTAATAAATAATAAAATGTACGATTCGGATTGGCACTCCAAGCTCCAACTCCAACAAACTCCCACTTTCTTTGTGCCAATCTGGATGGTACCACAATCTCATCTCCTCTAAATGTTTATTGAATAACTTTGGATAAGGCTTTTATTAGTGGGTATGCTATGTTGTCTAGTCCTTGAACCTTCAAGACCACTATATCTTTTCTTTCAATTATCTCTCTAATTACGAGGTATTCCCTTTACACGTGTCTAGACTTAGAATGTGCTCTCGGCTCTTTAGCCTACGCAATGGCTCCGCTATTATCACATTACAATGGGATCGAATCCGTAATACTAGGCATAATGCCAAGTTCTGTGATAAAATTTCTAATCCATACAACTTCTTTAACAGCTTCTTAAGCCGCTATAAATTTCACCTTAGTGGTGGAATCAACTGTTGAGCCTTGCTTTGAACATCACCAACTAACCGCACCACCGTTAAGGGTAAATATGTATCCTAATGTAGATTTTCCATCATCAGAATCTCCATGGAAGTCGGTGTCTGTATAACCCTTAAATTATAGCTTATTTTCTCCATATATCAGAAAATTATCCATAATACCCTTATGATATTTTAGGATATATTTCACGACTGTCCAATGATCATTACCTGGATCAGATTAATATCGGCTGGTCACACTGATGCCGAAACTGATTTCAGGTATAGTACATAGCATAACATACATTATGCTTCCAATACAAGGAGCATATGGCAAGTTAGAAATTATAACTCTCTCTTCCTCGGTCTGAGATGCCATTTTCTTCGAAAGATGTATGCCCTATCGGAAAGGTACATTTGCTACATTGTAGTTGGTAAAATCGTACCTTTCTAACATCTTATCTATGTACTTCGATTACGACAACCATATAAGCTTCCTAACTCTATCCCGGTAGAGCCTTATACCTAGTATATAGGAAGCTTCATCCATATCTTTCGTGGAGAAGTTCTTGCAAAGGTAGGCTTTCACATTTTGCATCAATCCTATATCATTTCTAATGATAAGGATGTCATCTACATACAAGACCAGGAAAACTGTTGATGAGCGGAAAATATATCAATATATATTGCCCCTTTGACTTAATATTTGGTTTAGTTTCTCGAGTTTGATGAGCATTTTAATGTGTTTTTATTTATTTTGCAGATAAATAAAATATCGGTCATTGGAATCAACTCGGGGCTAAAATGATGAAAAACTGACAAAAAAGGCAAAAACTGAATTTTCCTTCACGCATCGTGACGAGCAACCTTCTCTGCGTCACAACGTCAAGCCAATAATGCAGCTTGCCAACATGTGTCTTCAACTGTAACGCACATCACGATGCCCAAGCCTTCACGAATCGCGATGTCGTGCCAATAATTCAGTCTACCGACATGCATTTTCTATTGTAGCTCACGTCGCGACGCGCAAGCCTTTCTGCGTCGTGATGCCCAGGCCATTTTTTCCCTATAAATAGCAACTGATTTCATTTAGAATTTTCATACTTTCCTTAGCTTTCTTAATAAGGAACTGAGGATTGTATCTTGTTTGTATATATTTATAGTAATGTATTTTTATTTTTTGTAGTAATAATAGTTTATGTGTTTTTATTTTCTTTTATGTCTAGTAATTAATTTCCGTTGGGGTAAGGATGAAACTTTTATTATGATAATTTAGATTAATCTCCCTTAGTTTATAACATATAAATTATCTTAAAACCTGACTTAATTGGATACCGTCTTTATGGTCAGTTGGACTTAATTAAATTAATTTTAACCTGCCTTAATTAGATACCGCCTATATGGTCGGTTGCTAATACAATACAAATTTATATATTATAATAAGGGATATTTCTAGATTTGAAATATTAAAGGTGGATCCCTTAACCCCAATATTTTATTTTTAATCTAGGGAAGTGATGAAGCACAATATTCACGAGTTTAATAATTGATTTTCTTTATATAATATGTGATGTTTTGGTTTGTTTATTGAATCTTAAGCTTAATGCTTCTTATTGCCTGATCACCAATAAGATTGATGTGGTAAACTTAAAATGAACTTGACAAAGAGATTTTAGGTTTCTGCATTAGATTCAATAGCTCACGATCTCATCTTATAGATTTCCTTCCAGGATAGGAATATACATGTCGAGCATGGGTAGCCATAATTGGAACTTGATCTTAATGAATTTTAAGTATCTTGGTTAACATAGACATATAGTTAATTGGGTTACTTTGGGTGTCTACATCTGACCATCGACAGAGGCTTTTGCATATCTCGTGTTCCAGGTTAACAAACTGATTTATTACACATGTATAGGAGAATCAATTCATCATTAGAATAATATTGGGTGGATTCACAACCCTAGATATTTTCTTTATTATTAATTTCCTTTATTTCTTATTTTGTATTTTTATTTATTTATTTAGTTAATCCACATTCAACCAACGGAAAATCCTTTCCAACCTCAATTAGATACCTGTAAACATTTAGCATCAAGAATTAATAACACTGTGAGAAATTAAGTCCTCATGGGATCGATATTTTTATACTAATTGAGCGATACGTGCGCTTGCGTAACATGTGTGATTTCACCGACCAAGTTTTTGGCGCCGTTACCGGGGACTTATTTTTCTTGCGTTATTAATTTTGAAGCTATTTAATTTACTTGTATCTAATTTTCTTTCTTTTTATTATTTTTTATTTTTATTTGTTTATTTTTCAGGTGGTTGAAATATGTATCTATATTGGACGATGGAAGCATTACGAGCTTTAAGAGGTGAAGATACACCCCATATCAGGGAAACACAGTCTGGTTTTCTGAGGCCGGTTGTCCAGCCCAACAACTATCAATGGATGTCAGAAAGAAATAACACAATATTTGCTGAACCATTTCAAAGTAGAATAATAAGATGTGAGGTATGTGATGGTAACCATCCTAGCAGTCATTGCACATTCTACTACAATCTGGGGTTGCACAAGTATCAGAGACCTTCATTTAAGAACCAACATATTTCACCGAATCTTATTATCCATGTTATCCATCATCAACCTACGACCTTCCTCAAGAACCAAAACCATCTGAGGAAGAACAATTAATGGACATGCTCAAGAAACGGGAAGAACGATTGACTAACATGTTCGAGATACAAGAAATATTTTTTGACATGTTCAAGGAACGAGAAGCTAAATTTAATGCACAGTTTTAGAGTCAAGCGTCATCCATACAGAGAATTACAGATCAAGTGAGACAATTAATAGAAAACCAGAGCTACATACCTCACAGAATATTTTCAGATGACACTTATGAAGCCTACGAGTACCTAGAATTTCACGATGACACCTTTATAGGGGAAGAGGCTGAACAGTATCAAGAGTTAGAGGTATCAGTTCAGGAGCCCGAACATACAGAATCTCAATTTGATCTGGATAATTCGTTGGTCGGTGAATGCATCTACTGGGAGGAACAAGAAGAAGAGCTGTCAATACCATCTATACCAACAAGTGAGGATGAAGGCCTACAGACAGACATATCTTTACATCCTCAGATTGAAACCTATGAAGCATGCATCACGCAGATGTCGGATGAAGAACTGTACGAGGAAATGATAAAATACATCTGTGAAGAAATGATGGAACAAGATGTAGGGCAAATACAAGAACAATTGTCTGAACACATTGAAAATCTCATGACACCAGAGATAACATCACAGCATTAGGGAGTACACATTGAGGACACCGCCCATAAGCTTGACAGAATGGCACTCCCATTCAAAGTCAAGTACCATACGAGACCTCCTGATTCATTTTCTTTTCTTTCAGGAACCTACGGAGCTACAAAGTTTAAGTAGGTGGCGCAAGCACTGAGACAAACAAAATTTTGGCCACCTCACTTTAGGAAAAGACAATGGAAAAGAAATGCACATGGAATTGTCATCTCTCGGACGTCCAAAACTACACTGAAGCCTCATTGAAGGATGATATTCAGTCACATCCGGCTGAAGACATAAAATTTAGCACTCGCGGGGAGGCAACCCATGCAAATTTTTATTTTTATTTAAATTTTTGTATTTTGTGTACACATGTTGTAGTATTTTTAATTTTGTGTGTTATTTTTGTAGGAAAAAGCACAGACGGAGAACTTAAAGCAGAGCAAGCCAAAGAAAACATGAGCCATCAAGGAATGGTATCTAACAAATCGAGCAATTTGCACGGTAGTGTTGTTCCCTTATTTTTACTTTGTTTTGTATTGCAATGGGGATAATGCTAGATTTAGGTTTGGGTGATTATTGCATGCTCTATCTTGTTATTTCCTACATGTTTTATTTTCTTCAATGCATGTTTTCTTTTTGTACATTAACCAGTTGATGTCTTCTAAACTCTTCTTCTGTTTTTTAAGACATTGGGGACAATGTCTCAATTAGGTTGGGGGAGGGGATAGCTGACTAGTTTCTTTTTGTTGTGTTTTGTTATTTTTGCTTAGCATACTAGTTTGTTTTTAATTTTCTTTGTTGTATTTTTATGTTGTGTTTGTTTCATTGTTATTTTTTTTAACTAACCACGTATCTCAATCTAATTCGTAACAAGTTAATTTTTGTTTATTTCCTTTTGAATTATTTACATTTGTGAGTTCTCCATAATCTTGATTAAATTTGACCTTCATATGCTCATTTGACAGGTATTATCAACATACACGATAACATATGAACATGGGTTGTAAGTGAAAATTTTGTAATAATCAGTTCTCTAGTTTATTGGAGCCAGCACCCAAAGGCAATGAATTAAAAAATGATGAATAAAAACTGACCAAGCTTTTACTTAGTAACCAGGCGTCTTGCCTGGCCAGCAGTGATTGTTCACGTCAAACGGTAATGCTTGAGTTAGTTAAATAATAAATAAGCTTCTACTTAGTAACTGGACATCTTGCCTCAATAAGCAGTGATTGTTCGCGTCAAGCGGTAGAGCTTAACTAGTTTAATAATAAAGCTTTTACTCAGTAACCGGACATCTTGCCTCAGTAAGCAGTAATTGTTCGCGTCAAATGGTAAAGCTTGAAAAAAATTATTTATTGTGTATAAATAAACTTTCATTGCTAAAAGGTGTGAACTCTAACATAACTTTAGGACAAAAATATTACTCTCTTTTCAACTACACTTGTGAATATTATGGGCACAATGAATTGATTAATACCTTGTTAATTGTGTACATGAAGAATGGTAAAACGCATAGGAGAATTTATTTATTTGGTAATTTAGAAAGAAAGAAAACAACTACTAACTTGGATAAGAATTCCACATGTTAGTTACTAACTTGTTTATTTTGTTTCTTTTTCCTTTTGTCTTTTTTATTTTTGTGTGCATTTTATTGGCATTTGTGGGTATCATCGTTGTAAACCCTCACGAGACTATAACTCGTCCACTAGGGACACCTATGGGTTTAAAGGCTTGTTGTATACGCTAAATGCAACTGCGATCCCTACGAAAGTGGCTTAGATTAATTTAGTTTTAATTGTTTATTTTATTTTGTTTTGTTTGTTTTGCTCGATGACTAGCAAAATGTTAGGTTTGAGGGTGTGATGAGTGGAAATTATATCAATATTTACTGCCCCTTTGACTTAATATTTGGTTTAGTTTCTCAAGTTTGATGAACGTTTTAATGTGTTTTTATTTATTTTGCAGATAAATAAAATATCGGGACTCAATGGAATCAACTCGGGGCTAAAACGATGAAAAATGAATAAAAAGGGTAAAAACTGAATTTTCTGTCACGCGTCGCGACGCACAACCTTCTCTGCATCGCGACGCCGGGCCAATAATACAGCCTGCCGATACGCGTCTTCAACTGTAGCGCGCGTCGCGACACCCAAGCCTTCAAGCGTCGCAACGCTAGGCCAATAATTCAGTCTGCCGACACGGGTTTTCTATTGTAGCTCGCATCACAACGCGCAACCTTTTTGCATCGCGACGCGTATGTCATTTTTTCCCTATAAATAGCAGCTGATTTCATTTAGAATTTTCATACTTTCCGTAGCTTTCTTAATAAGGAATTGAGGATTGTATCTTGTTTGTATATATTTATAGTAATGTATTTTTATTTTTTATAGTAATAATAGTTTGTGTGTTTTTATTTTCTTTTATGTCTAGTAATTAATTTCCGTTGGGGGAATGGTGAAATTTTTATTATGATAATTTAGATTAATCTCCCTTAGTTTATAATATATAAATTATCTTAAAATTTGACTTAATTGGATACCGCCTTTATAGTCGATTGGACTTAATTAAATTAATTTTAACCTGCCTTAATTGGATACCGCCTATATGATCGGTTGGTAATATAATGCAAATTTATATATTATAATAAGGGATATTTCTAGATTTGAAATATTAAAGGTGGGTCCCTTAACCCCATCATTTTATTTTTAATCTATGGAAATGATGAAGCACAATATTCACGAGTTTAATAATTGATTTTCTTTATATAATGTGTGATGTTTTGGTTTGTTTATTGAATCTTAAGCTTAATGCTTCTTTTAGCCTGATCACCAATAAGATTGATGTGGTAAACTGAAAATGAAATTGACGAAGGGATTTTAGGTTTCATCCTTAGATTCAATAGCTCATGATCTCATCTTAGAGATTTCCTTCCAGAATAGAAATATACCTGTTGGGCGTGGGTAGCCATAATTGGAACTTGATCTTAATGAATTCAGAGTTTCTTGGTTAACATAGACATATAGTTAATTGGGTTACTTTGGTTGTTTGCATCTGACCATCGACAGAGGTTTTTGCATATATTCGTGTTCCAGGTTAACAAACTGATTTATTACACATGTATAGAAGAATCAATTCATCATTAGAATAATATTGGACGGATTCACAACCCTAGATATTTTCTTTATTATTAATTTCCTTTGTTTCTTATTTTTAATTTTATTTAATTATTTAATTAATCCACATTCAACCAACGGACAATCCTTTCCAACCTCAATTAGATACCTGTAAACATTTAGCATCAATAATTAATAACATTGTGAGAAAGTCCTCGTGGGAAAAGATATATTTATACTACTTTAGTGATACGTGCGTTTGCGTAACGTGTGTGATTTCACTGATCAACTATCATGCTCCCACTTACTTTCTTATAAACACATTGTTCTTTCTCGTTCTTGATAAATCCAGATAATCTAATTATCTCATCAAAATGACGATTCCAGCTTCGGGATGTCTGTTTAAGTACAAAATTAGACTTTTGGAGCTTACAAACCAAGTTTGAAGTCTCACTGGATACGAAACCCTCTGGTTGTTCCATATAGATATCATCTTCAAGGAATCCATTTAGGAAATCAGTTTTCACATCCATCTGCCATATCTCATAGTCGTGATATGCAGCAATGGGTAAGAGAATCCTAATAGATTTTAGCATGCCTACTGGTGAAAAGGTTTCCTCATAGTCAATCCCATGACGTTCAGTGTAACCTTTCGCTACCAGTCGGGCCTTAAAAGTTTCCACATTTCCATCGGACCCTCTCTTCCTTTTGTAAACTCATTTACAACCTATAGGTTTAATTCATTCAAGAATTTCAACTAAGTCCCGGACTTGATTGTCATGCATAGAATCCATCTCGGATTTCATGACTTCCTATTATTTTCCCGAATTGATATCTAATATTGTTTCCTTATACGTAGTCAGATCTAATTCCTCCAAGAGGAGAACATCAAGGCTTGCAGCAGATGTTAAAAACAATCTCTCAGAAGGCCTTGATATTCTATTCGACTTACGTAGAACCTGTGTTATAGATCTTTCACCTAGTTGGATCTCTGGTTCCATCTCAGGTTCCTTAATGTTGGGATCAAACTCATCAAGTTCAATCTCTCTATAATTCCAATTTTCTCTCAAAAATTACTTTTCAAGAAAAGAAACAAATCGAGAAACAATTACATTTGTATGCTCATAATCATAGAATTGATATCCCAAGGAATTTTCAGGATATCCAACAAACCTATATTTATACCCATTGGGTGCTAGTTTATCCCATAGCGCAACTCTAACGTATGCAGCACAACCCCAAATTTTTAAATACCTAAGACTTGGATTTCTACCGAACCATATCTGATATGGAGACGTAGAAACAGATTTCGATGGAACCCTATTAAGTATGTGGGCAGCAGTAAGTAAAGCGTAACCCCAAAGGTCATAAGAAAGATCTGTATAGCTCATCATTGATCACACCATATCCAATAAAGTACGATTTCTACGTTCAAACACTCTATTGTGTTGAGGTGTTCCTGGTGGACTATATTGGGCAAGAATTATATTCTCCCTTAAATAATTTCTGAATTCTTCACTCATGTATTCACCGCCTCTATCTGATCTAAGGCACTTGATGAATTTACTGGTTTATTTTTCTACTTCGTTTCAGAGTATTTTGAACTTGTAAAATGTTTCTGATTTATGTCTCATCAAATAAACATAACCATACCTAGACTTATTAACCCTGAAAGTCACGAAGTATGTTGAACCATCATGAGTGGCATGATTTAATGGACCATACACATCGCTGTGTATTAGCTCCAATAAATCTCCAGCATGGTGTCCAACACCTAGAAATGAGGCATTTGTCATCTTTCCTTTGATACATGACTCACAAATCAGATAAGGATCTAAGGTAAGATTTTCAATCAAACCATCCTTTACTAATTTGGATAGGCGTCTAACACCTATGTGGCCCAATCTCATATGTCATAATTTAGTATTATTTAGTTCAGATTTCCTACTTATATTTTCCTCTACATTAAAGACATATCTACATGTTTCCAAAACATAGTGACTGTTTGATAAAGAAAATTCACATTTCAATAAATTATCTTTATCATATAAACATAAAGTTTCATCTTTAATGCTTATTTTATATCCCTCTTTATCTAATATTGGTAGTGACATTATTGAGGGTACATAATAACAGTCATATAAATCTAATTTACATCCATTGGGGAGATCTAGAATAACCGTTCCTATGGCCTTGACATCTAATGTCTCGTCATTGCCAACTCTAAGCTGGATCTCCCCTTTATTCAGCCTTCCTTTAACCCTTATGACCTGCAGGGAGTTGCAAATATAAGTAGGACTGTCAGTGTCTAACACTCATCCACTTTTTGTATCTAAGGCTAATGAGATGTCAATAATAGGAAAAATGCAAAGCGTACATGAGGGTCCTGCTTTTCCTTTCAGCTCTGGACAATCATTTTTCCAGTGTACAGACTTCTTACGTTGTAGAAATTGGTCATAAGTTACTTACATTTTAGCACCTTTGCGTTTCTTATAGTTCTTTTTTGATATCTTCTTCTTCCCTATTTTGATTTTCTTTGACTTCTTAAGGTTCTTCGAAGAGCCAGCTCCACCATGGAGGTACAAAATGGGGTTGCCTTTTCTCATATCATGCTCCATCGTGCATAACATGTTATGATGTTCTTCATAGATTGCTTGCATCGAGTGCATATAGAAGTTTAACACAAAGCCATCATAAGATCCAGGCAAAGAAGAAAGAATCAAATGACGGCTCAGCCGTTCATCAATCACAATGCCCTATCGTTCCAGATATTGGATCTCGTCGATCATGTTCAAAATATGAATGCTGACAGCTCGTCTATCATTGAGTTCAGCACGGAATAATTCCTTAGACCTCTGATAAATTTTGATCTCTTGATTTGCTTCGAACAACTTCTTAAGTGTTCGCATAATGCTCCAAGAATCGGGTACCTCTATGTACTGTCTCAGCAAATCTTGAACCATCGATCCCAATATGTAGGATTTCACCTTTAGGTTATCATCCTTCCATCTATTAAAAGTTTCTCGCTCTTCTGGAGTGGAGTCAGAATCGATTTCAACAAGCAGTGGATTGACAGTGACATAAGTCAACTTTTCAAACTCCAAGACAAGGTGTATGTTCATTTCCTATTCGAAATAGTTCTCGGTTCTTTTTAGCTTATTGAAATCCAAAAGTCTCATTAATATATTAGCGGCAGCCATTTACAAGACAACATTTAAAACAGTAGCAGAACATTTTTCATTTCAAAAATAATAACACTAATTGATTATGGAATTTTAAATCTATTAATGTCATCCCACTACTTTATGTAATTCTGTAATCCCCCTTAACGGAAAAATAGAAATTCGATTGTCAAAATTTCATAGCGGGAAATGGATCCCATGACATTTACTTCAGCCTCACAATAATGATGATATTGGCCTTTATAAACTCATTAGGTATATCTCCAAGGTCAATCACTATCATGTGACTCATAGTTTGGTCGTGAATCATTTCTTATCCTCACAATAATGAATGTATTGGATTAAGACGTATTCAATATGTATACTTGTCAATGTGCATTAATGAACTTTGTATGTACTTCCTCACAATAATGATGGTATTGGGTGACTACGTTAAATTATCACACTACATCTAATGTTTTATCAGAGCGACCTAAGTTTCAAGCACTTATACCCTCACAATAATAACGGTATTGGATATAAGTAGTAAGAACTCATTCATCTACGTATTAACAAGACGGACCATCCGATAATACTCCAATATTATTAATACTTATTACTTAAAAGTAATCACCTAATCATGGGAGATTTATGATAATCAAGTTATTAACATAATTAGGTCAAAATTTTAATTTAAAACATGCAATATATATCCAATATTATTTATGCATAATTAAATTAAAATAGAGGTATAGATTCAAATACATATCTAACATGCAACATGTGTTATGTGGTTAAGTTTTGCTACTTATACCATTCTGTTGGGGCAGCTGTGAAACCCCTAGGGCCAGATCGGTGCCCTGCGCAGCAAAAATGGGACTAACCCAAGGATATCAAGGATAGGTATATTTTAAAATACTTTAAAAAAATTTTAATGAAAAATACATTACGATATGAGCTTGTAGGAAAAAATAGGGACCAAATCGGAGTCCGGAAACACCGAAAAAGAGAAAATGAAGTTTTAGTGTTCGTCAGCCCTATGAGTCACAACGCGTTGGATGAGAGTCGAGACGCTCCAAAGTGCAAGAGTAAAGTCGAGAGGTGAACGTCTCAGCATCGCAACACAGAAGGATGGGAGTCGCGATGCTCATAGGTCTGATGCTCAGTGTCGCGACGCTGGAGGGTCAGATTCGAGACGCTCACTTAGGCAGTGAGCAACTTCAACCTTTAAATCAATCCTAAACACTTCCAATTTTCTCCTATTTACACCTTAAAACTAATTTTAACATCAAAACCAACCACAACACATGTTATACAACTAACATATATGTATTCTAAATACTTATATGCATTTGTTTGAATCTAAACATAAACCAATTTTAGAATCCCAATAAGAAATGTCTCATGAACAATTATAGTTCACCCAAAGGTGGTCAAGTGATTCTAGAATGGTAGCCATAGCTCTAAGCTTTAATTTAGAGTTCCAACTCTTATTAATTGTTCCATGTCCAATATGAACACATTTGACATAATTAACAAGCATATTGTGTTATAATTATAAAACATCCTAACACAATTTATTAGCCTTATTTCAACATTAAGATATGTAATCATGCATCCAATACATAAAATAACATATCTTAAGAGAAGTTCAAACTTACCTAGCAAGCTTGATACAAATATCCAATCTTCTTCTCTTTGTTGAAATGATTGGAGAACTTCCAAGGTTTGCAAGCTTCACTCCAAGATCCAATCTTGATTCTAATGCTAGTAACCTTCACTTCAAGATCCAATCTTGATTTCTCTTAAATAAAATGTTGTAGAGACCTCACAAAATTCTCTAAACACTTCTCTAACTTAGGCTAATTTCTCTAATTCTTGCTTGTATTTAGCTTTCTCAAGCTTAGTTAAAACATTCATAAAACTTGTAATTTATAGCAAAACTTAGATAATTTTTAATTAATAAAAGTTCTAATCAATTTTTAGGTGGGCTTTATCTAATTTGTACAAATATGTATAATTATTTGTGACTAATCTCCATTGTTTACCACTTTGATTTAATATAATTAAATCAAGACAATGATTAGGAAATGGATTAGTTCAATTTTTTCCATTTTGATTTAATCCAATTAAATCAAGCCAAAACTACCTATTATTACATACTTACAATTATCATAATATCCTCAAAACGATAGAGATAATTATGATTTTATAATTAAGCTCTTGTGTAATTATTGAATTAATCTAATTAGGTCAAAGTAAATAATTAATGTTGTCCAATAACACTTGATTATCTTAGTTGATCATTATAATATCGAATATTATCTTTTATTAAAATTAATCGGCTATTTAAATGCTTAACGAGTACACTTCATATTGGGACTCCCTAAGTTCAGACACATTCGTCATATTAGCCTAGCTAATATGTACGTAATTCGGCCACCTCTGAATTCGTGAAGAACACGAACGACCTTTTTGAACTATACAAGTCGAGGTTATCACATATGTTTAACAATCCCACCGTCGTAGGGTATCCGAATTGTGGTTAGGAAAAATAGAATACACCGTCAAGTTTTCGAGGCGCACATCTCATGTCGACATGTCCACGATTCTTCATAACTGATGCGATCCGCCATAGGTGATTGACTTTGGCCAAAGCTTTAAGAATCATGACTTTACTCACATAAATACCCCTTATGGTATACATACGGGCTGACAGATCCTATCTTGCTTTGCACTTGATTATTGAGTGCATCAGTCTACACCCTACGAACATCTAGAGGTCAGACCATGAAAGGTTTGTGACATACATGACATCAATGTGTGGAGGATCTCACACAAAATCAATGCTACCATATATTCAAAGGATTGCATATGCTACTCGACTCGAGGAGATTCCTATTGACAGTGGTGTGTACTTTCAACTATTAGGAATCACATGTGAGTCATTCAGTATTCGGTCCAACCAATACCCACATGTCTATACGAGTTTCCAAAACTCATGATACATCGGGTTAAACCATTGGAACTCTAATTCCAATAT
Source organism: Zanthoxylum bungeanum (assembly GCA_019454045.1). NCBI lineage: Eukaryota > Viridiplantae > Streptophyta > Magnoliopsida > Sapindales > Rutaceae > Zanthoxylum > Zanthoxylum bungeanum. The sequence continues at coordinate 121,332 of SKCR01026488.1, forward strand.
ACGACATGTGCTAGTCTTATAGGTTATAGGAATTCGACCGTATTCCAAAACCAGCGACTAGGAATATATATATATATATATATATACACAATAGTAATACTTATCCTAATATCGGACCACCTAGTGTCCAATATTATACAAGACTATTCTAAGGTCGATTTCATTCTTAGCATATCTATGCATAATGACAATACCATTAATAAGGTATGAAATAAAAATGTAGTTATTTTATTAATAAATAATAAAATATACAATTCAGATTGACACTCCAAGCACCAACTCTAACAATATATCCCAACAGTCAACATGACATTCATCATTTTCTTAAACGTTTGGTTTTTTCGTTTCGCAATCCTGTTTTGTTGAGGCAAATAAGGTGTGGTAATTTCGTGAATAATTCCACGACTGGAACAATATTCACCAAATGGTGACACATATTCACCCTCATATCACTCATGATTCTTTTAATTTTATTGCCAATTTGATTTTCAACTTCGCTATTATAGTGAATACAGCTCTCAATAGTTTTGCATTTGCTCCTCAGCAAATACACATAAAAAAATCTTATGCTATCATCTATAAAAGTGATAAAATACTTTTTACCGCCTATTATTTGCACAACATTCATATCACACACATTGGTGTGTATAAGTTCCAAGGGTTCAGAACGTCGTTCTATGGAATGAAATGATGTTCTAATCATTTTTGCTTCGACATAGCTTCACATTTATGTTGGTTTTCAATTATAAATTTAGGTATAAGGTCCATGTTAATTAATTTACGCATTGTATCATAATTAACATGCCCCAACATATCATGCCATATATTTTGTGACTCAATAATATAAGCAGAAGATGTAGCTTTATTATTATTAGAACTGTGTCGATTGATAGTCATTACATTTAACTTGAAAAGGCCCTTAGTGAGGTATCATTTTCCTAAATAGACATCATTTTTGTCAGTAAAAACTTGTCAGAAATAAATACAAGCTTAAAGTTTTTCTTGCTAAGAAGTGAACTTGAAATCAAGTTCTTCTGTATATCAGGAACATGCAAAATATTCTTCAATGTAAGTGTAGGACACAGAAATCGGCGACGTTCCAGACTCGCGGCCCGGTCGGGAGTACGGAGTAGCCCGCGGGGGACTAAACCGGAGAGTAAAGGAGTCGCCACCCAGCGTGAACTGGGAAATGATTTAAGGCCGCACTCACCCCCTCGCAAGGGAAGACCTCAAACCGTTGGGTTCGGAATGGTCCCTTACTTATGTCACTTGTAATGAACGGATTTATGCAATAATCTAACCAATTCTACGCAACATACACATGCAAGATTAACTAATATCTAAGTCGGCACACATAGAAGTAAATGAAACGAAAGCGAGCACACAATCCCATGAACACATGCGTGAACATTTCCTCAAGCGGTACGTGGAGTTGTATCCCATGTACAGACCGCACTACCGTCTATTCGGATTCGGCTACGGAATTTATGTCTGGGTTTCCATCTGATATACCACAAGAGGCAACACTCAAGCATTAACACAAACGCAATCATTAACCCAATGTTGACATACATGAAACATACGATAATGCATATAACCATAAATAACCGAAGAGACAAAACATGCAAAATAACAAGGAGGATAAATAACGCAAAATAAATGCGGAATAATAAAGCAACAATAAACATAAATTAAATGCAAGATAATAAAAGACCAATAATATCAAATAAATGCGGAATAATAAATATGTGATCAAAGACTTTGGCCGTTTTCAACGTAGGACTTCGTAAACCCGATTCGTATTCCATGTCCAACCAAGCATGTTGTGTCCGAGATAACAAAATAAAATATAACAAAGGGTGCCATCAGGTCTTACCTTTTAAGTCGCTTCCCGGGAGTGCGTTGGGACGTCACCGGAAGGGTTAATGCTTCACTATTTTTCTGGTTTTATGGTTCACAGTTTCGCTCACTGTTTCGCTGTTTTGTCCGCGCTTTCCTCACTATTTTTGACGTATTTTGCTGCTGTTTACGTGTCTGTTTCGGTCGTTGTTTTGGGGTGAAATTTGGACTATTTTGGGGTATTTTTTGGGACTGTTTTGTGTGTGATTAAGAACTGGTTTGGGTTAGTTTCTTCTTCGATTATGGGGCTTATTTGGTCTCGGCTTTACTGGGTTTTAGCGGCTAGTCTTGTGCGTTGAGGAGCTGCTTCTGTTACTTTGTTTAGGGTTTGTCGTGAGGGCTGTTGATGTTGAAGGGTTGTGTGTTGCTGCTTCAAGTATGCATAGGGTTATGATGAGTTAGGGTTTCGTGGGGTGTGGTGCTTGTTTGTTTGTGAGTCGGTGTGGCTAGTTGTGGCTTCGGTGAGGGATGTTTGGGGTTTTTCGGTGATGGGCTGGTTATTCGGTTTGTTTATTTGAAAGAAGACAAGAGTTAGGGCTTTATGTGTGGCAGCGTAAGTCTCCCTCAGGTTTGTTCATTGTTACGTGAGATTGAGGTGTGCACTGCCGAGGGATCCGAGAGGCTTAAGGAGGCATGATGCTAGGGTTCATGTTACGTGAATGATGAGAGATAATGAGTGAGAGAGAGTGGCGTTAGGATTAGGGTTTTTAGTTTGATGATTGTCGTGAATGAGCTCTAGCCTGGAAGGGTTTGGTTTGTGTTATTTTTTATAAGAGTGGGTTAGGGTTTTCCTTGTATGGGTAGGAAACAATGATTGTGTAATAATGGGGAATATTTAATTAGTTTGTTATAAGGAAAAGATTTATTCAATTTAGGAAGGTGATTTAATTTAGTTTAGGAAAGGGATTTAGGAGATTTGATTTGATTTATTTAATTTAGGCCTGTGATTTATTTTGATTTGATTTGATTGTTTTATTTTGGAATGGGCTTGCGGGCTTGGTTCTTTGGGCTTGGGCGTGTGGCTTTAGATAGGTTTAGGCGTGTGGGTTGAGTCTAACAGTTAAAACAAAGACTAATCGAGTGAACCCGAGGCTAAGCAAATGAATTAAATCTAGCGAGGTATTTATTTTTGAATTTTCCCTTCCGACGTTCGTTTCCCGCGACTTCCGCAACTTATCGGGTAGTGCCTCCATACGAGGTTCATCATTGGGCCTTATGCAAAAATGCAGTGTCTACAGTCGCCCCCACTTTGATGGGCTTGTGCAGTGTGTGACAGTGACAATCCTATCAAAGTCATGCATGCATTTTTACTTACCTGGCTCGCCAGCTGCTGCTTGACTTACTTGTTGCTTCGAACTGAGTTGATTTGGTGGTCCCCTTCCGAACCATGCTCCATTCCCGAAGCGCCATTCCCGGCATGCTAAACCTCATTCTCGAGGTGTCGCGGTTGTGATAGTTTTGGTCCCCTTCCGAACCATGCTCCATTCCTGGAATGCCATTCCCGGCATGCTAAACCTTATTCCTGAGGTGTCGCGGTTGTGATAATTGTGGTCCCCTTCCGAACCATGTTCCATTCTCGAAGCGCCATTCTCGGCATGCTAACCTCATTCCTGAGGCTTCACGGTTGTGATAGTTGTGGTCCCCTTTCGAACCATGCTCCATTCCCAGAACGCCATTCCCGGCATGATAAACCTCATTCTTGAGGCGTCGCGGTTGTGATGGTCCATTCCCGAACCGTGCTCCATTCCCAGAGCACCATTTTCGATATGGTAAACCTCATTCCCGAGGCATCGCTGATGTGATGGTCCATTCCCGAACCGTGCTCCATTCCCGGAGCGCCATTCCCAGCATGATACTGATAATGTGGACCTCGACCCTGGAATTCATTCCCGATGCTGCTGATAATATGGGCCTCGACCCTGGGATTCATTCCCGATGCTGCTGATAATGTGGGCCTCGACCCTGGGATTCATTCCCCAAACTGCTGACAATGTGGGCCTCGACCTTGGGATTCATTCCCCAAACTGCTGATAATGTGGGCCTCGACCCTGGGATTCATTCCCCAAACTGCTGATAATGTGGGCCTCGGCCCAGGGATTCATTCCCGAAACTGCTGATAATAAGGGCCTCACCCATGGGATTCATTCCTGATACTGCTGATGATGTGGGCCTCGACCCTGGGATTCATTCCCAACACTGCTGACAATGTGGGCCTCGACCCTGGAATTCGTTCTCGAAACTGATGATAGTGTGGGCCTCGACCCAGAGATTCATTCCCAAAACTGCTGATAATGTGGGCCTCGACCCAGAGTTCATTCCCGATATACTGCTGATGATATGGGCCTCGACCCTGGGCATTCCCAATACTGCTGACAATGTGGGTCTCGACCTTGGGATTCATTCCCGAAACTCCTGATAATGTGGGCCTCGACCCTGGGATTCATTCCCGAACTGCTGGTGATGTGGGCCTCGACCCTGGGATTCATTCCCGAAACTACTGATAGTGTGGGCCTCGACCCTGGGATTCAGTCCTGAACTACTGGTAATGTGGGCCTCGACCCTGTGATTCATTCCCGAAACTACTGATAGTGTGGGCCTCGACCTAGGGATTCATTCCCGAACTGTTGGTGATGTGGGCCTCGACCCTGGGATTCATTCCCGAAACTGTTGACAGTGTGGGCCTCAACCCTGGGATTCATTCTCAAAACTGCTGATAATGTGGGCATCGACCTTGAGATTCATTCCCAAAACTGCTGATAGTGTGGGCCTCGACCCTGGGATTCATTCCCGAAACTGCTGACAGTGTAGGCCTCGACCATGGGATTCATTCCCCAAACTGCTGATAGTGTGGGCCTCGACCCTGGGATCCATTCCTGAAACTGCTGATAATGTGGTCCTCGACCCTGGGATTCATTCCTCAAACTGCCGATAGTGTGGGCCTCGACCCTAGGATCCATTCCCGAAACTGCTGATAATATGGGCCTCGACCCTGGGAGTCATTCCCAAAACTGCTGATAGTGTGGGCCTCGACCCTGGGATCCATTCCTGAAACTGCTGATAATGTGGTCCTCGACCCTGGGATTCATTCCCCAAACTGCCGATAGTGTGGGCCTCGACCCTGGGATCCATTCCCGAAACTACTGATAATATGGGCCTCGACCCTTGGATTCATTCCTCATGCTGCTGACAGTGTGGGCCTCGACCTTGGGATTCATTCTCGAAACCGTTGACAGTGTGGGCCTCGACCTGGGATTCATTCCCCAAACTGCTGATAATATGGGCCTCGACCCTGGATTCATTCCCAAAACTACTGATAGTGTGGGCCTCGACCCTGGGATTCATTCCCGAAACTACTAATAGTGTGGGCTTCGACCCTAGGATTCATTCCCAAAACTGCTGATAATGTGGGTCTCGACATTGGGATTCATTCCTGATACTGCTGACAATGTGGGCCTCGACCCTAGGATTCATTCCCGATACTGCTGATGATGTGTTGCTTCTGGCTTGCTTGCATTTGTCATTTTTTCCTTCTTTTCTTGAAAACCTGCGAACAAGAACAAAATAAAAATTGCATGTATGCATGGATGTATTTCATATTCCGATGGGTTAGGCCTTCCTTGTGATATCTGGCGCCTCTTGCCTACAAAAGTCTTTGATCGCCCCCTGGGCCTGCTTATAATTTCCTTCTGCCGGTTCTTTTCTAGTGATTGTTCAGCTCTCTTTAGTCACATTGCTCAAGTTTTCGATATATCCCTTATTTGCGGGGTGGTAGACTGGTCGCCCCCAGACTTGATTTAGCTTTCTGCTCTAATCTGTTTGCACTAGTTCAAGGTGAACCACGTGATGTGGTATTCCATATCAACATACTATATTACAGGCTACCAAATAGTCCCAATAGTTATACATATCATTAAGGAACCAGAGATGTAACCAAAGATCCAATTAGATGAATGATCTATAACACAGGTTATAAGTAAGTCGAATAGAATATCAAGGCCTCCTGAGAGACTGTTTTTAACATCTGATGTGAGCCTTGATGTTCTCCTCTTGGAGGAAACAGATCCGACTATGTATAAGGAAGTGATATTGGATATCGATTCAGGAAAATGGCAGGAAGCCATGAAATCCGAAATGGATTCAATTTATACCAATCAAGTCTGGGACTTAGTTGAACTTCCTGGAGGAGTGAAACCTATTGACTGTAAATGGGTTTACAAAAACAAGCGAGGGCCCGATGGAAAGGTGGAAACCTTTAAGGCTCGACTGGTAGCGAAATGTTACACTCAATTGTTGGGGTTGGTGCTCAGAGCGCCAATTCCCGGTTGTATTTCTGTTAATACTTCTGTAAAACATTATTATTATGAATAATATATACAGTTTCTATAATATAATCTATATTTCTATATGGTAAAGACGTAATGACCGGAGAATGATTAGTCATGATACAGTTGCAAAAGCGTCGAAACGGACATTGAGAAGTATCATGACGTTGTCATTCTCACAGTTCTGGTCAAGGTTTACACTACTTGCAGTATAGTAAACCCGTTGAGACCGGTACATGTCGTATACTGGAATATATGATTCCAATGGTTTCTCAATGAACCATTAGTCTTGGAGACTAGTATAGACGTGTAGGTGTTTTATAGCGGATAAACACTGAACGACTCACCGAAGATTCTTAATGGATGGTACACCAGCGTCAATAGAATCTTCTTGGGTTGAGTAGCACTTGTGATTCTTAGACTTGAGATGCCATTGTGGGCACATGAGACATCTTCTACACTTAGACGGCAGTCACGTCACCGATCTATTTAGATCAGACCTCCGCCTGTTCGTTGGGTGTAGACAGATCCTCAGGGTGTCCTATGTGTATCAAGATAGGATCCGTCAGTTCTGTGTATCAGAGCATAGGTAGTCTATATGATTAGCAATCAGATAAAACCATGGGCCCGTGGTAAAGTTAGAAGCTAGTTCTAAACATTCTTTTTGAGATTGCTAATGGAATAGTCGACTGGATAATCCCGATAGAGATTTGACGTTTACATCTATATCTCTGGGTTTATCCGGATACCTGTGACGGAGGAATTATACATTTTCCATGACCTCGACCTGTATGGTTCAGCGAGATTATCTGTGATCGTCATAATCTACGGGTGGATAGATTATGGACACGAAATTAGATTTCGTGACGGATATACCTGAATCTAGAGAGTCTCAATAATGAAACATACTCGTAGAGCACTAGAGCAACATTAATAAATAATATTGATTATTTATAAAGTCGTTTAAAGGTTAAACGCAAGATACGTGCTAAAAGGACTAGATAGTCATTTGCCAAATTATTATGTATTTACATTTAATACTTGATTAATTTAAATACACATTAATTAATAGTCAAAATGAGTTATTTGACTTATATCCTAAATGAATATATGTTTTTAATATTTAATGTAAATATTATACATATATTTAATATATTTGTATTTGATTAATTAATTAATTATTTAATTGTTAAATGATTAATTAATTAAAATATAATATCTTACATTAGGATATTTAAAGTAAATGATGTTAGTTGCTTTTGTTGACTTAATTAAATATCTAATAAAGTTGTATTTAGATATTTATGCAAGTTGACCAAATTAATTTGAAATGAAAAATGAAATTACATAACTTGTGTTTGGATTTGTGAAATTCGGCCAAGGCACATTTGGTGCAAGTATATATTGATTTTCATTTCACTTTACACTTAACCTAATACACTTTAAACAAAAGGAAACTCCATTGAAGAGACTTAAAGAAAGCTTGAGAAAGAAAGAAAGATTAAAGATAGCTTGGAATTTAGTAAGTTTTTCAAACTTGCTATTAGAGAGGAAATTGTTCCTTAGGTTCTAGGTTTCAACATGTGATGTTCTTAGATTATTTCTTTCTTTATTTCTTTGTGTTTTTGTTGATGGAAGTTTGATAGAAGTGTTGAGCATGTATGATGAAGGAAGGTTGTGACTATTGTAGTTGTAAACTTTCTTTTAAGGTTTTTGAAACCATGTTGCTAATCTAGAGTTATTGACCCACTCTTAAATGACCTAAATTTGATCTTGAGTTGTTTCATTGTGTTGAGACTTGGATTGGATGGAAGAATGATGATTGAAGTAATTGATTTAATGTATTTGGTCTAATTTGTCCAATTTGTGGAAATTGAAAATTAGGGTTCATGACTAATTCCAAATTTGGGGGTTTTCATATATGTTGTGTATTTATATGTGTGTATATGATGCATATAAAGTTTCATGTTGATTGGATATCATTTGGATGTGTCTTGAAGCATGAAATGCAAAATGCACAAATTGGAGCCCAAATGGTGCTCTCGGCTTTGGATAAGAATTTGGGGTTTTGGTTGTTTTGGGTGTTTGATGTTTTGAGCATCATAAGTTCATCTTAGAAATGATTTAGAATCATTCAAAATTGATTAGATCAATTTCGGACTAAAATGGACAAAAATACAAAGCAAGGGTATTTTGGTAATTCACTTGAATATGATTCATTTGAATTTTATTTCATAATTTGATTATTGGAATATTAAATAAATATGTTTATTTAATTAATCCGAGAAAAAGTTTTGAAATCTGAAAATCGGATTTTTCACCGTTTCCTTCCGTCTGCGTATACCGGATTCACCCCCTAAAACCCCTACATCAATGTCCTGGGATTGACTATGAGGAAACTTTTTCACCAGTAGCCGTGCTAAAATCCATTAGGATTCTTTTAGTCATTGATGCATATCACGACTATGAGATATGGCAGATGGATGTGAAAACTGCTTTCCTGAATGGATTCCTTGAAGAGGATATCTATATGGAACAACCAGAGGTTTTCGTATACAATGAGACTTCAAACTTGGTTTGTAAGCTCCAAAAGTCTATTTATGGACTTAAACAGGCATCCCGAAGCTGGAATCGTCATTTTGATGAGATAATTAGATTATCTGGATTCATCAAAAATGAGGAAGAACCATGTGTTTAAAAGAAAGTTAGTGGGAGCATGATAGTTTTCCTAGTCTTGTATGTAGATAACATCCTTATCATAGGAAATGATTTAGGGATGATGCAAAGTGTGAAAGCCTACCTTTGCAAGAACTTCTCCATGAAAGATATGGGTGAAGCTTCATATATACTAGGTATAAGGCTCTACCGAGATAGAGTTAGGAAGCTTATAGGGTTGTCACAATCGACGTACATAGATAAGATGTTAGAAAGGTACAGTTTTACCAACTGCAAGGCAGCAAATGTACCTTTCTAATAGGACATACATCTTTCGAAGAAAATGACACCTCAAACTGAGGAAAGAGATTAGGATGTCTAACTTGCCATATGCTTCTTATATTGGAAGCATAATGTATGTTATGCTATGTACTAACCTGACATCAGTTTCGACGTCAGTATGACCAGCCGATATCAATCTGATCCAGGTAATGATCATTGGACAGCCGTGAAACATATCCTAAAATATCTTGAAGGCACCAAGGATAAGTTTATGATATATGGAGAAAATGAGCTACAAGTTAAGGGTTATACAGACTCTGACTTCCAGGGTGAACCAAATGATAGAAAATCTACATCATGATACATATTTACCCTTAACGGTGGTGCTGTTAGTTGGCGATATTCAAAGCAAGGCTCAACAGCTGATTCCACCACTAAGGCAGAATTTATAGCGGCTTCAGAGCTGCTAAAGAAACTTTTGGATTAGAAATTTTATCACAGAACTTGGTGTTGTGTCTAATATTACGGATTCGATCCCATAGTACTGTGATAATAACGGAGCCATCGCGCAGGCTAAAGAGCCGAGGGCGTATTCCAAGTCTAAAAACATGTGGAAAGGAAATAATGCGTAATTAGAGAGATAATTGAACAAAAAGACATGCTGGTCTTGAAGGTTCAAGGACAAGACAACATAGCAGACCCGTTTACAAAGGCCTTACCTCATAAGTTATTCGATAAACATGTGGAGGAGATGAGACTACGGTACCATCCAGATTGGCACTAAAAAAGTGAGAGTTTGATGGAGTTGGTGCTTGGAGTGCCAATCTGATTTGTATATTTTATTATTTATTAATAAAATAACTACATTTTTCATTTCATATCTCATTAATGGTATTGTCATTATGCGTATTAGATTGATGTATAGATATGCGAAGAATGACATCAATCTTAGAATTGTCATGGCACTAGGTGTAAATTATTCTTAAAGTAAATATTTCTAGTCGTTGGTTTTGGAATACGGTCGAATTCCTATAACCTAGAAGACTAGCACATATCGTATATTGGAATTGGAGTTCTAATGGTTTAACGCGATGTACCATAAGTTTTGGAAACTCGTATAGACATGTGGGTATTCGTTGGAGCGGATACTGAATGACTCATAGGTGATTCCTAATAGTTGGAAGTACACACCACCGTCAATATGAATCTTCTCGAGTCGAGTAGCATATGTAATCCTTTGACTATATGATAGCATTGATTTTGTGTGAGATCCTCCACACTTTGATGCCATGTATGTCAAAAACCTTTCGTGGTCTGGCCTCTAGATGTTCATTGGGTGTGGACCGATGCACTCAGTAATCAAGTGCGAAGCAAGATAGGATCTGTCGGCCCGTATGTGTACCATAAAAGGGTTTAGGTATCCATGTGAGTAAGTCACGATTATTAAAGAATTTGGCCAAAGCCGATCACCTAGGATGGATCGCATCAGTTGTAAAGAATTGTTGACATGTCGACATGAGATGTGCGCCTTGGAAACTTGACGGTGTATTCTATGTTTCCTAAGCACAACTCGGATAGCCTACGACGGAGGGATTGTTAAACATATGTGATGACCTCGACTTGTATAGTTCAAAAAGGTCGTTTGTGTTCTTCGCGAATTCGACAAGTGGCCGAATTGCATATATATTAGCTAGGCTTATATGACGAACGTGTCTGAACTTAGAGAGTCTTAATATGAAGTGTACTCTTTGAGCACTTGGGTAGCCGATTAATTTTGATAAAAGATAATATTCAATATTATAACTATCAACTAAAATAATCAAGTGTTATTGGATAACATTGATTATTTACTTTGACCTAATTGGATTAATTGGATTAATTTAATAATTACACAAGGGCTTAATTGTAATCATAATTATCTCTACCATTTGAGGATATTATGGTAATTGTAAGTATGTAATAATAGGTGGTTTTGGCTTGATTTAATTGGATTAAATCAAGGTGGCAAACATTTAACTAATCCATTTCCTAATCCTTGGCTTGATTTAATTGGATTAAATTAAAGTGGAAGACAATGAAGATTAGTCACACCTAATTATACATATTTGGACAAATTAGATTAAGCCCACTTAAAAGTTGATTAAACTTTTATTAATTAAAAATTACCCAAGTTTTGCTATAAATAACAAGTTTTAGGAAGGTTTTAATTACAAGAAAAAAAAAAACAAGCATAAGCAAATTCTTGAGAGATTAGCCTAAGTTAGAGAAGTGTTTAGATAAGCTTGTGAGGTCTCTACAACATTTCATCTACGAGAAATCAAGATTGGATCTTTAAGTGAAGCTTGGAAATATTGGAAACAAGATTGGATCTTGGAGTCAAGTTTGCACACTTTGGAGGTTCTCCAACAATTTCAACAAAGAGAAGTAGATTGGATCTTGCATCAAGCTTACTAGGTAATGTTTGATCTTCTCCAAAGCTATGTTATTTGTGTATTAGAATGCATGTTCACATAGTTTAATGTTGAAATAAGACTAATCAATTGTGTTAGAATACTTTAGAAGTATAAACACAACATGCTTGTAATTAGGTCAAAAATATTCATGTTGGATATGGAACAATTAATAAGAGTTTGGAACTGTAGATTAAAGTTTGGAGTTATGGCTATCATTCTAGAATCACTTGACCACCTTTATGTGACCAAGAATTGTTCACGAGACATTTCTTATTGGGATTCTAATTTGGTTTGTGTATTGGATTCAAAATTTACGCAAGTGCGTATTTAGAATAAATTTATGTTTTTGAAAAAATATTTGATATTTTGAAAAACTTGATTTTTATTCTATAACATGTGTTAATGTTGGTTTTGAAATTAAAAATTAATTTTTGGTGTTTTTGAAGTGTTTAGGGAGAACCGGAAGTGATTAGGGTAAAATACCCTAATCCCTTTAGCTCACTGGAAAGTGAGCTGAAGGAGAAAACAAATGAAAAAAAAATAGAAGATAGACCTGGGCGCTATAGTGCACGCGCCGATTTTGTTTTCGCTCTTTCTGGAGCTTCCGGACTCCAATTCAGTTTCGGGTTTTTTCCTATACACTCGAATGAAATATAGTATTTCATTAAATAATTTAAAATTACACTCATACTTGATATCTATGGGTTAGACCCATTTCCGCTGCCCGGGGCACCGATCCGACCCTGGGGGGTTCCACAACTGCCCCAACAGTTCACGGGTCGGGTCGGGTCGGCTTTTTTTAAATTTGTGAGACCCGATCGAGTCGGATCATGTGGAGTTCGGGTCACGGTCGGGTCACACAGAGATGAAACCCGATTGGTGCGAGTCGAGTCGGGTTGTCAGGTCGGTCAAAAAAAAATTTTTTTAATGAATTAATTATTTTGAAATATAAATATTAGTTATTTTATGTCCTGAAAATTATCATACATATAAAGTTTTAATACAAGAAAAGTAATAAATAAATAAAATAATTGTAAAAACTTTAAAAAATAATAAATTTTTTTAGAAGAATAATAAAATTATTAGAAAAATAATAAAAATATTATATGATCGGGTCGGGTCGAGTGGAAATTTTTTAATTTTCTTTTAAAACCCGTTCGGCTCTGGTCGCGGATTGACCCGACCCTATGAACACCTTTATTTAAAGATATCAAATAGAAATATAATATCTTTCAAAAAAAAAAATAGAAATGTAATACTGGTTAGTTAGTTTGGATGGTTGATATTATTTGTTTGAAAAAAACTATCTGATATTTAAAGTTTAATGAATAGTAGTTAAGTTTCGGTTGGATAATTAGGTAACTGAAATTGATTTTGGTCAGTTATTATTTTTTAGTATATTATATCTATATATGACTAAAAAAAATAAAAAATAAATAAATTTTCAGATAATAAATAAAATAAATTATAATTTTTAATATTTTAGATATCGATTATCGTGTATCCATTAGCACATTTCTATTTTTTTAATTTTTTAATTATTTGATTGAGATCGAATATCCAAAATTTTGATTAATTTCGGATACAAATACTAATCATGAATTTTCTCTGAGTATAAATATATATCGGATATCTAATATTGATTTCGGATTTGATTTTTCTGCTTTTGAGTTTTGTTTCCTATGGATGCGAGTAGGCATGTCAAACAGACCCGGACCCGGCCCGAGTCCGCATGGACCCGGACAATCCGGGTCCGGGTAGACCAGGATCCGCAAAAAAAAATTGTGGATCCGGATCTGATTTTTGAAAACCCGCAATTTACCGGGTCCGGGTAGTCCGGGTACCCGGGACCCGGTTTAAAAAAAAAAACCAGTCTGATTAACTGAACCCTAATTCCTAAATCCCTCTCCTCGGTCTCATTCTCAAATCAAAACGCAACCCACGCCACTCGCCACTGCATCTTCTTCAGTTCGTCTTCGCCATCTTCTTCAGTTCAGCTTCTTCAATCTTCTTCAGTCTTCCACGAGTACGACCACGAATCCACGATCACGACTCACACAGCCGGCAGCCCGCAGCAGCAGCCACCATCTTCAGTCTTCACGCACGACGGCACGAGCTGCCGAGCACCATTTCTATAAGACAGGCCTTTCTGCAAATTTTCAATTATTTTTCTTCAAAATAATTTCATTTACTTTTGTAATCTGTCTCTTTGTTCTGACATTTATGAAGCTTCCTTGACCTTTATCAATGTCTTAATTCAGCCATTCGAATTTGATATTAATATTAAAAAAAAAAAAAAAAAGACTCCATGAAAATTTTTAATTAGAGCCATGAAATGAAAAGAAAAGAGAAAAAAAACTGTGGAGAGTTGTGGATTCCAGGTCTGGATCCGGGTATACCGGGTCCATTCCGAGTATACCCGGATCCGGACATATTTTACCGGGTCCACTTCCGGACCCAGATCCCTTGAAGAACTTACGGATCCGGATTCCGGTCCGTACGGACCCGGATCCGGAAATTGTCAATCGCTAGATGCGAGATCCACCTACATCTTTTTCCCGCCAACATCAGTTGTTTTAAAAACCCGACCCGATCCAATTTTCTGTAACAAAAATTAAAGGCCCAAATTTCGAGCCCAGTCGAGCAGTTACTTGTCCAGCTCGTACCGCGTATCGTCTAGCCAGCTCGGTTCGATTCAGCGGCTGAAACTCTGAGCCGAACAATCAAGAACAATAGCAAAGAACTCGTTGAAGCGTATCTACATTTTGCTCTTAAAAGCAATTGTCTCAGGTACTTTTTTTTTTTTTTTTTTTTTTTTTTGCATATTTCAAACTTTAGCGGTTTATAAAAATTTGAATTGAATTAGTTTTGGTTTTGTTCGACACGGAAATTGTGAACCGTGTGATTTTGTGATGTTTCATTTTCTCTTTCGTTTCCCGCTATTTCTACAAACAAATCATTATGCTGCGTGTTAATTAATTTTAATTATTGAATATTTGGTGTTAATTCCATTAGGGCTTAAGACTTTAAGTAGGTTTTTAGTATTTCAAGTTTTATTGGGGGAAATTTTTGCTGGAAAATATCTGGGCAGCGATTAATTTTATTTTTAGGGCTTTTTTTGTGGGGGAAGGGGTTGTTCCATTACCTTTTTACGGTGGAGGAAGAACAGGTACATTTAGCTTTAGTGGAGAAAGAAAATTTTGAAAATTTAATTTCTAAAGGGAACTAGGAGAAACCTTCCGAGCATTGGCAGTAAACATAGCTCAAACTGTCTTTGATATTTCTTAGTAAACCTCGAGACAAAGATCATGCATCAAAAATTCCAATCTAAGTGAAACTTGTCGTTCAACCTGTACACATACTGCAAACCTCTGTCTTTCCACTAGAATTTCCTAATGAAATGTGAGTGAATGAGTCACCATCCGAGCAATTATGGTGTATTGCTATCTTCTTACAAGTTGAAAGAACGATAGAAGAAATAAGAAGGTTTTGCCTTTATGGTGGCTAACTCTTTTCTTCAATTCTTCTTTACAAGTTGTTTACATTTTTCTCTCTTACAAGCTTTGATTGAAATTGGTGTTTGTAATATTAACGTTTTAATAATTGTCTAGGCGTTTAGGTAACTTTGTTTGAATCATCCTTTCCTTTACACCCAGGTCATATTCACAGAAGAAACTTGGAAGTATCCTCATTCCTCATTGCTAGTACTAATATTATTGCAAATCATGTAGGCTTTTATTAGTGGCTGCAGTTTAGGGAGCCCCATTTGTTCTTTGATTCAGTAACATAAATGATTCATTTTAGAGGAACTAACCTCCTTCCAGGAACTTGAATGGAAAGGATGTCTCCAGAATTATAAACAAAATTAAACTAAACCAACTGTTGCTAACCACTGAAATGAGTGAAAAGGAGAGTAATTCATCTTGCACATTGCAAATACAAGTGTGATCACAAGTTAACATTATTGGTCATTTCTTTTAGTGATGGAGGTGAGACTCTTTAGATTTGTAGAAAGGTCTTGCCGCTCAAGTGTTTTATTTATTGTCTTGTTGCATATGAGTTACTTTCTTATCTAATTTTGGTGATATTATCAAGGAAATGTCATCAAACAGATAATTTTGTTATATTTATGGTTGGAGAAATTTGCACCAGTTGTGACTGGCAAAGATGATCAACTTTCTGTTTTCTGTTGAATCAAATTAAATCATTATGAGCTTACTTGATTGTTCATTAGTTAAGCAGATAGGTAGAATGTCAACCTGGTCTTTGAAGACAAATTCTTAGTTGATCTACTTATTTTCATATCTCTATTCAACCTATTGAAGTGGAGTGACCATTTGTTAAAGATAAATTTTCTTCTGTTTTGTTCAGTAATCGTTTTCTTTACTATCTTCCATTTTTTTTATTTCTCAGGAAAATGTCTCAAGTGAGAGTGTTGGTTATGTATGGTGGCAAATGGTTTCGTTCTCCAAGGGGTTATTATTTTTACAATGGTGGTCAAACAAAAGGTATCATAGTTTCAGCTGAAATTACTTACAAGGAGCTTGTGGATAGGTTGTATGGTGTTGTCAAAGTAGATCTGAATGAATATGTTATTACTATGAAGTCCTTATACAAAGCAAATATACCTACCATGCCCGTAGAGATAGTCGATGACGATGATGTGAGATTCTTTATACAAGAAAATGCAGCGCAGCCCACAGAGTTGAGAAGTCCAATATGCATCACTCTTGAAAGCAAGGTATTACGGTGTCAAGAAAGAGAAGGATACTGTGTAGACTTAGATCATCAGACCCCAGCTGCTTCTCGAAGTGAGAGCAATCAAATTTCTGGAATTGTGCCGGGAATGCAAGCTACTGAAGTGGAGGAACAAAATCTAAATGCATTCAATGATGATCTAATTGCTGCCAATTGCGGAACTCAAGCTGCTTTAGGCTGTGGTGATAAAATACTGGCTTCCAATATAGAGGTTAGTGAGCAACAAGATAATGTTCAATTTGTTGACATGCTTCACGATGATTGTGGTGATAAGTTGCCTATCCGGCGCACAAACACCACATCTGCTGCAGTTGGTCCTTTCAACTCTTATGAAGATATAGCATCTGGGAAAACGTTTTCGAGTAAAAAGGATTTGCTAAAAGTGTTAAAACTTGGAGCCACGAAGAAGAATTTTGCTTTCAAAGTGACGAAGTCTAGTAAAGAGCGATTTGAAGTTGTATGTGCGGATAAGAACTGTAAATGGCGACTACGAGCAACCAAGATGCCAGAGGACGAGTTTTATGAGATAAGGAGATTTTCTAATGTCCACATATGTACACAGCCTCCAGCCAAAACACGAAAGAAGCAAACAGTCTTGCCGCCTGAAGGAGAACGGGGTATTCGAAAGTGTGGGAGATGTAATTTAATTGGCCATAACCGGCAAACTTGCAAGAATTTTAGTTCATCCTAAAATGTAAGATGGATTTTTTTTTTTTTTTTTTTTTTGATAACCGGGGTGTCCGGCCAGCTTACGCGCACCTCGACTAATCTCCGAGACCTGTCCCCCGTGTTCTTAGAAGTTTCCCAACACATATCAGGGTAAGTCGCTGGCTTTTCACACCGGGGGCATAGGCCCAATGAAATGCATCTAGTGGGATTCGAAAGATGGAGGTGTTTAATATAAAGTTTTGAATATGTAATCTTGTTCATACGGATAAAAGTATTTGCAACATCAATGTAAAGAAAAAAGTAGACGAGTAGTAACTATCATCTAATAACTGCATGTTATTAATTTTGACAAAACTTAAATTCATTTTTTTTTTTGGAAAACGGAACCTTAATTCGATCGAGCACATAATCTCATCCTTCATTTTATCTAAAATAATCTCATCCTTCATTTTATCTACCCTTGGTCTTCGTTTTCTTCACCTCACGTGTGTTGACGTTCCATCTAAATGTTATCTCCGGCCAACAAAAACAAAAACGACACCTGAACCAGATCTAGCCCTCTCATTTAAAAGCCCATTCGCGGGAAGGCGCGTAGTGTCACGCAAAGTCGATCTGCTTCTGCCGCTGAAAATTGAAACAAAAGTCCTGAACTGGATCTCTAAAAACCAATTGTCGCAGGTGTGTTTTGCATTATTCACATTCTGTGGGTCATAATGATTTGAGTTTAATTTAATTTAATTTATTCGTTTTGTTTGGTTTGGGAGGAAACATGGGAAATTTACCCAGAAATGCGAATTATGTGATTTTGGTTTTCTGTTTAGGATGCAAAATTAAGAATTTAAATTAGGAATTGCTTCTTTTCTTTGCAGTAATGTTCAAGCGTGGAAGCAGATCAAAGGCCTGGAAAGGACCTCGGTTACCAGTTCTTATTGCCTGTTTGGTGCTGATACTTGTAGTATCAACATTATTATTATTATTTGGAAAAAAGAGTGAAAAGCCTGATTCATCATATGTACTTCTGAAGCAAAAATGGAATAGCTTTGAATCTTCTGTTAAATTTCACCCGACGGTAGAGTTGTGGAATGGAACAGATGTGATATGGCAGATACCTGAATCGCCAAAAGCGGTTCTCTTTCAGGCTCATGGATGCGGTGGCACAGCTGGTGTCTTCTGGGATAGATCTCCTAACTGCCCTGACTGCATTGGTTTGCCTGAGGAAAGGTTGCACGTTCTTCATGCCCTTGCCCGAGGGTTTGCTGTTATTACTATTTCTAGCCTGGAGAAGTGTTGGACTATGGGGGAAGAAATGTTGGTTGTTAAAGATATTATAAAGTGGTGGGTTGAGAGACACAGGCTTGGAAAGCTCCCGCTTGTGGCCTCGGGGGCATCTTCCGGAGGGTTCTTCGTTTCTGCACTTGCTAAGATTTTGAGGTTTAGTAGTATTGCTATTATGATTGCTGAAGGGGTGTTTGATCAAATGGATATCCCAGACAACTATCCACCTACTCTTTTTGTGCATATGCCAAAAGATTTATATAGGCAGCGCAAAATAGGTGAATATATGCAAGTTCTAAGAAATAAAGGCATTGATGTTGCTGAGGTTGAATGCTTGGAGTTTCCCTTGTGGCAAAATTTCTTTGCTGATAGAATTCCAGGTCTTGATCAGGCGACTTCTTCTAAATTGTTTGACTTATTTCGAGACAAGGGATTTATTGATGAGAACGGATATATGAAGAATAGTGGACGTAAAATCCTTTGGAAAGAAGCTCTTCGAGAAAACAACACCATTTTGCTGGATGAGAATTTGTTCCGTCACGTGGAGGAGGAACTAAATCTTGCATTTGCAAACCATGAAATGACTAGCCTGCAGTCTGAGCAGATCTTTAAATGGTTTGAAACTCATATGAAATGATTAGGATCATAGTTGTTAAAAGCCCAAGGCGGTCCTCTTCGGGCTTAGGCATAAGGCGCAATATGATGCCCAAGCCAAGCCTGATCGAAGTGAGGCGCAAGGCTTATCTGTATTTTTTTTAGCTTTTATATTAATATCTCAATTGAAATAATTCATATAAATCTATCTTATAAATTTCAACTTAATACGTAAAATTAACAATCATATCACATGGAAAAAAGTCATAACTTAAAAAAATAAAAAAATTCAAAGTTATCAAAATTGATAATTTGTATAATATTTAGTACTATTGATCTCTCCCATTCAACTTTTGAACTTTGTAATATGTGCAATGATGTGATATAGGCAATTGTTCGTGTTACTTTTTGAAAATTCATTTTTTTCAAAGAGGCGCACAAGCGCGCGCCTTGCCCTTTGTGCCTAGGCGTTGTGAGGCGCATGCCTGGGAAAATGAGCTGAGCCCAATAGACGGGAGGCGCTGGCAGTGAACCTGAATGAGAGGCGCGCCTTTAATAACTATGATAAGGACTCCATTGCTTCCTCAGGTTTGGAAGGGGAATGTGGTTGTATTTTTTTCAGAATATAACCCTGCTCTGAACTCCTGAAAACGCATTAGTTGCAAGGCATGTGACCAATTTTGACTGGGACTCTGATTATTGAATAGTGTAGTTTTTTTACCTTTTGGAACTGCCATCTGAAACATTTATAGAAGTTGAATTGTGTAGAGAAACCGAAAGTTAAGTCCCTGCATGTTGTTACTTGAGCTTGAAGATGCGTATTTATATCAAGGGTTGGAAGATAAGTCCCATATGTTAGTTAAGTTTAGCCATCTGTAAAAGAAAATAAAAATCTATAAATCTTGGTTTTTTGGAGTTACAACTTACAAGTAGTTTTTGTTGCGGATCAGAATTATTTCATGATTTTTCTGCTGACAGTCACCTTTCTATAATCTACTTTTCCATTTTGCTTTATTTTTTTTCTTGCCTTGCTTCTGCTGAACTTGTAGTTAACAGTCTAGATTCTTTTGTAATTTTTTAGGTAACATAGCCTCTACAGTTCATTTAGGAAGAAGTTTTTTTGGATATTGAAAATATTACTGGAGGAAGATGCAACGAATCATCCTTGATATCTTGTCAGCCATTTTTTAGTGCACCTCAGGGATGGTCTGGATAGACTTCAAAATGCATATCGTTAAGGGTTTAAAAGTTCTATCATATACAGAGGTCCATTGGTTGATTAAAATGCAATCTTTCACACACTTAACCACTTGATTGTTGCTGTTGTTTTTGTACTTGTTATTTGATTCATTGGTTCTTAGGTGAAAAGAAAAGATGGCTTGGAAAATTGCACCTCCTTGCTTGTGGGGTTCACTTGGAGTGAGAAATAAGTCGGCTTTTGATGGTCTGGAGGCATCTCACAAAGAGTAAGGCTCTTTTTTATTTGGTACTTATCTTTTTGATTTTTTGAAAATCTTATGCTTCTCTTGTTGATTTGCTTTTATTGGATGTATTTAATATAAAGTTTTGAATATGTAATATTTTTCATATAGATAAAAGTATTTGCAACATCAATGTAAAGAAAAAAGTAGACTAGTAACTATCATGTCATTTGTCTACGTTTAATAACTGTATGTTATTAATTTTGACAAAAATTAAATTCATTTTTTTTTGGAAAACGGAACCTTAATTGGATCGATCACGTTAATGAGGTGTGCGTTTTTTCCATCTGAATTGTTCTCTTCTATATAATAAATAAATTAATTAAAAATCTAAAATCGCACCTTTATTTTCTCTCTATCTTCATTTCTTTCTATCTCCCTTGGTGTTCGTTTTCTTCACCTCACGTGTGTTGATGTTCCATCTAAATTTTATCTCCGGCCAACAGAAACAAAAACGACACCTGAACCGGATCTAGCCCTTACATTTAAGAGCCCATTCGCGGGAAGGCGCGTAGTGTCACGCAAGTCTTTCTGCTTCTGCCGCTGAAAATCGAAACAAAAGGCCTGAACTGGATCTTTAAAAACCAATTGTCGCAGGTATGTTTTGCATTATTCACATTCTGTGGGTCATAATGATTTGAATTTAATTTACTTTATTTGTTTTGTTTGATTTTGGAGGAAACATAGGAAATTTACCCGGAAATGCGAATTATGTGATTTTCGTTTTCTTTTTAGGATGCAAAATTAAGAATTTAAATTAGGAATTGGTTCTATTTTTGCAGTAATGTTCAAGCGTGGAAGCAGATCAAAGGCCTGGAAAAGACCTCGGTTACCAGTTCTTATCGCCTGTTTGGTGCTGATCCTTGTAGTATCAACATTATTATTATTATTTGGAAAAGAGAGTGAAAAGCCTGATTCATCATATGTACTTCTGAAGCAAAAATGGAATAGCTTTGAATCTTCTGTTCAATTTCACCCGACGGTAGAGTTGTGGAATGGAGCAGATGTGATATGGCAGATACCTGAATCGCCAAAGGCAGTTCTCTTTCAGGCTCATGGATGCGGTGGCACAGCTAGTGTCTTCTGGGATAGATCTCCTAACTGCCCTGACTGCATTGGTTTGCCTGAGGAAAGGTTGCACGTTCTTCATGCCCTTGCCCGAGGGTTTGCTGTTAGTACTATTTCTAGCCTGGAGAAGTGTTGGACTGTGGGGGAAGAAAGGTTGGTTGTTAAAGATATTATAAAGTGGTGGGTTGAGAGACACAGGCTTGGAAAGCTCCCGCTTGTGGCCTCGGGGGCATCTTCCGGAGGGTTCTTCGTTTCTGCACTTGCTACGGTTTTGAGGTTTAGTAGTATTGCTATTATGATTGTTGAAGGGGTGTTTGATCAAATGGATATCCCAGACGACTATCCACCAACTCTTTTTGTGCATATGCCAAAAGATTTATATAGGCAGCGCAAAATAGGTGAATATATGCAAGTTCTAAGAAATAAAGGCATTGATGTTGCTGAGGTTGAATGCTTGGAGTTTCCCTTGTGGCAAAATTTCTTTGCTGATAGAATTCCAGGTCTTGATCAGGCTACTTCTTCTAAATTGTTTGACTTATTTCGAGACAAGGGATTTATTGATGAGAACAGATATATGAAGAATAGTGGACGTACAATCCTTTGGAAAGAAGCTCTTCGAGAAAACAACACCATTTTGCTGGATGAGAATTTGTTCCGTCATGTGGAGGAGGAACTGAATCTTGCATTCGCATACCATGAAATGACTAGCCTACAGTCTGAGCAGATCTTTAAATGGTTTGAAACTCATATGAACTGATCAGGATCATAGTTAAAAGGGCAAGGCTGTCCTCTTGGGGCATAGGCTTAAGGCGCAATATGATGCCCAAGCCAAGCCTGATCATAGTCTGATTCATTGGTTCTTAGGTGAAAAGAAAAGATGGCTTGGAAAATTGCACCTCCTTGCTTTTGGGGTTCACTTGGAGTGAGAAGTAAGTCGGCTTTTGATGGTCTGGAGGCATCTCTCAAAGAGTAGGGCTCTTTTTTATTTGAGGAGGGTATTCTTGTTTATTTGGTACTTTATCTTTTTGATTTTTTGAATATCTTATGCTTCTCTTGTTTGTTTGCTTTTATTGGATTACTGTTAGGGTTTATATCATCATTCATTTTACATGAGCAACTAGCTTCACCAGAGAACAAAAGGCCAGAAGCCAAGTTTTTTTATTAATTTAAGCCTAGATAATCAGTTATTATAAATGTTCATGTCTTGGTTTATGAAACCACTCGGTATTTGTTTTACAATGTGGAGATAATACACCATTTACTCTTATTCAAAGCTTTTTTTTTAAAAAAAAATCTTTTCTAGTTTGGTCACTGTAGCATTAATTCAATTCATCTGTAGTCTTTACTCATATTATATGATGGTTAAGAGTTTGATTAATGAATCCTATCTTCATCAACACCTATAACTTCAGAATGGTGTTATGCAATTCCACTTTTGTAAATCTATGAAATTGCAGGATCTGCCACTGGCAATCTATTGCCTAACAAATTTATCAATTGCTTAATTTTGATCTGGATTGGAAACTGCGCAGCAACTAAAACATTAGAGGTATATCTATTGTATATACATCAATAAACAGCCACTCTTCATTAAATTCATTGCTTTTTTTTATATATAAATTTTTTTTTAATGTTATTGTGGTTAATTTGGAAATGCTTGGTGAGTATGGTTGCATATTGGCCTTGCCTTGGGTGTCCTTTTTGGTGTTGGCATTTCTTAATAAAAGCTGAGTTTAATTTCTTCGCTCCAGTAAAATTAATGCTAAATTTTCGGTAAAACTGATTTCTAATTGAGGAAATTATGGATGGGGATTAGCGGCAATCTGAAACTGAGCCTGTTTGATGATACACCAGGAGATTATGGTCGTCTGACGGAAATCATACTGAGATTTGTGGCAGATCTATGGCTTGGTAGCTTGTTCTTCTGATAATCTTATACCCAGGTCATTCCACTCTTAGATTGTGTTTGTTTTCTTATATAAAAGTTATGAGTAGAGTTGATTTACTTGAATCTGAATAAATTTAAATGGACACACGCAGTGAGATATGGAATTCTGGGGAAGGCTATAAATATCTTAGAAACAATTATCATAATAGCTTAGCTTTGCCATAGCAGCCATACAATACATTGTCTTTGGACAAAAAATAAATCAAACAAACCCTTCTTTAAATTCTTGGAGGATTTCTTGCAAATCTGCTGCTTGTATTATTGGGTGATTTTTATTAATTTTTGCTGTCTCTGTAGTTTGTTGCTTTGTGTTATGGTCATTGAATGCAGCATTTATTCATTTTGGTTAAGTTCATACAGCAGTGTGCTTTCATTAATGACAGCATCACCTTAGTGCATGGTCGCATGTTTTGCTTTGAGGAAGTTTTGTGGCCATTATTGATTATATTACTAGTGGGAGCTTGTGCTAAAGTCAAAAATAAAGGAAAATAAGCTTGTGCTTTAAACTCAGAAAAAAATAAATAAATAAATAAATAAACTTGTGCTTATAGCAAGCTCTTTCTTCACTTCTTCTATGAAAATATTTTAATTAACTAGACCACCTAATCTTATATTAATTTTAAACGAACTAAACCAATAATCTTATTCAAAACTACGAAAACATAAATTTAAGCAGTTAAAACAGAACATCATAATATCTATGACAAATACTGTAACATCACAGATCTCTTAAGATACAAGAACAGAAACAAATTAAAATCTTAAATTAAGTAGCACACATAATACCCTAGATACATAATGCTTCCACAAACTGATAATGGTTGATAAAGCTAAATTAAGTTATATTATCAGGCTCGGGGCTTGAGGCGGCCCTCATTGGCAAGCTTGAAGACCCTAGCTTGAGCTGCTGCTGCCCTGTTTGAGTGGAGTGCTGCCACGAAACTATCCCGGACTTGGTTGGTTGTGAAAGGGAATCTGTGGTTTGCCATGGAGTTGAGCCAGGATGCAGTTCCTTCTCTGTATAGTGCTCCAAAGCCATCAGTACGAGTGTTGGAAAGTGCTTGCAGCAGGCTTGTGCTTGACCCAAAACCAGGAACACTTGGCACACCCACGCCGCCCAATGTACCCCACCAGCCCAACAGGCCCCATATCAATCCCGGGTGAGAACTCCAGTAACTGCATTTGAACATATACTTGTGTGAGATTATAAACATTGTACATGTTGCGATGATAGAAAAAAATGTATGCGTTTGCTGTTGTTGTCAAGTCATTTTATACTTACGTGCATGTACCGGGGGAAGGTGAATTGGGGTCAAATGGAGGTGTGGGAATGGAAGGGGTGCCTGGAATGATGTATGGTGGGGTTGGAGTGATGTATGGTGGGGTTGGAGTGATGGATGGAGGGCTAGGGGTGATATCAGGAGGGCTACCTCCATAAGTTGGAGGAGAGTAATAACCACCACCATCGGAAGGAGGGTTTGATGGAGTTGATGGGGTTGATGGAGTAGGATCGTGTGGTGGATTTCCACAGTTTGAAGGTGGTGACGGAGTTGGGTTGTAAGTTCCATGTGATGGGGTTGGGGTTCCATGACTGCCCCCTGAACCATGTGATGGTGTTGTTCCATGGGGTGGACTACTCCTGTGTGAACCTGTAAGAAATTTAAAATTGTGTGTTAAGTTAGCTTAATGCTTGACATTTATGATAGGATGAGTGTTTAAAATGTGCTTCGTTTAATAGCATCTAGTGGTTTTTACACAACTATGCTATCGTTTGAAGCATGAAAATCATTAATTAAAAAATAATTGAACAGAAGAAATATATGTGTGAGAGACCTGTCGGTGGAGTTCCTGCATGGGGGTCTGGAGAGTAGTAGTTCTTCTGGTTTTCAAAGCCAATGGACATTACAGGAATTCCTAGGTTCTGGATGAGGAACCAAGTAACCATAACCCACATGAACAAAGAAGCCAACATGCTTCTTTCACTCTTCATATCTGTCTTTTTGGAGCTCACTAACAAAGGGGCCGGGGATTGGATTGTGAGTGTCGCTTGAGAGGAGAGCTGTGAATATAAAGAGCAGGCAGAGTGAAGTAAATATTAGCAGGTGGAGGAGTGTGTGGTTAGTTGATGTGTTGCAGGAGCATTTATATGAACCATTAATAGCTTTGCTTTCTTGCAATAATGCTTCTTGAAGCAGCCTCTAGCTGTGCGAAAATTATATTATGTGTCAAGTGTATATGTCATCTCTCTCATAGTAGGCGGGCCTCACTGTGGGGCCCGCCTGCTGTGAGAGAGATGACATATACACCCGGCACATCTAGCTGTGATGGAGTACATATCAAACTTGTCATATGAACTTGTCTATAATCCTTGCCCTTTCTTCTCTTTTCTAGTCTACTTTTTACTACTAATTATTGGGCATCTCTATGATACCCAAGGGTGAACATGCAACTTTGAATATTAAATATGCAAATTATATCAATAAACATGAAATTTTTTAAAACATGAAATCAATTGCATGTTCAATGTTCAAAGTTGCATTGAACATGCAACTTTCAACCCAATGGTATTTGATACCCTTGGGTATCATAGCATTAACCCTAATTATTTATTATCTCATTTCGTGTAGGTAATTGTGAAGTTTAACCATCCTTAATTGGCAATTTGTGTAGATTATGTAGGGATTTAGTGATAAACTTGGGCTAATTGTCTTGCCCTATTTTCCGAATTATTGCTTAGGTAATGAGAAGAGGGAACAAATGAATCATGGCTATTTTATAATATTATGCTAGGAAAAAAGTGTCTTTATCATTATATTAGACCAACGTTAACATATTAATAATGAGGGATCTGATGATTAGAATTAACAACTAATATATGAAACAATGGTCTTATATTTGAGAAGATTGAAGATCGGCTCTAGTAGAGTTTGCAATGGGTCTGGTCGGGTTTTGATTTTAAAATATATTAAAACTTAAGTTCTCAAAAGTCATGTCCGTTTATGAGAGGATCGGGTCAGGTCGGGCCTTAACCCGTTTGATATGGGATCGAGTCCAACCCGACACTAAATTTTTTTAAAAATTATTAATTAAATAGTTGTATTTTAAAAAAAAATTTGACATATCTCATTATAAAATTAATTTTTTAAAAAGTTAACACCATGTAAAATACATTATAAGTTCTAATTATTAAGAAAATACAAAAAAAAAAAAAATTAACAAGTAATACTAATACAACTTAAACAAACTTAAAAAATTAATAATAAACCATAAAACACTACATTAGTGCATTAAACAATACTAATAATAAATAATTTTAAACTGAAAACATATAATTATACAAACATATATAATTTTTTAAAATTATATGTAATAAAGGGACATTGATGAACACTAAAAAATACGCATCTATTAAAAGAAAAATTAATAATTTTACACTTATAGTTTCATTAATCCCCTTAAATTAGCGTATTTATAAAATAATAATTAAATTTATGTTTTATATATTTTTACTGTGATTTTTATTTCTTATGTAGGTGAAATGATACTTTGGATGCATAATTAGAAAATTGGACATGACATTTGGATTTTAGAGGCCAAAAACTTGAAAGGGGTTCTAACAGTGTACAAATTCAAAAATTTCAGCTCTGAATAATTTTCATATTTTGGCCATAAATTCTTACTCTGATATTGGATTAAAGTGATTCCAGTTCCAGATGAAAGAAGATTCAAAGATCTACAACTTTGTTGTTGATAATATTTTCTAATTCTAAAGTTTTAAAAGTTGAAATTGATGAAAGATCCAAAGTGTGTTATATGTAATTAGTTAAGTCAATCAAAAATAAAAATAAAAAAAAAATTATGATGGAAAATGGATTGCCATCATATTTCGCCATCATCTCCCACCAAACATACATGCAAATGTAAATTAAGTGCTCTACACCTCATTTTCATCACCCTATATTTCATAGTTTTCTTTGAAAATTTGTGGATTTCCAGTTCTTATGTGTTTTATTTTTCTAAAGCTTTCTTGTAATTTCTTTTTCTTTCAATAATAAAATTATGTATGTTTTTATTCAAATTATGAGTAGTTAATTTCTTTTTGTTGGGGTAAAGGGTGAAGCTTTTAATATGAAAATATAGATTAATCTCACTTATATTATAATATATAAATTGTAATCTAATGATTAATACTTAATTTAAATCTGAATTAATTATTGATAAAATTTATTATCGCATATATGGCTGATTTTATTTATTTGGCATAATTGAGTACCTAGCTGGATTTGTTATAGACAAAAGTTATCATCGCCTTTATGACTGATTTGATATGTTTTGACATAATTAATTCCTGAAATAAATTAATTGGGTTATAATGACAATTTATATATTATAAAAAGTGAGATTTCTAAATTTGAAAAATTAAAAGTGGATCCCCTGATTTCGGTATTTTATTTTATTGTTGCAGTCCAATTTAAAATTCTCCAATCATTTCAAACAAATCAAGCCTTTTTATTGTAATTGTTATTTTATTTTACTAAATTTATTCCCTATAGATCGACCCCCGACTTACCGGGTTATTTTATTACTTCGATACTCTTATACTTGGGAGTAAAGAACCACTTTTTGAGTGTGACAGATATGTCGGGACTTTTATTTTAACAACCATTATCTGACCTTTTAACTAAAGGGTATTATTAATTAAGGTCCTAGCTCCGGCCCATAAGAAAATGGCCGGGCAAAAGCCCCTTGGGCTCGGACCTATGGGAGTGACGGAGCACGCCATCCACGCACTCTTTCAATAAATACATGACTTCTATATATTTAAATAATTTGAAATACATGTGATTGAATTCTTATACAAGTTTCCCTATTAGGAAAGGATTTAGAGCCCAAGATTCTGACAAAAACTTGCATGGGATACTAGGAAACTGTGGTAGGAAAGGCTTAAAAGCACCTAGATACTAATAATAATGCAACCTAACATATTTAGGAACATCGTTAATGTTTGTCGACGATATTTTCTTAGCTGATTGATTCATATGACAATATATCATATTTAATCTACGTAAAGTTCTTTTTCATTTTTCAATTAAAAATATATATATATATTTCTTTTAATTCTCAAAATATACTGTGAACTTGTATAGATAGTTGACCGAAAAATGTATAGGTGGACCAATTTTTATGATTTGTTGCATCATCTGAAACTTTTCTTTGTATAAATGACATGCAAATTGCTATTTTTGTGCATGACATTAAAATGTAGGCCACATAATAGAGTCTGAGATGACTGTTATCTTAATAATTATTTTTTATTGTAGCTAAATTTATGGCACAAGATGAATTAGTTTTGTATTGCCAACCAGTTTTCACCTAACTTACTGAAAAAATTTTCCTTTTTTTCTTGTATGGATATATGTAATTGACAAGATAGTGCACTTTGCTACATAAGAATAGAATGGACTTGTGAAGAGAATGGTGATGAAACAAATGACACTTATTTTTATTGGATATAGGCATTAGTGTTAGTTTTAATGGGATGTAAAAACTTTTATATCAGATTTATATAATATTGTAAATTTCAAGTCTCACTCTAGTTGGTCCATCAAGAGTTTCTAATAAGTAAACTGACTTATTAATTGAGCTTCAAAACTACTCAACATCGATTGAAGTTGGACTAGACCTGATACCATTGAAGCGACCTGCCCACTAATAAGATAGTCTTCTTTAGAAGCCTAGGTTTGATACCATTGAAGCGACCTTCTAACAAGATAGTCTTCTTCAGTGCCCCAATTCGAATCTTTGACTCCTTCAGTTGTTCTTGATATGTGTCTAAGCTCATCCAAAGTCCTCTTATCATCACTTATAAGTTCATCCTCTGTGGATGTCACATATATGCTTCAAAAGTTTTGAAATAGATTTCTTATTTCTTATTTGGCTGATACATCCAAACCGTGAAGAGAAAAGAAGTTAATTTACTTCCTGTATATATATATATATATTTTTTAATTTTTTGAAAAGTACTTCCTGTATATGATCATAAATATTATAGTCTTCTTACTGGGTCCAGAAATTTGGAAACTTACTTTTTAAGTTTGCACATGGTTTGCTCACAAATGGGTAGAGAAAAAAATGAATGAATGTGATGGATGGGGATGATGAAGAAATGAAAATACTTGTGAGACAGGTAAATTAATTCATTAAAAGGGACCACTCTACTGAAACTAGAAGTGGGTTGTTGTCTCAAATTTAATCAGTGACAGAGAATTAGGTGTAGCAGCAGAAAAATATAGGAGTATAGTAAAGATGACAGCAAACTTTGCTGATATTTTTAGTCTGCCTGATAAATTTCTTCAAAACCCCCCTACCTTAGGCCTTGACCTTGATCAATATTTTAACATAAATGTGATAGGTCGATTTTCATTCAAAATTATAGTTGTAATTGTTTCTCTATTTTGGATTTTCTTTTTCTTTTTCAAAATTCAAATTAATTTCTCTGTACAAGAAACAGGACAGCTTTGCTTTGAAACATTACTACTAAATTGTGATTTGTGGGTTGTTACAGTTTGAGTTATTGCCATCAGTAAATGTATGTTTGAGATTGTGAGGCCAGCTAACCAGGAAACCCTCGTTATTTTTTAACTTGTTCTATAAATGGTTATTGGCACTTTTCTGAGTGCTAATACTTAATTTTTCAGGAAACGAGTTCGATTGCGGTCCGAATTCTTGCGTAAGGATTCAAATTTGGATTGAGCTGTTCATTTGGAAAATCTTTTTTACAGGGTCCAAAACTTTCAATCTCCAACATTTATTGTGGAATCTTTTGGTTGGTTCAACAATCATTTTAATCGATGTTTTGCATATTAACTTGGTTCCAGGTTCACTCCTTAGAAAGAATGGTTTTAAGCTTATACTTGTTTCTGACAAGTTTGTACTGACAAAAAATGATGTCTATGTAGGAAAATAATACCTCACTGAGAACCTTTCAAGTTCAATGTAAGATTGTCAATCGACATATTGTTAATAATAATAAAGCTACATCTTCTACTTATATTATTAAGTCACAAAATGTATCGCATAGGAGATCAGGGCATGTTAATTATGATATAATGCGTAAATTAATTAACATAGACTTTATACCTAAAATTACAATTGATAACCAACATAAATGTAAAGCATGTGTTGGAGCAAAAATGAATAGAGCATTATTTTATTCCAAAAAAATAAGTTCTGAACCCTTAGAACTTATACACACCGATCTGTGTGATATGAATGTTGTGCAAACAAGAGGCGATAAAAAATACTTTATCACTTTTATCGATGATAACATAAGATTCTATTATGTGTATTTGTTTAGGAGCAAAGATGAAGCTATTGAGACTTTTATACACTATAAGAACGAAGTTGAAAATCAACTTGGCAAGAAAATTAAAAAAATCAATAGTGATAAAGGAGGTGAATATGTGTCACCATTCGGTGAATATTGTTCCAATCATGGATTATTCATGAAAATATTGCTCCTTATTCGCCTCTACAAAACGAGATTATAGAACGCAAAAATCGAACATTGAAGGAAATAATGAATGTCATGTTGACAAACTCTGGTTTACCCCTGAACTTGTAGGGGATGCCTTACTTTCCGCCAACTACGTTTTGAATAAGTTACCTCACAAAATATTAGACAAGACACCAGAATTATGAAAATGTCACACACTTTCTAATAAATACCTGAAATTATGGGGGTGTCTCACCAAAGTAATAGTTCTTAAACATAAGAATGTGAGAATATGACCAAAAATTATTGGTTGTATATTCATTGGATATGCTCACAATAATAGTGCATATCGATTCTTAATAAATAAGTCTGAAATTCCTGAAATCAATCCAAATATGTTAATTCTCTCAAGGAATGCGATATTTTTTGAAGAGACATTTCCTTATAAAGAAAAATAAAGAACAAAGTCTCTCACAAGAACCATTGATACTGCTACTAATAGTGATCAAGTTAACCAAGAATCATATCAACATGAAAATATTGAGGAAAATGAACCTAGAAGTAGCAAAAGAGTAAGAACATCTACGTCATTTGGACTTGATTTTCTGACATACTTGTTAGAAAATGAACCTCAAAATTATAAAGAAACAATGTCTTCTTCGGAAGCACCTTTGTGGAAAGAGGTTATCAATAACGAGATTGATTCTATCCTTCAAAATCATACTTGGGAGTTGGTTAAATTTCCTCCAGGTTGCAAGCTGCTAGGCTACAAATGGATTTTCAAACGGAAGAATAAGTCAGATGGATCAATAGATAAGTATAAGGAAAGACTTGTCATAAGAAGTTATAGATAAAAAAAAAGGTCTTGATTACTTTGATATCTATTCATCAATGACCTGTATCACTTCAATAAGGATGCTTATAGCCATAGCAGCTATATTTGGTCTTGAAATACATCAAATGGATGTGAAGACAACATTCTTAAATGGTGAATTGGATGAGGAGATTTACATAGAACAACCAGAAGGTTTTAATATTCCTGGACAAAAACACAAGGTGTGCAAACTTGTAAAATCCTTATACGGATTAAAACAAGCACCTAAACAATGACATGAGAAATTTGATAAAGAAATATTGTCAAGTGGATTCAAAATCAATGAGTGTGATAAGTGTGTATACACTAAATTAACTCAAAAAGGATATGTCATTGTGTGTCTCTACGTAGACGATATACTAATAATTGGTAGCAATCATGAGATGATTCAGTATACTAAGAAAGTATTGGCCAGCAAAATTTGACATGACAGATTTAAAGGTAGCTGATGTGATCCTAGGAATTAAGATTTCCAGAACATTAAAGGGATACATATTATCTCAAGCTCATTATGTTAAGAAAATACTTGAGAGTTATAATAAATGAGATCTAAACATGGCTAGAACTCATGTGGACCTAACTCTTCATTTATCAAAGAATACTGGTTCGAGCATATCGTAATTAGAGTATTCGAGAATCATAGAAAGTCTGATATATCTCACAAATTACACCCGTCTAAATATCGCTCAAGTTATAAACAGGCTTAGTAGATATACGAGTAATCCATGACATAACCATTAGAAAGCCATAACAAGAGTTTTGAGGTATCTGAGAGAAACTTCAAAATATGATATGCATTTGACCGGCGTAAACACACATGTATAACGCAAGCGCACGTATCGTTCAAGTAGTATAAAAATATCGATCCCACGAGGACTTAATTCCTACTGTTGTTATTAATTATTGATATTATTTATTTACAAGTATCTAATTATAGGGAGAATGAAATTGATTGTTTTTGGTTGGTTGAATGTGGATTTTGCTAAATAAAATACTTAAAGACACAAAAGAAAATACTAAGGAAAATAACAAAAGACTCAAAGATCTAGGGTTGTGACTCCACACAATATTATTATAAAGATGAATTGATTCTCTTATATATGTGTAATAAATTAGTTTGCTAACCTGGAACACGAAAATATGCAAAAGCCTCTGTCGATGGTCAGACGCAGATACCCAGTATAACCCAATTGAACCAAATGTCTATGTCAACCAAATTACCTGGATTCATTAAGATTAAGTTCCAATTATGGCTACCCCCGCCCGACAGGTAAATGTCTATCTTGTAAGGAAATCTATTAAAGGGTTATATATCCTCAAGGAAGATCGTGGGCTATTGAATCTAAGGCTGAAACCTAAAATCCCTATGTCTAGTTCATTTTAAGTTTACCACATCAATCTTATTGGTGATCAGACAACAAGAAGCATTAAGCTTAAGACTCAATAAACAAACTAAAGAATTATCCATAAAAAGAAAATCAATTATTAAGTGTGAATATTGTGTTTCATCACTTCCCTAGAATAAAATAAAATGATGAGGTTAGAGGATCCACATTTAATATTTCTTATTTAGGAATCTCACTTATTATAATATATAAATTATTTTATGTTCTGCTTTCTCAGGAATTAATAATGTTAAACATTTAAAACCAGCCATATAGGCGGTAATCCATTTAGTCCAATTACACCAGCCATATAGGCGGTAATTATCTGTCACATAAAGACCAGCCATATAGGCAGTAAAGTAATTTATATTTAGACCGACCATATAGGCGGTAATAAAGTCTGCCATTAATTAATCTGGTTAAATTATAATTTATAAATTATAATTAAGTGAGATTTACCTAGATAATTATATTAAATGTTTCACCTTTTACCCCAACGGTAAATTAACTACTGAACATAAAAAATAAAATAAAATAAAATAAAATTTTATTACAAAAAGTAAAAGTGCATAATTGAAAATACTAAAAGTAAAAATGCTTAATTTAAATTACAAAAACTTAAACACACAAGATGCAATCCTTAAAATCCTTACAAAACTCAAGGAAGGCATCCTTTGAATTACGAAAATGCCCTTTTGTCCAATTTTCACTGTTTTGGGCCCAAATCACCTCCAAAATGTCCTGAAACTTTATTTATCTACAAAATAACACAAAACACATCAAAATATTCACAAAACTCAAGAAACTATACAAAATATTAGGTCAAATGAGTGGGAAATAGTGATATAATTACCACTCATCACACCCACAAACCTAACATTTTGCTAGTCCTCGAGCAAAACATAGAATAACATAAACATCTTTAAAATAAAATTTAACTAAGCCACTTTCGTAGGGATCACGGTTGCATTTAGCGTATGCAACAAGCCTTTAAACCCCTATGTGTCCCTAGTGGACGAGTTGTAGTCTCGTGAGGGTTAACAACAATGATACCCATAAACATTTTACAAAAGTAAAAAGAAAGTAAAACTAATGCACACAAAAGCAAAAAGACAAGAAGTTAGTGACTAATCAGTTGAAACTTCTACTCCAAGTTACTAATTGTTTTCTTTCTTTCTAAATTACTGAATAAGTAAATTCTCCTATTATATTTACCATACTCCAAGTTAATAATTTTTTTTCTTTTTATACTTAGGTTATTTTATTTCCAAAATAAAAGAATCCTTACATATTCCCCCTTCCAATATTCGGCCAAGCAAGGAATTAATATCTTTAATTTTTGTAACATATACCAAGTATTGAATGTCATCATCATGACAAAAATAAATTACAAAAATAAATATTTAATTACCTTTTAATATTTGTAACTTCTAAATTAAAATAAAGGGTTTCCAAAACCAAAAATTTAGAAATTACTAACTTAACTATTCACTTAATTATATCTAATATAATTAAATAACATGTGTTTAAATATCATATATTTAGTAAAAACCATATATTAACTTTTAATATAAAGTTTCAAGTGTGACAAAATAATATTATTAATCATATTAATAATATTTATACCTTTGTGGGTATATAATTGGACTATCCAATTATACTAAATCCGCTATAGTAAATCGAGCTAGCACGGGGAACAAATGGACGTACGGTTCCGAGCTCCAATAATCTTGAAATATTAATTAAGCTCTTAATTAAATATTCTGAATTATTAACTTCAGGTTATTCCACTAAAAATTTGAAGTTGCACTCTCGTTGCCGCAGATGATATATTAAGCCGAACCAAGTCGGAGTCCATCGATATAGTCACTACATATAGATTAACCTTTCACGAGTATCTCGTAAATAGATTCGGGTCATAATGTCTGTTATACCCTTCTAATTATTTTTACCTTAAGTATCATTGATTCTCTAATGAACGATTTATTCATAACCATTATGAATTTTAATCTTTCTATTCGTAATAGAAAGACTTGAGCGCTCTAACCGTTCAAGTACCGAGTCAACCCTTAAGAAATATACTCCTCTACTTCTCGAAAGAATGAGTGAACTTCATGTCTATGTAAAACATTCTCAACTACACAACAGACCATCCCCTCAAAGTACGTAGCTATTGATCGGGACTGCTTACACCAACCTCACCTTTGTAAATCAAAGGACATAGCCTTCCATGCACGAGTTCGTAGTACACTCAGGATTAATATCAATCCATATATGACCATCTAGTAGATTGAAATGACTTTTTTTGTTTAACGAATGTTATAAGAATGTCATTTCCATAGGGGTTCAGTCCTATATGATCACATCATACAAAGTGCCTTCATTCTCATGTCTTTCCATGGACGATCTCGGATCAAGGTCGCCATACAAATATAGAATGGACCGCAGCTATAGATAAACCACAAAAAAAATACATGCATTGTTTGCTCTCTATGGAATATTTAAGATTACTAACTTCAGACTTAAATCCTATTGTGTATGACACTCATACACTAAGTCTGAAGGCACATAAGTAATCTATGGTAATCAAGATAATTTATAATATGCGAAAATTAAATAAATATTTTGATAAATGAATAATGCGTCATTTTATTTCAAAACATATAAAGTCGTCTACAATACATAAAGCTCTAGGACATACATCCCAACAATCTCCCACTTGCACTAGAGCAAATGGGACATATCTTGTAATCCTATACCATCTAGGTGACATTTAAACACTTTAGCCGACAAGGTCTTTGTAAACGAATCTGCCAGGTTCCTATTAATTTTCTCTCTATATATTTTCCACTATTGTGGCTTCTTAGTTCTTTTGAATTTGCCACTGCACCACTATTATCGCAATAAAGTGTGAGTGGTCTATCCATATCTGGAACAACTTTCAGATCTCCCAAGAATTTACGGAGCCAGACTGCTTCCTTAATTGCTTCACAAGCTGCTATATATTCAGCCTCATTGGTGGAGTCAGCAATGCAAGATTGCTTTATACTCCACCATTTTATAGCCCCACCACCCAAGGTGAACACTAATCCAGATGTTGATTTCCTAGAATCGACATCTGTCTGAAAATCAGAGTCCGTGTATCCCCTTAGGATCATATCCTCACCGGAATATACAAGCATATAATCTCTCGTTCTCTTAAGATACTTGAGAATGTGTTTCACTACTACCCAGTGATCCAATCATGGGTTCGACTGAAACCTACTGAATATTCCCACTGCAAAACAGATGTATGGTCTCGTGCATAACATATCATACATGAGACTACCAAATGCTTAGGCATATGTGATATATCTCATTTCCTCAACATCTTGAGGTGTCTTAGGACACTGTTTATTTGATAAATGAATTCCATGCTGATAAGGCAGATTGCCTTTCTTGGAATTCTGCATCCCAAATCGCCCAAGGATCTTGTCGATATAAGATGTCTGAGACATAGTTAACAGTCGTTTCTTGCGATTCCGAAGTATCTGAATCCCAAGAACATAACTGGCCTCTCCCAAATCTTTCATTTGGAATTGGTTAGCTAGCCAGGTTTTCACGTCCGATAATATCTTTACATCATTCCCAATGAGTAAAATATCATTGACGTATAAAATAAGAAAAACCATCTTCCCGTCAACGACGCGCTTGTATACACAAAGCTCATCAACATTCTGCTCAAAACCATAAGATTTGATTGTGGTATCAAATCTTATATTCCAAGATCGAGATGTCTGCTTAAGTCCATAAATGGACCTTTGCAGCCTGCAAACCTTTTGCTCTTGACCTTGGGCTATTAACCCCTCTGGTTGTACCATATAGATACTCTCATCAAGATTACCATTCAAGAATGCATTCTTGACGTCCATTTGTCATATTTCATAGTCATAATATGCGGCAATGGATAGAAGAGTGCAAATGGATTTGAGCATGGCTACTGATGAGAAAGTTTCCTCATAGTCAACTCCCTCTTTTTGAGTATAACCCTTGGCCACTAGCCTAGCCTTAAAGGTCTGTACCTTCTCATCTGCTCCCATGTTCTTCTTGTAGATCCACTTGCAACCTATGGGTTTCACCCCATCAGGTTGATCTACAAGTTCTCAGACTGAGTTGAAGTACATAGACTTCATCTCTAGGTTCATGGCTTTGAGTCATTCCTCTTTATCAGAATGATTAATTGCACCACGATATGTCAATGGATCGTCTACACCATCGCTGGATGCGACAATTTGTGTCTCTCCAAATACAAGATAGCGATCAGGTTGTCGTACAACCCTCCCACTACGTCTAGGTGGTAGATCATTCTGATGAGCTTGCATCTGACGCTCAGATGTCGAAGGTGCTATGTATTTGTCAACTGTCATTGACGATGGTGTGCTGGTCGAACCAACAAGTAACTCCTCGAGTAACATT
Source organism: Zanthoxylum bungeanum (assembly GCA_019454045.1). Lineage (NCBI taxonomy): Eukaryota > Viridiplantae > Streptophyta > Magnoliopsida > Sapindales > Rutaceae > Zanthoxylum > Zanthoxylum bungeanum. The sequence goes on from SKCR01026488.1 coordinate 158,945, forward strand.
TTATTTCGAGGCTTAAACTCCCTCATATAGTCCTCATCTAGAAATGTAGAATTTGTCGATACAAACACTTTGTTATCTTCATGACTATAGAAGAATCCACCCCTAGTCCCCTTAGGATAGCCTACAAATAAGCACACCTGAGAACGTGGTTCCAACTTTGTAGTCTTATTCTTCAGCACATGTTTTAGACACCCTCATATACAGAAATGTCGCAAAGTAGTTTTACGACCAATCCACAACTCTAAGGGAGTCTTAGGAACAGACTTAGATGGAACTACATTAAGGATGTGCATTGCAGTTTACAGTGCATATCCCCAGAACAAACTAGTGAGCTATAACAAAATATATATCTCATCATGTCTAGTAGGGTCCGATTTCTTCTCTCTGCAACACCATTTTGCTGTGGTGTTCTAGGTGTTGTGAGCTGGGATATTATCCCATGCTCAACTAAGAATTCCTCGAAATCTCTGTCAAGGTATTCACCTCTACGATCTGATCGTAGTGTTTTGATTGTTTTACCTAACTGGTTGTCAACTTCAACACGATACTCTTTGAACTTTTCAAAAGTATCTGACTTGTATTGCGTTAGGTAAACATACTCATATCTAGAATAATCGTCAATGAATATGAAGAAGTATTCATAACCACCTCGGGCTCTTACATTCATCGGTCCGTAAACGTCCGAATGTATTAGCTCAAGTGGTTGACTAGCTCTTATACCTTTTTCCAGTAAAAGGTCTCTTGGTCATTTTTGCTTCTAAACAGGATTCGCAGACTGGTAAAATTCCGAGCTTTAACTAGTTTAAGGCTCCGTTCTTTATCAATTTGTCTATCCAGTCAAGGTTGATATGACCAAGTCTAAGATGCCAAAGATATGTGTCATCGTGAGAAATCTTTTGCCGTTTAGTTTTAGATTTATCAACCTTAAATATTTCAGCGTTGAGCAGTGGCCTATGTGTTAACGGTCTTAATACATACAAGTTATCTCATAGTTTTCTTAGCATATATGTAATCTATTTTTGAAATAATAACTATTATTATTATATAAAATGATAACCATAATGCAACAGTTTTGAAACAGAAATCAAATTTCCATGAAAAAACAGGAACAAAAACCACTTTGTTTAAATTCAAATAACTTTTATTTGAAAAATTGAAAACTGATAACTCTCACTGCTTTACTGAAACAGCATCCCCTATCCCGACTCTCATAGTAAAATTACCTTCAGTAAGGTCTTTACGTATATTAAGTAGATGTACCATCAGCCTTCCTAGTGTTATTCTTCTTCATCTTTGCAGATTTTGAAGACTCGACAACATTTGCCTCAGCACTGGACTTACGAGGATCCACAAGCATGGACTTGTAGTCGGTGAGCTCATTAAGCAGTTGGGTCAAAGTAAAAGTCAACTTGTTCATAACATAGTTGCTTTTAAACTGCAGGAACCTCTTCGGAAGAGTTTCCATTATCATGGTCATCTGGCTACGCTCCTCAATACGAGCTCTATGAGTCTCGGCAGTGTTGAGATAAGTCATCATCCTTAAGACGTGTTCTCAGATTAATGTCTCTTCCTTCATCCTAGTAGTCATCACTGAGACCATGGCCTAATGGCGTTGATGCTCTGAAGGCTACCCGAACATGCACTGCAATGACTCCATCATCTGAGATGCTGAAACCATAGGTTCATGCTTTGCAGCAAGAACCTCAGACATCCCTGCTAGCAAGTAGCAGCATGCTTTCTAATTTGTTGCGACCCATTTTTGGTAGGTATCGCGCACAGTTTGGCCAGCATTTCTAACTGGCTCAGGAGGACACTCCTTCGTCAGGACAAACTTTAGGTCTTCACAGACCAAGATAGCGTTCATGTTACTTTTCCACTTAACATAATTTTCTCATTTAATTTATCATTTGAGAGTATTGAAATAATTGGAGAAACCATGGCTTAAAAATGAAATAAACATGCATTTAACATTCATCGCATATTAAAATCATCAAACAATTTTGGCATAAAATTAAACATGATGCATGAACCATGAATAACGAATTAGATACCTAAGAGAATTACTATGCCACGGAAATCTATCATCCCACAAGTAAGTGTCGCCATAAGGTAGGTCAAGTACTTGCATGATAGATCGAGACAATCTCAGTTGATTAATATATATGGGAATAACTCTTATTCCTATATTAAACAACTACCGCTAGATTCGATCAAGGAATTTTATTAACAGTTAAGTATTCATTTATGAGTGTGACCCGCCATTTCAGGATTCTTGGACTTAACGAGTGAAGTGCCGTCGTAGGGTAGGTCAGTTCACAAGATACATCTAGAATCTCTATCCTCTCGGAATCTAAACCTGATATTGACCCAAAATGGACACCATCCGTAGGGGGACGAAAGCAAAGTCGTCTCGAGGCGCCTTTTGAATCTCATTTTTTCGGACTAACAACGGAGATCGCGAGATATACTATCGTATATCCCTCTCATACTCACTATTTTGAGATTAAGGTTTCTATTTATAAAATATCTAATATTTTAATTTAACTAGTGTGAATAAATTTATGGCGGCTAAATCATAACTCTTATTTACACTAGTACACTATTAGTGACCTAACCAATTTTAACTCTTAAAATTTATATCACTAATTTCCATTAGTCTCTACTAATTGAATTACTCAATTAAACTAATTTAATTAAAGTGGTATTAGTGACCTATTATATTTTAACTTTTAAAATACTAGAACACTAATAGGTTTAAAAATTTAGAATCCTAAAAAGTCAAGATTTATATTAAACTATTTAATTAATTTTAGTGCGTTATAAAATCCAATGGTACGTGTAATTGTATCCCGAGTGCAGATCACATTACAGTTCATTCGGATTCGGCTATGGAATATATGTCCGAGTTTCCATCCTATATACCAATGGAATTTATTATACACTAATTAAGCCCAATATATTAGAATTCAAATTTTAAACCTTAAAACCAATTAATCCAATTAATTGTTTTTCCATGCATATAATATTCTAATTTAAACATTTTAAATCACATAAAATCATATTTCATGTCTATAATGATAATGCATCTAAAACATGTTATGGCATGTGAAATGCAAGAGTAGGCACCCTAAGGTACATGACATGTTATTCAAACAATTCGAATTAAACATATATATAACATAAAAAAATATTTTGCATTGACCGTGCTCTTATTTTTCCCTATACTAATCTAATTATTACAAAAAATACTCAAGGCATCCTTTGGTCTTCAAATCACGCTCTAAGGTGGTGTTGGCTCCTTTTGCGACTTCGGTGCTCCAAGTTACAACAATTGAAATTTTTACATTGGAAAATAAAAATACAACAATTGTAAACAATGGCCTTATGGCCTCACATCCCAAAAACAAAACAACCATGAAAATAAGAGCCGGAAAAATTTACGACCAATGCAAAATCCATTCATCACATGAAAAAAAATAATCATTCATCATATGAATATTATTTTGTGTCTACTCATCGAAACATGCAAATCAATATTTATAACTCATATAAACATATTAAAAACAGTAACTTTAAATGAAAAAGAGAAGGGTTAAGAACACTTTTCAACCTTGCTCTCGATGCCAATTGTAGGAAACATTTTCCTTGCGCAGCAGAAACGGTTTAGGCACATGGATCAGACTTGAAAAATTTTTCTGCCCTTCCCTTTGAATTGTTGAATGTTACTGTCACCACCACTGAAATTTTGCCTCGATTTTACACAAAATTCCAGCCCCGAAAAACCGAACAAAAATTTGACTATTTTGGACTCGATTCGCACCCAAAGCACTGCAGAAACAACCCCTGAAATGCGTGGACTAATGCTGCATTTTGGTTCTGATTTTTCACTTGAAAACAGCCCCAACACAGCCCCAAAACACCACAAAATATTCCCCAAAAAACTGGATTAAAACGAAACCAAAACGAGTTTTGTTTCACCAAGTAAATGGGCGGCAATGAGCAAAAATAATGCTCACTGTCGTGAACCACAAGAAAGAGATGAAGATGAAGATTTGTTCGACACCACAAAATCTTCCGAACTATATCTCGTTACCAATGAAAACTTGTGTAGGCAAGACTCACAAAAACAATCCCTAAACTATTTAGAGATAAAGTCACACAACAACCTTTGTTATTTTATTTTTATTTATCTTTTGTTCTTCTTTTGTTTTCTCAACAACTTGAGAGGATTTGGAGAAGAAGAAGATGGAGGCTAGGGTTAGAATGAGAGGCATCCAAAAGAAAAAAAAAACATTTTTTTTTCTTTTTATACTTAGGTTATTTTGTTTCCAAAATAAAACCAATTCTTACCTATTCCCCCTTCCAATATTCGGCCAAGCAATGAATTAATATCTTTAATTTTTGTAACATATACCAAGTATTGAATGTCATCATCATGACAAAAATAAATTACAAAAATAAAGATTTAATTACCTTTTAATATTTGTAACTTCTAAATTAAAACCAAGGGTTTCCAAAACCCAAAATTTAGAAATTACTAACTTAACATTTTCATTTAAATATATCTACTATAATTAAATAACATGTGTTTAAATATCATATATTTAATAAAAACCATATATTAACTCTTAATATAAAGTTTCAAGTGTGACAAAATAATATTATTAATCATATTAAAAATATTTATATCTTTGTGAGTATTTAATTGGACTATCCAATTATACTAAATCCGCTATAGTAAATCGAGCTAGCATATGGACCAAATGGACCTACGATTCCGAGCTCTAATAATCTCGAAATATTAATTAAGCTCTTAATTAAATATTTCGAACTATTAACTCTTGGTTATTCCACTAAAAACCCGAAGTTTCATTCTCGTTGTCGCAGATGATATATTAAGCTGAACCAAGTCGGAGTTCATCGATACAGTCACTACATATATATTAACCTTTCACGAATATCTCGTAATTAGAGTCGGGTCATAATGTCCGTTATACCCCTCTAATTATTTTTACCTTAAGTACCATTGATTCTCTAATGAACGATTTATTCATAACCATTATGAATTTTAATCTTTCTATTCGTAATAGAAAGACTTGAGCGCTCTAACCGTTCAAGTACCGAGTCAACCCTTAAGAAAGATACTCATTTACTTCTCGAAAGAATGAGTGAACTCCATGTCTATTTAAAACATTCTCAACTACACATCAGACCATGCCCCCAAAGTACGTAGCTATTGATCGGCACTGCCTCACATTTGTAAATCAAAGGACATAGCCTTCCATGCACGAGTTCGTAGTACACTCATGATTAATATCAATCCATATATGACCATCTAGTAGATTGAAATGACTTTCTTTGTTTAACGAATGTTATAAGAATGTCATTTCCGTATGGGTCCAGTCCTATATGATCACATTATACAAGGTGCCTTCATTCTCATGTCTCTACATGGACGATCTCGGATCAAGGTCGCCATACAAATATAGAATGGACCGCAGCTATAGATAAACCACAAACAAAGTACATGTTTTGTTTGCTCTCTATGGACTATTTAAGATTACTAACTTCAGACTTAAATGCTCTTGTGTATGAAACTTATACACTACGTCAGAAGGCACATAAGTAATATAGGGTAATCAAGATAATTTATAATATGCGAAAATTAAACAGACATTTTGATAAATGAATAATGCATCATTTTATTTCAAAACATATAAAGTCGTCTACAATACATGCAGCTCTAGGGCATACATCCCAACAGATAATACCGGTGCCATTGCGCAAGCAAAGGAACCAAGGGCGCATCAAAAATCGAAGCATGTGGAATGAAAGTACCACATCATTTGAGAGATTGTGTCGCGAGGTGACATTGTTGTGTGCAAGGTCCTAAGTGAAGATAATGTAGCAGACCCGCTTACGAAGGCCATACCTCCGAAGTTATTTGATAAGCATGTAGAGCCGATGGGTATTAGATACAATCGATATTGGCACTAGAGCAAGTGAGAGATTTGGTTAGGGTTGGTGCTCTGAGCATCAATTTCTTAAGTATTTCCTTGTAAATACTCTTGTAAGTATTTTATTAATGAATAAATAAACAGTTTCTATAATATGAATTATTTTCTTATATGGTAAAGACGTAAATGACCATAGAGTGATTGTTGCAAAAGCGTCGCACCTGACATTGAGCAGTATCATAACAATATCATTCTTTAACTGTTCCTGGTCAAGGTTTACAATTACTTGGTCAGTAAGTAAACATGTTGAGACTGGTACGAGTCGTATATTGAATTCCAATGGTTTCTCAATGAACCATGAGTCTCGGGAGACTCATATAGACACGTAGGTGTTTATATCGGATAAATACTAAACGACTCACCGAAGATTCTTAATAGATGGTACACCAACGTTAATAAGAATCTTCTCGGGTTGAGTGAGCATAATGATCATTCGACTTGAAGTACCAATATGGATGTATGAGGTATCCTCCACACTTTGATGGTAGTCACGTCACCGATCTATTTAGATCAGACCTCCACATGTTCGTTGGGTGTGGATTGATCCTCAGGATATCCTATGCGTATCAAGATAGGATCTGTCAGTTTTGTGTACAGAGCATAGGTATCCATTATGGGATTAGCAATCTATTAAATCCATGGGCATGTTGTACACTTTAGAAGTGAGTTCTAAGTGTTATTAAGAGATTTCTAATAGAATCGTCGACGATATTATACCTATAGAGATTTGACGTTTATATATATATCTCTGGGATAATCCGGATACCTGTGACGGAGGAATTATACGTATGCAGTGACCTCGACCTGTATGATTCAGAGAGTTTATCCGTGTTCGTCATAATTTACAGGTGGGTAGATTATGTATACGAAATTGGATTTCGTAATGGATATGCCTGAACCTAGAGAGTCACACTAATGAAATATACTTGTAGAGCATTAGGGCAACTTTTATGAATAATACTGATTATTTATAAGTCGTTTAACGGTTAAACGAAAATACATGTGTTTGGAATCTTTCGGCCATTTGTTAAATGTCGAATTGTGATATTTGACATTTATTATTAATATATGTATTTTGATTATTTAATGTAAATATAATACATATATTTAAGATATTTGTATTTAATTATTTGATTATTTAAATGTTGAATAATTAAATTAATTAAATAATAAATATCAATTTACTTTATTAAAATAAGCAAATTGGCAAAATTTAATTGGATTAAATGGCCAATTTTGATTGGTTTAAATGGCTTGATTTAATTAAAATATTTGTGTATTTCATTAAATTGTTTGATGATTAATTACCACAAATTTATTAAATCTTTATCCATTTATTTATTGAAATAAAAATGAAATACTTGGCTATTATTTTTCCTATTATTTTCAGCAATATGGGAAAATATATAAGGCTTTATTTTTCATTTTTTGTTTCATTATTCAAGAACCCTAAAATCAAATACAAAGAGAGTTTGAGAGGAAAAAGAGAAAGAAAGCAAAGAAAGCTTGGAAAGTTTTGGAAATTAGTAAGTTTACATGAAAAATATTTATATGACTCTAGGCTTCAACATGTGTAGCTTAATCTTTCTCTACTCTTTTGTGTATGTATTTTGATGGTTGGGAACTTGATAGAAAGATGTTAGCATGTATGATGATTAAAGAATGCTTATTAAGAGTGATTAAGTATTCTTTTGATTATTTGATAATTTTGTTGTCATTCTAGAGTTGCTTAGCCACTCATAAATGACCTAGAATTGTTCTTGAGTTGTTTCATGGTGGTGAGACTTGTTTGGTGTGGTAAGGATTGAATTAAAGTGTTGAATTTTATAAATTTGGTGTTAATTGGTCTATTGGGTAATTTTATAAAATTAGGGTTCATAACTCTTTCCAAATTTGGGGATTTTCATATATGTGCTAATTAATGATGTATATATGATGCATATTAATTTTGGTGTTGATTGGACTTGATCTTGAGTGGTTTTGAACCAATTTGGACTAAAGTGTAAATCCTGTAAACTTAAGGGATCTCTCGGTAATTTTTGAAAAATTAGTTTCTTGAATTGTAATTTGTATTTTCATGTATTAGACATGTATAAATCATTTTGGGATTGATTTGGAATCAATTAAAATTATATTTGACAATTTAGGACTAAAATGATAAAAAAAAAAAATACAAAGTATTAGGGGTTAAATGGTAATTAATGAAAATCTGATTTTTGGGGTAAAATTTCAGTTTTTAAAGAATTGCCGCTTAAAACCCCAACAAATACATCTTTTAAAATTATTAGTTTAAATAAAGTTAAGATTGATAAAACTTTAATATTATACATTAATAATAATTTCTCGTGTGATCGATATTTTTATATTATTTATGAGATCCTTGTGCTTATTTATTATAAAAAATGGCGATCAGTTCTGTACTTGTCATATTTTTTAAAAGCCTTTTGTATTCAGCTGTCATTGGTGATGAAAATGATTCCATCTTCTGGAATATAATTATTATTTTTTTAAGACAACGTACTTCTTTATTATTTGAAAAATCAAAAACAAACTTCTGGCAAGAAGCTCGTAAGGATTTATTTTGTTTTATTTTTTAATACATAAGAGTAATGATATATTAACAAAAGACTGACATAAATTAAAAATCAGTCTTTTATTTCTTTATAATTTTTGTAATAAATAAGGAAGTGGGCGGAACCCAAATGTTAGAACTCAAGTTAAAAACACTCCACTGCTCCGGAGACGATTTTCCGAAATTTGAATTTTGCTAATGAAGATATAAAACAAATTTATATATATAATTAGACTTTGAAAATCTCAAAATGAAATCATCCAATCCGGATTTAAACGGAACAGGTAAAATCTTTGATTATCCTATGCTTTTATAAAGAAATACAGTTCATGAATTCAAACCGAAGATCTATCAACCAAATCTTAAATCATTTGACATAAAATCACATTTCTTAAGGACAAAATTTGACTTGCTAATGAAGAGATAAAACAAATCTATATATAAAATTAGACTTTGCAGATTTGTAGGGATACTCTATGAATTAAAAAATAATTAAAGAACAATGACTCGAAAGGGACACTCTTTCAGATATATTATGATGATTACGCGATCATTTCTCCATGGCCGGTTAGCGTATTATCTCAACTGCACATGCAATGTTATTAATTCATGTTATTTTCCCTTAAAAGTCAACAAATTTGTGCATTAAAAGTATTAGTGCGATGGTTATGTGTATGCATGTCATATTGGTTGACTTTTGTTATTAAAAAAAAAACAAAAAACATCAAACTGTTTGACTTATTATTACCTTAATTGCATGTATAAATAAATAACCAACATGTTAAAGTCCAGAATCATAGTATCAATGGCTATTCAAATTAGCAATCTTGTTTATTCTCTCTTGGCTGCAATTGTTGTGGCCTTGATTATTATATTCTTGAAACACAAGACAAGTTGTGATAAAAACAAGAAGAAGCTCCCACCAGGAGATATGGGACTTCCTTTGATTGGTGAAACGATAGAGTTCTTCAAAGCTCAGCGTAACAATCGATTGTTTGATGATTTTGTTCAACCTCGGGTAACAAAATATGGCAAGATTTTCAAAACGAGGCTATTAGGCTCACCCACAGTTGTTGTTAATGGAGCCGAAGCTAATCGTTTTTTCTTGTCAAATGAGTTCAAGTTGGTGATAAGCTCATGGCCATCTTCATCTGTTCAGCTAATGGGCAGTGACAGCATCATGCAGAAGCAAGGCGAGCAGCACCGTTGCATTAGAGGGATAATAGCCAATTGCCTTCACAGTGCTGGGTTAGAGGCTTTACTTCCCAAAATGTGCAGCTCTGTTCAGCTTCACCTCGATACTCATTGGCATGGCCAAGACAGGCTTAGCCTTTATCGTTCGACTAAAGTTTTGACATTCACCGTAGTGTTTGAGTGTTTGTTAGGTATCAAAGTTGAGCCTGGAATGTTGAAGACCTTTGAGAGAGTTTTAGAAGGTGTTTTTGCTCCAGCAATTAAGTTTCCAGGATCAAGATTCTCGCGAGCAAAGAAAGCGAGGGAAGAGATTGAAAAGATGCTGGTAAAAGTTGTGAGAGAGGAGAGAAATGAGATGGAATTAAGAAACAGAGAAGAAGGGAAGATGTTACTGTCAAAACTGGTGGCTGAGATGATTCGAGGAGATATTACAGAGAAAGAGGTTATTGATAACATAATTTTGCTCATCTTTGCAGCACATGATACCACATCTTTCGCCATTGCCATGACATTTAAGATGTTAGCTCAGCATCCAGATTGCTACTCCCTGCTCCTTCAAGGTATAGCTAATCCTCAGCTTTTGTTATACATTCATTTCATTTCACCATTGTTAACCTGCTCATTTTCGGAGTGCAGAACATTTTAACGTAATGAATAGTAAAAGAACTGGCCAGCTTCTAACATTGGAAGACATGAAGAAGATAAAATATACCTGGCAAGTTGCTCGTGAAAGCATGCGGCTTTTCCCTCCCATATTCGGCTCCTTCAGGAAAGCAGTTGCAGACATTGAATATGAAGGATTCACCATTCCTAGAGGATGGAAGGTGCATATATCTATCTATGTATCTACATATGTTTATGAACATTGAGAAACAAATTAAAACGACTCATTTTGCTGCATATTGGCAGGTTTTATGGACAGCATATGGAACACATTTGAATCCAGAGTATTTTGAAGATCCTCTGAGATTCAATCCAAGCAGGTTCGAGGAATCAATGCCTCCGTATGTTTATCTTCCGTTTGGAGGAGGGCCAAGAGTGTGTGCAGGCTACCAACTGGCCAAGCTAAACATCATCATCTTTGTTCATTATGTTGTAACTCGTTATGATTGGTCTTTAATTTATCCCAGTGAGTCAATCACCATGGATCCTCTCCCATTTCCTTCCCATGGAATGCCCATCAAAATTTCTCCCAAGTTGTAATCAACCCGCAATATTGTTGCGGTTTTACATTTTACTATTATACAAACTCTTGTCTACATATTCTAATATATTTTTTAACCTCGTTTTATACTGAGGCTCAACTACGCCAAGTTTCCCAGAAATTTTCAATTTTCCCTGACCCTGGGTTTGTTTTATTTAAGTGAGCTGTTAACATGTTTAAAATATGTTTTTAATCCTTTTTTAAGTCAGTTTAATTTTAAAGTTTTAGTTTGCGCATTCTAGTTTTCAGAAGTTGAAACAAATTAAACTTAAATCCAAGAATATGCAAAGTTTACTAAGAAGTATAGCACAAGCTGATCATTGGTATAATTATGGCTGCCTAGAGATTGCCATTTCTGGTTTCCAGAATATTTATTAGTGAAAGCACGGGAAATGTCAACTGAAAATACATTAAAGAACAAAAAGATGGCTGATTCTAGAATATGGTTTAGTTAAGCAACTTGGACATTGATGTAACAACAAAGCAGAATGTCCATAGCGCACGGATTAACTAATTTATGTCTAAATGCTGGAGATTCATTTTCCAATGCATGAAATAGGAATACTAGAATACATAGAACCAACAAAAAAGCAGCGACGCATATGCAGCGACATTGACTTCCAAGATCTACGTCAGTAACAAATTTAGCCAAATGGTTCTTGCTTTAATTTCAGTTGATTGACGGCTTGTCCTATTCTTAAATAAACTCTTCATGATTCTGGAAACTTTAAACAGAAATATATTTTCCATCTTATAGCAGAGAGTATCAAACAGAAATGAAGCAATTTCTTTTTGAACTTCCAACAATAGGTAACATGAAGAAAGAAAAACAAAACATCTACAAGTCAACTATAGCGAAGACAAAAAATTAAGTGATTAGCAGATTTCAGATTCTACAATATTCATCAACTAAACAGAAAGGATAAATAACAAAAATACCCTCATTGAAATTAAATCAAAATTTAACAGAGGACAAATGGACAACCATACTTGATTCTCCATAAGTCCAAAGAGTAGCAAAGTTCTTCAACAAATTCCCAGCTTCAATCAGCCACCATGCAGCATTATGCTACCGACTTTTTCTTCCCCTTCTTCACTTTCTCAAGCATGCTTTTTTCCTTCTCCTTTCCACTTGACTCCTCTGAACCTTTTTTTAAAGGCAACCCCACTTTCTTTTGCTTGACAACATCCTCATTCTTCGACTTAGAAGACAATTCATCTTTCTTCACCTTAGCCACCTTCTTAGGTAGCTTCTGAGCTCTCTCTTTATCCTTCTTCCTCCTCTTACCCAAAATTTCACTGCTACCGATTTCACCGCCCTCACTTTCACCACCAACACCCTCACCATCACCGCTTCCCAATTCATCCTCATCCAACAACTCCCCAATAATACTATCCATATACCTGACCTCATGAATCCTCCCCTTCTTCTTCAACTTCTTTTTGTTACCACCATTATTAACATCCTCACCATTTTCTTTCTCCAACTTCTTATCCTTAACCTCCTCTTCTTTTTCCTTAACTCCCTCAATCTTCAACTTCATATCCGGCACAGCCTGATAAACGGGCAACGCCAAACTCTCCAGCAACTTCAAATGAAAAGACCTAACATTACTCCACTTCCTAGGCACAATCGCAGCTACATCATTAATCGCAGCGATCACATTCTCGGCAATATCTTTAGCTCCCATCGAAACCGTCCCTACCTTCAAAACACTACAAGTCCCAGTTCTCAAAAACAACAACGCAGACCCACAAGCCTTCTCAATCTGTTCTTTCCAGTTTTGATGCTTCAAATCAATCGGAACCGGAATCCTCTTCTTCTTAAAAAATTGCTTCCCCAACAACTTGGGCAATAGCGGAACCACTCTCTTATCAGCAAAAAACATATCATATGAATCGCACAACTTCCTTTTGGCCTCAAAAGGGCGATAATCAGTCTTTAACTTCGTAATTTTAATGACTTTCGTGATGGGTATGTTGTCATTCTTGATTTTCTTCATCACAGCGTCCTTTGTAAGGTATGACTTCGGACGATCGTCGATTATGAGGCATATTTCCGGCGAGTTATCGATTTCCCGGCTGAAGAGCGAATGCGGTAGAGGGATTTTGTGCGGGTTAGTGCGATAGACTTGTGGTATCTTCTTTAGGGTTAGTATTAGGTAAATGAAATTGTCTTGCTCTAAAAGCTGAGGCTTTTGTGTTTGTGAATTTGACTTTAGCCATTTCAAGAGTGCGTTTACGGCTCTTTCTACAGTTTTGGGGCTTACTCTGTTGGCTGTTGACGGTGGCAGTGTAGGTGGATTGGGGATGGCCATGGCGGCGACACAGAGACACTCAGAGAACAGAGACGCTGCTGCAGATTTGGCTTTTCTAGGTTTTTGTTTTTTTGGACACTGATGATTTTTTTTAGTTGTAGGGTTTTAGACAGGAGATTATCCAGCGTTGGTTCGTCCAGCCTCCTGTTTCCACCATTTGATTTTCAATCTGAGCAATCCAACGGTTCTAAGAGTTTGGGCTTAAATGGGGCTCAAGTCTCCAGGGTTAGGCCGGGTCGTTTATTTTTGCTTGGCCCAAATAATTGTTTTTCAGTTGGACTTTAGCTGGAGGCTTATTATTCAATCAAAGCCTCTAGCTGAAGCTCAACCAAATTACTCATAAAGGCCAATGTAAAGAAAAAATTTATAAATGTTTTTAAGTTCGAAGCTAGCTTAATATTACTGATTGATTCAATGGAAATTAGTTTCATGAAAAATTATACAAATTAGTAATTAAAATAATTATAAAGCTATGTGTACTAAGAAAATTAAACTTGTTTTCTGTTTCTGTTAATGTCCCCTACTGAGCAGATGTTTCTATAAACAGTTTTAAAAGTTTGGAGAAGGGTTCCAACCGTATTACAGAGGATCACTGTTAAAGAAACCTGTAATTTTCAATCTAATGTTCTTAAATTTCATGCTCTGCACATAACATAATCAACAAGCAGCAGCAACACAATGATCACCATTCAATTTAATCAGGCCATTGGTCACGCTTGTAATACAGCCACCATACCAAGACCATGCATAATATTATGAAATTCTTTCTCTTCTTTATAATTCTATTTTCATGCCTCACACCTTCTTCAGCGGATCGAGCAACATTCAAATTATCCAATCCCCAGAAAAATCATCAACTTCTTATTTCCGGCGGTGACGGTGGAGCTGAGAAACAACGCTACACAGAACGTGCATGTCCAGTGAAGGCGGATTCAGTTTCATGGCAATTTCGAGAAATTATGTTTCCTCTTAATGGTGTTATGTTAATATTGATAAACATAATCATGCAGTGTTAATGATGGTTTTTTGCGAGCCCTGGGGAATGTTGAAATATTGTAGTATTACCCAACCAAATGGATAGAAAAGCCGAAGAGCTCAGAGGAAATAGGAAGGTTGAAAAAATGATCCGACCGTAATGTGTGATGAGGTGCTCTCCCTAAGAAGAGATTCTGAGGTGGGACAAGTGATAATGACACCTGACCTGACCACCTTAAAGAGGGTTTTTTGGGTGTTCCGCGAGTTTGTTTACCCCGATCCGATGAAACATCATCCGTATGGGGTAGGCAGCCTGACCCGACAACTTTGAAGTCTGGATTTGGAATAGTAACATTTGTCTCGGTTACCCCGACACGAGGAATGAAGAGGGGATGATGACCGACCAATTTGGTGTTGGAGTTGGTTCTCGGCGTGCCGATTTCTCATGTATTTTCCTGTAAATACGTGTATAATAATATTTTATTATGAATAAAATATATAGTTTCGTCGATATATTATCTTTTAAATGTTAAATACGTACAAGACTTATGAATGATTAAGTTATAACGTAATTGCAAAAGCGTCGCAATTGACATTTAGAAATATTATAACAATATCATTCTTAAATTGTTCCTGGTCATAGTTTACATTATTGGTCCGTAAGTAAATCCGGGAGACCGGTACGTGTTGTATATCATAATATTGGATTCCGATGGTTTATCTCAGTGAGCCACGAGTATGGGGAGACTCATATAGACATGTACGTGTTCATAACGGAGGAGCACTGAATGACTCGCGGAAGATTCCTAATAGATGGTACACTTGCATCAATAGGAATCTTCTCGAGTTGAGTAGCATAATGGTCCTTTGACTTGAGATACCACAGTAGATATATGATTTATCCTCCATACTTTGATGGCAGTCACGTCTTTGACCTTTTTAGGTTAGACCTCCTCCTGTTCGTTGGGTGTTGACTGATTCTCATGATATCCGGTAATGTATCCAGAGAGGATCCGTCAGTCCTGCGTACAGGATTTAAGTGTCCACTTCATGAGATTGCGATTTATCAAATCCATGGCCATGGTATACTCGGAAATGAGTTCAGAGTGTTATTGAGAAATTACAAATCTATACGTCGACAGGATTATATCTTATGAGATTTGACGATTATATCTATGTCTCTGGTATTTATCTGGATACCTATAATGGAAGGATTATACGTTTGCGAAGATCTCAACTTGTATGGTTCAGTGAGAATATATGTGGTCGTCATAATTTATGAGTGGGTAAATTATGGACACGAGATTGGATTCCTTGACGGATATACCTGAACTTAGAGAGTCTCACATAATCAAAAATACTCGTATAGCATTAGGGTTGTTGGGGTTGGTGCTCAGAGCGCCAATTCCCTGTTGTATTTCCTTGTAAATACTCTTGTAAACGTTTTATTATAAATAAAATAAGCAGTTTCTATAATATAATATATCTCTTGATATGGTAAAGACGTAATTGACCTTAGAATGATTAGTCATGATGCAGTTGCAAAAGCGTCGCAACTGACATTGAGTTGTATCATGACGTTGTCATTCTTAGACAGTTCCTGGTCAAGGTTTTTACACTACTTGGTCAGTAAAATAAACTCGTTGAGATCGGTACATGTCGTATACTGGAATATATAATTCCAATGATTTCTCAATGAACCATGAGTCTTGGAGACTCGTATAGACGTGTAGGTGTTTATAGCGGATAAACATTGTACGACTCACTGAAGATTCTTAATAGATAGTACACCAACGTCAATAAGAATCTTCTCGGGTTGAGTAGCATTTGTGACTCTTCTACTTGAGATACATGTAACATCCCCGATCTGGGAGATGTTAACGGCATGGGATAGTAGTACTAACCCAATCAGCCTCTAACTAACTATCTATAACTGATACTAATATACTTATCTTGATTTGACTATACTTTGTATGGGATCGTAGCCCAACCCGAAAACACTGAAAACAAACTCAATATTAATTATTATACTTCGTAACAATTGATTTTACAATGACTTCACACATCAGGACTGATACAGGACTCATATTTGACTATGACTCGAACTTGACTAAGACTGGACCTTTACTCAAACTCTGACTCGTACTGGTGGACTCCATACCTAGTGACTGCATCAGTATCCGTCCTCCCAAGTTCTTCCTCCGAGAAACCTGCAAAATACGAAAACTGGAGTGGGGTTAGATCGCTATACGATCTAAGTGAGTGGACTTAAAAACGAAAACTATTATAAAGACATTTGGTTCTAAGCCGAAAACTTATTAAAAAGTTTTATAAGAAACTGGTTTCTGCTCTAAAATTATGAATCTCTTATAAAACTGATGTTTCTGAAAACTTTCTTTTCTAAAAGCTCTTTCTTAAAACTGTATCTGAAAACTAAAAATTGTATCTGAGAATCTGAAAAATGTATCTGAAATCTATGTCTCTGTATGAAAAACTTGACGTATGATGGCGTTACGTATCGCCGTCCCCACATACGTCTAACTGTAACCAACAGTGCAAATTCATGACTTTGGGGCGTTACGTATCGCCGTCCCCCAAAGCATGCCACTACTGCCTCTGAAACTGGTGGTCTTGGGGCGTTACGTATCGTCGTCCCCCAGGCCACAAACTAGAACTGGGGTGCCGATCTATGCTACCACCCAAGCTCTGAACTAGAGTCCAGGTACACGAACCTATGTCGTCATCATGGCTCTGAAATTAGGATCTAGGGGCGTTACGTATCGTCGTCCCCCTAGTCCTCTACATGTGCACATGTCCTCTATATCCGTCAATTCCAACTGTATCTCAAGTTACATACTGGGGTGAGTTTTTCCCTCATGCCCCGAAAAAACATAAAAACTCATGCTTTAAAACTTTTTTTTGTCTAAAACGTAACTAAAACATAACATAAAGCATAAATTTCATGTAATAACAGTGATAAAAGAAATATAACGCCCTAAGGTATAAAAATAAGTCTGATATCAAAACTTAAAACTTAATAAATAAAACCAGTTAAAGAAAAGATGTCAACTCACTGTGTTTAAATCTGGCTGGTTCTGGATCCTTGGTCGAAGGAGAATGTGGTTCTTGTGGATAACCTATGATCGGGAACTTAATTGGCATCAACGTAGTAGAATAGTCCTCGATACTTTACAATGCTTAAAAATATATCCATAAATCCATATATATGAGGTTTATGATGATCATAATTTAATATAAGATATGTATTCAAACTGTTACGAGACCCTAAGGGTGGTCTCTAACGCTCTATGGTGGAACTGGGGGTTTAAAACTGATTTTGGGAAAATTATGTCTTGCGTCGCGACGCAAGAAGGACTGCGTGTCGCAACGCCTAAATTCTAGTCGCCATCTCCTTCTTGAGTCGCGACAAGCAATCCTTCTTGCATCGTGACGCGTACTGGGATTCCAGGGTTATGTTTTCTTCTTCCAATTTCATCCAAAGCTCAATTCATCCAAATCCACTCCATATCAATGTTTCCATACTACAAACCAATATACAATAAATCATCTTACACTTCATTTAACATACATCAATCCTCTATTTTATCACTAATTCAATTTCTAATCCATATTACACACTTAATCAAATCTTATCCAAACTTAATAAATTGGGGTTTATCAACATTTCCATTGTTTCAAAACAAAGAAATCATACAATCATCATCATGTCCATGTTTACATCATAACACAAGCAATCAAATCATCAAACTTTATCATTAAGCAAAATTTGGGTTTTGGGTTTCTCACCTCTTCCTCTTGATTTCTCAAATCTCCATGGTTGCCAAGCTCCTCCATACTTTGTTTCTTACTTCTTTATCCTTCTTCTTCTTTTCTTTCTTCTTCTTTCTTTCTTCTTCTTCTCATCTTCTTTCCCCCTCTTCTTCTTCACGTTCTTTTCTTTCTTTTTGCTTCCAAAAATTTTGGATTTTGTGAATAGTATGTCCTTTATATAGTGGGGGGTGTTTGATATTTGGAAAATTGGGGAAAAGTGTAGAAAATTTGAGATTTCTCTTTTTAACCCCGAAATTACTATTCATATGAATGTTGATTCGTATTTTTGACTAGTTTTTAGTTCGAATTTGGGAAAATGTTCAACGTGGAAGTTGTAGGTCTCAATCTCAAATTTCCGATGATATAAAATTTATAAAAATCGGAGATCATATGAAAAAGTTACGCCCCAAACATCATGGGCTGTCCAAAGGAAACACAGTACAGTCTCGTCCCGGGATTTCAAGAAATTTACCGATTGTCCCCAAAGTCATATCATTAGTATATTTGTGTCTCAACATAATTTCTTTTGTATTATCTTGGTCCAACAACACCACAACACTACAACGTAATAGTAACTAAACTACTGGTTGTTACAATACCACTATAGGCACATGAGACATCTTCCACACTTAGATGGCAGTCACGTCATCGATCTATTAAGATCAGACATTCGCATGTTCGTTGGGTGTGGATAGATCATCAGGGTGTCCTGTGTGTGTCGAGATAGGATCTGTCAGTTCTGTGTACAGAGCATATGTAGTCCATATATGATTAGCAATCAGATAAAAACCATGGGCCTGTGGTACACTTTAGAAGTGAGTTCTAAGTGTTCTTTTAGAGATTGTTAATAGAGTCGTCGACGGGATTGTCCCCATAGAGATTTGACGTTTACATCTATATCTTTGTGATATATCCGGATATCTGTGACGGATGAATTAAACATATGTCATGACCTCGACCTGTATGATTCAGCGAATTTATCTGTGGTTGTCATAATTTACGAGTGGGTAAATCATGGACACAAAATTAGATTTCGTGACGGATATGTCTGAATCTAGAGAGTCTCACTAGTGAAATATACTTGTAGAGCACTAGGGCAACTTTTATGAATAATACTGATTATTTATAAGTCGTTTAAATGTTAAACGAAAAATACATGCCAATGACCTAATGGTCATTTCCTAATTAATGTGTATTTGTATTTAATGATAGATTTTATTAAATACACATTATGTCAAATTATGATATTTGACATATATCATAAATGTATATGTATTTGGATATTTAAAGTAAATATAATACATATATTTAAAATATTTGTATTTAAATAATTATTTAATTATTTAATTGTTAAATAATTAAAGTAATTTAAAATATAAATGTTTTTAAGTTTTGGTATTTTTGGAGATGACTTAAGTTGCTTTATTTGACTTGTTGAATTTCATTAAATGTTATAATGATCATTTACACAAGTTGATAAAGTTAACTTTAATGAAACAAAAAATAATATCTAGATATTTTATACATGCTCAAATTTGGCCAAGGGAAAATTAGATGAGTATATATTGTTTTGTTTCATTTTTCATAAGATTAGGTTAACAAGTTACCAAAAACAAACACAAAAGAGTTGAGAGCAAAGTTGAAGAACCAAAAAGAAAAAGCTTGGAAATATTTGATTTTGTAAGTTTTTCTTCAAACTTTTCAACTAAGAAATTATTTTTATCATGCTTAGCTTCAACATGTGTTGCTAGGATGTTGTCTCTACACTTTTAATTTTTGTTTTAAATAGTTTTGAACTTGTTTGAAAGATGAAAGCATTTATGGTATCCAAGTGAGCTTGAAATGAGTTCTTAAGCTCTCTTTTGATTATTTGATAATCAAGTTACCCTTCTAGAGTTACTAAGCCACTCATTGATGACCTAGAATTTTTCTTGAGTTGTTTCATGTTGGTGAGACTTGTTTGGTGTGGTAAAGTTTGAATTAAAGTGTTGGATTTAATTGATTTGGTGTATTTTGTCAATTTGAAGAAATTATAAAACTAGGATTCTTAACCCTTTCCAAATTTGGGGATTTTCATATATGTGATGTATTATGATTTTTATATGATGCATATTAATTTTTGGGTTGATTGGATTTGATCTTGACATGTTTTGAACAAAAATGGACCAAATTGTAAAAATTGAAAAATTGAGGGGTTGTTCGGCAATTTGAAATTTTTGGGGATTTTGTTGTAATTTGATTTTGATGTGTTGGATATGTTGGAAATCATTTTAGAATTGATTTAGAATCATCCAAAATTATATTTGACAATTCAAGGACTAAAATGATCAATTTGCAAACTATTGGGCAAATTTGGTAATTACAAAGAATTTTGATTTCTTGTGTGAAATTTCAATTTTTAAAAATTGGTAATTAAATAAATAAATTTATTTAATTGATTCAAGAAAAATTATTGAAATCGAAAAATTTTGATTTTCCGCGTTCCACTGCGTTACCGGATTTTCCTATTAAAACCCCTACAAAATGGTATCAGAGCGAGTATGATTTTGGACACCCGATATGATTATGCCTTTAAATTCAATGTTTAATTTAATCTTTACTTTATGCATGCATGTATTTAATTAATTTTTTAAATAAAGTAAAAGCATCTTTTACGGAAAATCTCTAATTAATAAGGTTTTATGTTAATTATGTATTTAATGCATGTTACATGGTCCGTCTTGTCAATACAGTTTATGGATATATTTTCTATGACTACATCCGAGAACGTGCCAAAGCTGTGAGGGTGTAGCCGATATAAATTTATTTATGCCGGATGTATATCTGATACTAGATAAATTCAAGCGAAAGCGGAATCCTGAACGTGCCAAAGCTGTTAGGGTTACGCAAGTAGCTTGAGTTTATCATTGACGAGTTTAACCTTGGTACGCCTCTTTGTGAACGTGCCAAAGCTGTCACAATAAGAAATGATCAGGACCGGAAACCCAGGAGTCACTATTGAGTGATTGACAATAAGTTGTCTACCTGATGAATATACGTAGACGAGAACGTACCAGAACTGTGAGCTGAAATATATTCATAGGATCCACCTTTCACTATTTGTATTTAATTTAATTATTAAATTTTTGTATTCTGTTTGGGGATTATAGTATTGCATGATTTAGTAGGAGGGGCATTTTTATATTAAAAATCCATGATCTAGTTAATGATTTCGATATTATTTGAAACTGTTTAATTCTGCTAACCGTTTTTCGTAATCTATGTGATAGATTTGCGATGGCAGCACAATCGACTAATCCGTTTGCACATATGTTGGATACGAACAAACTTAAAGGCGCTGAGAACTTTATCGATTGGGATTTGGATTTAAGGATTGTCCTTGAATCCGTAAAGTTGGGATATGTACTTGAGGGTCCACTGCCCCTTACTGTGTCTGAGGACGCAACACCGGAGGAACTACAAGTTTTCCAAGCTTGGAAAAATGATGATTTAAAAGTTAAGTCATACATCTTAAGTTCACTGGCATCAGAACTCAAGAGGCAATACTATGGCATGTCAGATGCGTATAATATGATGATGCGATTAAGAGAATCGTATATGAAACGAAAACAAATAGTTGTTCATAAAGTTGTGTTGGAACTGTTCCATGCGCGACTGGACGAGGAGAAGCTGTGAGCTCGCATGTTCTTCACTTGATGGATTTGATCGAACAACTGAGGCAACATAATCTCCCTCTGAATGACATTCTCGGTATGAGTGTCATTCTTGGTTCGCTCCCAACTTCTTATCGCCAATTCGTGATGTATTTCAACATGAATGAGATTATATGTTCCTACCATGAACTATATAGGATGTTGATCACGGCGGAAGAGGACCTAAGGAATGGAGTACCGACTCGCCCTCCGAAACCTACTTCACTCTATGCTTCTTCCCAGGCCCGGCCAAAGGGAAAGAAGACGAAAGCGAAGAAGAAGAAAGGTTTTGGTCCTCCACCGCAAGGAAAGATAGCAAAGCCCAAGAGGGCGTCTGAAGACAAATGCCATCATTGCAGCAAGGTCGGGCACTGGAAAAGGAACTGTTCTGACTACATTTCCCAGATAAGGAAGAAGAGAGCATCTACCTCAAGTACATTTATTTTTCCAGTTATTGATATCTCACTAACTTGTGAAGCTGTTACATCCAGCTGGATTTTGGATTCTGCTTGTCCTATTCACATTTGCAATTCGTTGCATGTGCTGAAGGAAAGTAAGAAGCTGAATCCTGGAGAGATGCAGTTGCGTTTTGGGAGTGGAGACTCTCTAGATACGGTTGCAGTGGGAGTATGCGAGATCCCCTTGCCGAGTGAGAGCCTTTTGTTATATGATTGTTATGTTGTACCAGGATGTGTATCAAATATTATATCTCTTTTTGTATTAGATATCGAAGGTTGTCATGTTAATATTAAGAAATTTCTTTGTATTTAGATGATAAACGTAATATTCAGATCCTTTGTTGTCCAAATGAGCAAGGTCATTACAAATTGCATACTTCTAGTGATATTTTGAATACTATGATTAATAAATGTAGTTTACCTGTAGTTAATGTAGGGGTTTTATGGCGAAAATCCAATAACGCAGCGGAATCGTGGAAAATCAAAATTTTCCGATTTCAAAATTTTTCTTAGATCATTTAAATAAACTAATTTATTTAATTATCCAATTATCAAATTCTAAAAAATTACACAATAAACACATTTCTTGGTAATTACCGAATTACCCAAATACTTTGCAAATTGATCATTTTAGTCCTAAAATTGTCAAATATAATTTTGGATGATTTTAAATCATTTCTAAAATGATTTCCAACATGTCCAGCACATCAAAATCAGATTGCATCAAAATCCCCAATTTTTTTCTAATTGCCGAACAGCCCCAACAATTTTTCAGTTTTTTCAATTTGGTCCTTTTATTCAAAACATGCCAAGATCAAATCCAATCAACCCAAAAATTAATATGCATCATATACACACCATAATACATCACATATATGAAAATCCCCAAATTTGGAAAGGGTTAAGAACCCTAATTTTACAATTTCTTCAAATTGATAAATCTTACCAAATCTATTAAATCCATTACTTTAATTTAATCTAAACCACACCAAACAAGTCTCACCATCATGAAACAACTCAAGAACAATTCTAGGTCATCAATGAGTGGCTTCACAACTCTAGAATGGCAACATGATTATCAAATAATCAAAAGTAAGCCATTGAAACCATTTCAAGCTTACTTTATAACCATACATGCATACATCTTTCATACAAGTTCACAACCTATTAAAACACAAACTATAAGTGTAGAGACAATATCCTAGCAACATATGTTGTAGCTAAGCATGTTAGAAATATTTTCTATGTTGGAAGAGTTAAAGAAAAACTTACAAAACTCACAGATTTCCAAGCTTTTCTTCTTTGTCTTCAAACTTTTCTCTCAACTCTTTTGTGTTTGTTTTTGTAACTTATGAACACTTAACCGAATGAAAATGAAACAAAACAATATATACTTCACAAAAAGGCCATTGGCCGAATTTGGTATACTTAATAATATCTAGATATTATTTTTGTTTCATTTAATTTTTGCTTTATCAACTTGCAACTTGAATCATTACACCTTTAATGAATTTCAACAAGTCAACAAAAGCAACTCAAGGCATTTCCAATAAATATCAAAACTTAAGATATTTATATTTTTAATTAATTTAATTATTTAACAATTAAATAATTCAATAATTATTTAAATATATATATTTTAAATATATATATTATATTTACATTAAATATCCAAATACATATATATTTATGATATATGTCAAATATCACAATTGACATTTAATTAATGTGTATTTAATAAAATCTATCATTAAATACAAATACACAAAAATTACGAAATGACTATTAGGTCCATTCGCATGTATTTTTCGTTTAACTTTTAAACGACTTATAAATAATCAGTATTATTCATAAAAGTTACTCTAATGCTCTACAAGTATATTTCACTAGTGAGACTCTCTAAATTCAGGCATATCCATCACGAAATCCAAATCTTGTCCATAATTTACCCACTCATAAATTATGACGACCACATATAAACTCGCTGAATCATACAGGTCGAGGTCATGGCATATGTATAAAACCTCCGTCACAAGTATCCGAATATATCCCAGAGATATATATGTAAACGTCAAATCTCTATAGGGACAATCATGTCGACGTCTCTATTAGCAATCTCTAAAAGAACACTTAGAACTCACTTCTAAAGTGTACCACGGGCCCATGGTTTTTATCTGATTGCTAATCATATATGGACTACATATGCTCTGTACACAGAACTGACGGATCATATCTCAACGCACATAGGACACCATGAGGATCTGTCCACACCCAACGAACAGACAGAGGTCTAATCTAATAGATCGGTGACGTGACTGCCATCTAAATAAGGAAGATGTCTCATATGCCCACAGTGGTATCTCAAGTCGAAGAATCACAAATGCTACTCAATCCGAGAAGATTCTTATTGACGTTGGTGTATCATCCATTAAGAATCTTCGGGGATCGTTCAGTGTTTATCCGCTATAAACACCTACACGTCTATACGAGTCTCCAAGACTCATGGTTCATTAAGAAACCATTGGAATCATATATTCCAATATACGACATGTACCGGTCTCAACAGGTTTACTTTACTGACCAAGTAGTGTAAACCTTGACCAGGAACTGTCTGAGAATGACAACGTCATGATACAACTCAATGTCAGTTGCGACGCTTTTGCAACTGTATCATGACTAATCATCCTAAGATCTATTACGTCTTTACCATATAAGAAGATATATTATATTATAGAAACTGCTCATTTTATTCGTAATAAAACGTTTACAATTGTATTTTCAAGGAAATACAATGGGGAATTGGCACTCTTAGCAATAACCCCAACAGTTAATAATACTGAACTATGGCATATAAGGCTAGGTCATATAAGCGTTAAACGCCTTACCTAATTGGTTAGGAATGGTTTGATACCAGATCTCACCATTGAACCCTATCCAACTTGTGAATCATGTATTCAGGGTAAGATGACCAAAGCCTCATTTTCTGGTGTTGGACACCGAGCCACTAACTTACTGGAACTCGTACATTCTGATGTGTGTGGTCCACTAAGTCAAACTGCTCACAGTGATTATTCATACTCCGTTACATTTACCGATGATCTGTCATGGTACGGTTATGTCTATCTGATGAGACATAAATCTGAATTTGAAAAGTTCAAAGAGTTCCGTAATTAAGTAGAAAAATAGACTAGTCTATATATTAAATGCCTTCGATCTGATCGAGTCGGCGAATATATGAGTAGTGAGTTCATGGATTATATGAAGGAGAATGGGATTCTCGCTCAATATACTCCTTC
Source organism: Zanthoxylum bungeanum (assembly GCA_019454045.1). NCBI lineage: Eukaryota > Viridiplantae > Streptophyta > Magnoliopsida > Sapindales > Rutaceae > Zanthoxylum > Zanthoxylum bungeanum. Next base: position 184,502 of record SKCR01026488.1, read on the forward strand.
AGGTACTCCACAGCACAACAGAATGTCTTAGAGGAGAAAGAAGACTTTATTGGATATGGTCCAATCTATGTTGAGTTTTACGGATTTGCCTTATTACTTATTGGGCTACTCTCTTTTAACAGCTGCACATCTTTTGAATAAGATTCCTTCAAAAATTGTTCCTACGACTCCATATGAGATATGGACATGTAGGAGACCAAATCTTAATTATGTTAAGGTTTGGGGTTGTCCTGCCTATGTCAGGATGGCTCAGTAAAATAAGCTTTCGCCTCAAGGGTAAAAGTTTAGGTTTGTTGGATATCCTTCGAATACGAAGGGATATCTGTTCTATGATACCGAGCATCGAAATGTGTTCGTAGCTCGCTTCGTAAAATTTCTAGAGGTAAAATTTTTGTCTGAAGGAGGTAATTATAGACAGGTTGAACTTGATGAAGTCCAACCTGAAAACAAATAACCAACGGAGGAATCTGAAGTTCAAGTATATGAAGAACCTTCAACACACACACTTCGTAGGTCACAAAGGGTATCTAGACCTCATGGACGCTTGTATTTGATACAAGAAAAGAGTCTTGATGTTCTCTTAGTTGAAGAGACTGACCCTTTTACCTATAGAGAATCGATGTTGGACATCGACTCCGTGAAGTGGCAAAGTGACATGAAATCCGAGTTAGACTCAATGCATGAGAATCAAGTTTGGGACTTGGTTTCGCTTCCCGAAGGAATTGTTCCTATTGGTTGTAAATGGGTTTACAAGAGGAAGCGCGGGCCTGATGGAAAGGTTGAAACCTATAAGGCTCGACTGGTAGCAAATGGTTACATGCAACGAACTGGCATCAACTACGATGAAACTTTTTCACCCATAGCAATGCTTAAGTCTATTGGGATTTTGCTTTCTATAGCTACGTATCATGATTACGAGATTTGGCAAATGGATGTCAAAATGGCTTATCTAAATGGATTTCTTGATGAAGAAATCTATATGGAACAACCGGAGGGTTTTGCATCCAGCGAGAACTCGGGTATAGTATGTAAGCTTAAGAAGTCCATTTATGGACTTAAACAAGTTTCACGAAGTTGGAATCTTCGATTCGATGAGATTATTAGATTGTTGGTTTTTCTCAAGAATTCGGAAGAATCATGTGTGTATCAGAAGGTCAGTGAGAGCATGGTGGTATTTTTAGTCCTCTATGTTGACGAAATCCTAATCATTGGGAATGATATAGGGATGATGCAAGTCAAAGCTTACCTCTGTAAAAATTTCTCCATGAAGGACCTGGGAGAAACTTCATATGTTTTAGGCATAAAACTCTATAGAGATAGAGTATGAAAGTTGATTGGGTTATCCTAATCAACGTACATAGATAAGATCTAGGAACGGTACAATTTTGGTAACTGTAAGACAAAAAATATACCGTTCAGACATGGGATTCATCTTTCAAAGAAGATGAGTCCGCAAATAGAAGATGATAATGTTATAATGTCTAACCAACATTATGTTTCGTGTTTAGGTAGCATAATATATGTCATGTTATGTACTAGGCCTGATATTAGTTTCGTTGTTAACGTAACAAGTAGATATCAGTCCAATCCAGGCAATGACCATTGGATGGCCATTAAACATATCCTGAAGTATCTTAAAGGTACTAAGGATAAGTTGATTATTTATGGAGGAAATGAACTGCAAGTTAATGGGTATATGGATTCCGACTTCCAATCAGATCCTGATGATAGAAAGTCTACATCTGGATTCATATTTACCCTTAACAGAGGTGCAGTTTGCTGGAAGAGTTCCAAACATGGGTCAACAGCAGATTCCACCACAGAGGCAGAATACATTGCAGCTTCTGAAGCTGCAAAGGAAGCTGTATGGATTAGGAACTTTATCACAGAATTGAGAGTGGTCCAAAGTATCGAGAATGTGATTCTGTTATATTGTGATAATACTGGAGCCATTACGCAAGCAAAGGAACCAAAGGCGTATCAGAAGTCGAAGTATGTGAAACACAAATACCACATCATTCGAGAGATTGTGTCGCGAAGGGATATTATCGTGTGCAAGGTACTGAGTGAAGATAATGTAGCAGACCCACTTACTAAAGCCATACCTCCGAAGTTATTTGATAAACATGTGAAGTCGATGGGTATTAGATACAATTGATATTAGCACTAGAGCAAGTGAGAGATTTTGTTGGGGTTAGTGCTCAGAGCGCCAATTTCCTTTTGTATTTCCTTATAAATACTTTTGTAAACATTTAATTATGAATAAAATAAGCAGTTTCTATAATATAATATATCTCTTGATATGGTAAAGATGTATTTGACCTTAGAATGATTAGTCATGATGTAGTTGCAAAAGCATCGCAACTGACATTAAGTTGTATCATGACGTTGTCTTTCTTAGACAGTTCTTGGTCAAGGTTTACACTACTTGGTCAGTAAAGTAAACTCGTTGAGATCGGTACATGTCGTATACTGGAATATACGATTCTAATGGTTTCTCAATGAACCATGAGTCTTGGAGACACGTATAGACGTGTAGGTATTTATAGCGGATAAACACTGAACGACTCACCAGAGATTCTTAATAGATGGTACACCAACGTCAATAAGAATCTTCTCGGGTTGAGTAGCATTTGTGATTGTTTGACTTGAGATACCACTATGGGCACATGAGACATCTTCCACACTTAGATGGCAGTCACGTCACTAATCTATTAAGATCAGACCTCCGCTTGTTCGTTGGGTGTGGATAGATCTTCATGGTGTCCTGTGTGTGTCGAGATAGGATCCGTCAGTTCTGTGTACAGAGCATAGGTAGTCCATATATGATTAGCAATCAGATAAAACCTATGGGCCTGTGGTACACTTTAGAAATGAGTTCTATGTGTTCTTTTAGAGATTGCTAATAGAGTCGTTGACGAGATTGTCCCTATAGAGATTTGACGTTTACATCTATATCTCTGGGATATATCCGGATACCTGTGATGGAGGAATTAAACATATGCCATGACATTGACATGTATGATTCAACGAGTTTATCAGTGGTCGTCAATATTACGGGTGGGTAAATTATGGACACGAAATTGGATTTCGTGACGGATATGTCTGAATCTAGAGAGTCTCACCAGTGAAATATACTCATAGAGCACTATGGCAACTTTAATGAATAATACTGATTATTTATAAGTCGTTTAAAGGTTAAACGAAAAATACATGCCAATGGACCTAATGGTCATTTCTTAATTAATGTGTATTTATATTTAATGATAGATTTTATTAATACACATTAATTAAATGTCAAATTATGATATTTGACATATATCATAAATGTATATGTATTTGGATATTTAAAGTAAATATAATACATATATTTAAAATATTTATATTTAAATAATTATTTAATTGTTAAATAATTAAAGTAATTAAAAATATAAATATTTTAAATTTTGATATTTTTGGAGATGACTTAAGTTGCTTTATTTGACTTGTTGAATTTCATTAAATGTTGTAATGATCATTTATACAAGTCTATAAAGTTAACTTTAATCAAACAAAAAATAATATCTAGATATTTTATATATGCTCAAATTCGGCCAAGGGAAAATTGGGTGAGTATATATTATTTTGTTTCATTTTTCATGAGTTTAGGTTAACAAGTTACCAAAAACAAACACAAAAGAGTTGAGAGCAAAGTTGAAGAACCAAAAAGAAAAAGTTTGGAAATGATTTTGTAAGTTTTTCTTTAAACTTTTCAACTAAGAAATTATTTCTACCATGCTTAGTGTAGGCATTGCATTTTTGCATTTGAAACCCGATGATGAGTCTCAGTTGGAGGCACTACCTTTTAAGTCACGGAAGTCGCGAGAAACGGATATCGGAAGGGGAAATTTAGGATGAGTATGCTATCAGAGTCGTTACACATGTTCACTATTTCCGTTCGTGCTATGTTCTTAAACGCGTTCGAACTTCAGGCAGATTGCGGGCGTTCGTGTCGCGTTCGAATTGGCGTTTGAACGGTATCGGTATTTCTGGTTTTGCTGTTAGCCTCATGACCCGAGCCATTTAGCCCACATGCACCCTAGCCTAGCCCAAGCCCACTTAAAACACACCCAAATTAAATCAAATTTAAGTTAAATATTAGTTAGATAATGTAATTAAATAAAATAATTAATTAAGTCATATACCAAATTAAATAAAACAAATAAAATCTAAATAATCACCTACCAAAATAATAAAAATACTTACCAACATAAAATAAGTATATGCCTAATATAAACTAATCAAATATAATCATTCCTAACTAAATAAGATATTTACCAATCTAAAATATTTGACTTCCTAATCAACACCAATCTAATCTTGTAACTTCCTAATTTATAATATTTTGTCCCCCCTCAATCTTGTGTATGCCATTCTTGAGAAGCCTAAATTAGAAACCAAGATCCTATTCCTTGTGAGACAAGGTGAAGCCCTAGCCATTCTCTATATAAACAACCACCACCCTAGCTCGCCTATCCTCTCTCTAGTTCACGTTTTTCACAAGCAAAAGAAGCCAAAAATTCTGTCCACTCTCCATTCTCTCAAGTTCACACAAACTACAAAGAAATAACACAAAAATTCTCTTCATCTCCTTCCCCTAATCACCAAAAATCATACTTCCATACAGCAGACATACACGCCCAAAACAGCAGCAAAACGACCTTAAAACAGTAGCCCGAAATCTCCTTAAAACAGCAGAAAAAATACCCCAAAACAGCCCCTAAATCACCTAAACCAGTAACTAAAAAAAACTGTATTTTAATCCTTAAAACAGTAACTAAAAAACTGCACTTAAAGCCTTCAAAAAACACCCAAAACAGTCCATTAAAACACCAAAACAGTGACCTGAACAGCAAGCAGAAATACAAAGGAAACAGTAGTAAAGTGGAGGCCAAACAACAGCAAAATGGAGGCCAAACAGCAAGCAAAACAGCAAAACAGTGAGCCAAGACGCTAAACCAGTGAACTAGAGAAGTAGCGGTGTGATAGCCCTTCCGACGCCGTGTGAAACGCGAGTTCGAAAGTCGACATAAAAGGTTAGACCTGAGGGTATTTTCCACATTCATTTTTGTTTTATTTGTATTATTTATTGAATATTGCTTGCATGATTGTTATGTTCAAATGCATGTTGTGGCCCTTGAGTAGATAAATATGCATGGATTATGAGATATGGTATGTTGTGGCTTTGGAATAAAACGAAAGATGTGTGAACTCTCGCGGTATATCGGATGGAAACCCGGACATAAATTTCATAGCCGATTTCGAATGGACGGTAGTATGATATGTACTCGGGAAACAACTCCACGTACCGCTTGAGTAAATGACATTTTCTTTTGTCTTATATTGCTTTGATTTATTTATTTTTCGTCATTTGAATTCTGCATGTTACTTTTGTATGCGTGATTCAATCGAGCGCATGGGCTTAGTAAGTGCGATGAAAGGTCCCCTATTGGAGGGGTTAAAACCCTTTACCACGATGCTTTGCCGCGCCGATTGGTGTATACTCGATTGGATGCGAGATGAGTTCGATCGGATACGTGAGGTCCCACATTGTGGATTTGTTTGTCTATGAATGTGTTGCATGCATCAGGTCTGGTTCCGTTCGAACGCATTCTCGAACGCCACACGAACGTGAACCTTCTGTTTACCGTTCGAACGCGTTCTCAAAAGCTACGCGAACACGCACGCATTTTCTTAGTTTCATCATGCATCAGGTATGGTTCTGTTCGAACGCGTTCTCGAACGCCACGCGAACGTGAACCTTCTGTTTACCGTTCGAACGCGTTCTCGAACGCTACGCGAACGCGCACCCACTGAACTGAGTCCTTTTCATCAGATTTCATACATAATTGTTCCTAGTAGCTATCCCTTCGTATGATGAATCTGATTGTTTCTCTGTGTTACGCAAGATTGTGTAGGTATCATTCATCTGTATTCCTCACATGTATGAGTACAATGTGTTTAACGTATTACAATTCATATATCCATGTCATGATAGCATTTGAGTATTATTTCTCGTGGTATATCGGATGGAAAACCCAACCATAAATTCCGTAGCCGATTCCGAATGGACGGTAGTGCGGTCTGTACTTGGGATACAATTCCACGTACCACTTGGAAAAATGCTCACATGTGTGCTTGTGTGGTTATGTGTGTGCTTGTGTTTTTTTGAATACAATATGCCAATGTAGTCGTATGTTCGTTGCTACTTTGATGTATTTTCAAGCATGCAATCTTATATGTGAAATATATGTAAATTCAGGTGTAAGTTTTATTTTTATGCATATGGATTTAGAAGCATGATACTCTTGGAAATAAGTGTTACTTAAGCTTGATTAAATTATTACACAAATCCTTTCATTACAAGTGACATAAGTAAGGGACCATTCCGAACCCAACGGTTTGAGGTCTTCCCTTGCGATGGGTGAGTGCGTCCTTAAATCTCATTTTCCCGGTTCACACCGGGTGGCGACTCCATTATTCTCCGGTTTAGTCCCCCGTGGCTACTCCGTACTCCCAACCGGGTCGCGAGCCCGGGACAACATGCGTCGTCCAGTTCCTGTGTCCCACAGTCTGGCGACTCCACTGGGGATAGAGAATCGGCCCCGAAATATCATCTTGTAATGTTTGGATTTATGTTTAATTGACCGTGTCTATAGTGGATGAAATGGGGGTTTAATCAAAGGCATTTTTTAGGCTAGGTAATGGTTTGGTGTCTTCCTTCATTCACTACCTTTCTAGAAGGAAAAGCTGTGAAGGCACATATATAGTCATCTACTCGTAGCCTATTGTGATGGACTAATTTGGAGGACTCGTTGTTTATTCCTAACACCATGCGATAAGAGCCTAAGAGGTGGGTATTTAAGTGAGCCTCGCTCCACCTTCCCTCTGGGGAATCTACAACGAGAAATCCATTTGATAGTCAGTCACACACCATAGCTCATTGGCACGTACCTTAGTGTATAAAAAAGGGTGCGCTCACTTGGTTGCTCGAACCCTTGATTGGGGAGACCTAGTTGTGGGCCATCCTTCGCCGATGAGAGCCTTTGTCTACACTCCTACGAACCCATCCATAGACCGGGATTGTATGGTTAAAGTAACAATTATTTCCTTGAGTATGAGCTTGTGGACCATCCTCATTTGGATGCAGTTGGACCATTGTCAGAAATGCAGACTTGCTGGGCCATTTAAACTGGGGCGAGTTCGTACCTTATGACCATTGGACCCAAAGCTTCTGAAATGTTGACGGACCATTCTGTAGAAGAAATTATTTTTTGTGTTTGCATTATCTTTCTTTTATGTTTGTTTTTGGGAACATCGCGTTTGGATCCATTTGGACCATTTGTCATGGGATATGGGCTTGTTGGGCCATTTAAACTGGGACAAGAACATATTTTATGACGATCGGGCCAAAGGCTTCTAAGTGTTGGTGGGCCACTTTGTGCTTGTGTTCGGAACATTACCATTTGGATTTAGTTGAGCTCTTTGCCATGAGATGTGAACTTGTTGGGCCATTTAAACTGGGACAAGTTCACTCCTATGATAGTTAGCCCAAAAGTTTCTGAAATGATAATGGGCCGATTTGTTTGAGAATTTTAGTTGATGTAGTATGTTATATATGTTACATGCATCTCATGCATCTCATGCATACATATATCATGTTAACACCCTCTATGTCTCAAAAAGACATCATAGATACCGTTTGGGTTAGAGAAGGAACAAGGCTCATTAAAAGAACAGTAACAGTCATGAGTGAATCTAGTAATGAGGTATCCTGAATGGATCAGTTAGAGAACGGTCTCGCCAAGGTCACTGAACAGTTGCAAGCTTTGACTACTGCTATGGCTGGTATAGCTGGGTCTCGTGCCGGGGTTAATTCCGGGGATGTGAGGCAAGAGGAACCTCCGAACAGATTGGGGGATGATATCCCCACTTTTGATGATGATATGGCAGAGTATGCAGCAGGCAGAGTATCTGGGTCTCAGGCAGAGTTACAGAAACTTCGGGATCAGGTTGAGTCAGTTACCCACAAGATGAGGGGTAAGAATGAGGACTTGCTGGATTATGACACACTGACTTTCGAGGAACAGTTATCGGCACAGTTCAAGATGCCTGATATGGCTAAGTTTAACGGGAATGGGGATCCAAGGGTGCATCTCCGGCAGTTTGTATCAGTCATGAGTTCAGTTGGCTTATCTCAACGCCAAGTGCAGAAAATGTTTGGAATGTCGCTTGAGGGAGCTCCTGTGTGTGGTACCACGTTTGGAGAAGAAAGTGAAGGAAGATTGGAGGGAGTTGGCTGATGCCTTCCTAAAGCAGTATGTCACTGACCTAGAGATCGATCTGTCACTCCGTGATCTAGAGAATGTTAATCAGAAATCGGAGGAGAGTTTTAAGGAGTATGTGGACCGATGGATGGGTCAGTTGTTGAAGATGCAGACTAGGCCTTCGGAGAAGGATCAGATTAAGATGATTATCAAGGGCACCAAGCCCTCCATTTATAGCAAGTTGAGGAGGATGACCTCCATGATTGCAGACTTTCGGCAATTGAGAGAAACTGTCATGGATATTGAGGAAGAAGAGGCCGAGAATAGAAAATTCTATGGTCTGAACAGGAGGCCCATTGGGGGAACATCGGGAACAAAGCCCGTTTCTCTGCTGAGATTGCCGCTATCCGGAACCGGAGATTTTCCAAATTGGGAAGACCCCTGTCAAAGGTGCTAGAGAAACTGAAGAGGCAAGGGCTCTTAAAACCCTTGGAAGCCAAACCATTACCCAATCCCCTACCATCACATTATAACCTAAGCCTTTACTGTCACTTTCACCAACAAAAGGGCCATGACACTGACAATTGCGCCCGACTCCGCCATGAAATCCAAGACCTGATAGACTCCAAGAAAATACCTGACCCAGAAATAGAACAGCCTGACACACACAGAAACCCCTTACCCAATTACCGTGTCGTACCACCACCAGCCTATATGATCAATTCTGGCCTCCCAGAAGACCTTGTCCTAAAATCCTTTCACCCTCAAGCCTTTTGCCTGGGAATCTGGGATAACACTAGTGAATATGAGATTGAGCAGGGGAAAAACTTTTGGCTTGATTTCTCTAGCAGTGACGAGGAAGAAGTAAGGGGAATGACGCGCAGTGGTCATTTTTACAATGATATGGCAGAAAAGGGTAAAGAAGTTTTGACAGATGGTAGAGAAGTGGTTGAGACTGCAGAAAATACTGAGGGGAATTTAGTGCTGAGGAATTGAGGAAGACTAGAGCACAAGTGAGTATCTGGGAACTGTTATGTGCATCTCGGGAGCATATGCAAGCCATGGTTGAGGCCTTGAGCAAGATTGTGGTACCGGAAGACGCCAACCCCGCAATGTTTGTTGGGTCAGTTCAGAAGGAAGCTTTGCAGATTTCTTTTTCTGAGGATGAACTCCCAGCCGAGGGGAGGAATCATAACAGGCCTCTATTTATCAGGGCCGAGGTGAGGGGCAAGAGAACTTCATGTGTGATGGTGGATGACGTTTATCCATCAATGTGTGCCCGCTGAAAATTCTGGCAAGATTGGGTATGAAAGCAACAGACTTGGACCCCTCCAGTATTAAGGCTTATGATGACAGTAAAATGGGAGTTGAGGGTACCTTTGTGGCTATGGTCAAGGTAGGACCGGTTGAAGATGAGGTTGAGTTCACAGTACTGGACATCCCGGCTACTTTCGCCTTATTGTTGGGAAGGCCTTGGTTTCACAAACTTGGGGGCGTGCCTTCCACTTTACATCAGATGATCAAGTTCCCGTATGAGGGAGAAGTTGTTACTATCCGGGCTGAGTTAGATAATGTCGTGGCTGCCTTGGAGATACAACCTTTCACGAGGTTTCAGGTGTCAGCTACTTTTGAGGAATGGGTGGATCCTAGGGTGGCTAGGATCATGAAAAAAATGAAGTTTGAACCGGGTGAAGGTTCAAGATTGCCAGATTTCAGAGGACAGACTACTCGGAAAGGTTTGGGGTACAAATCTGATGAAGAAAAGCCAAAGGCCAAGAAAAAGGGCCTGAAACTGATGGAATGTTTTGTGAAAGCTTCGGGATATCAAGGGGAGCCTGAACCTGTGGAAGTTAATGGAATTGTGGTACCTGGGTTTGAGATCTTCCAGGATATGTTGGGTAAGAAGCTGATAGTTGAAGAAATTATGAAGAAATAAGAAGAGAATTGGGAGAAGGAACTAATGAAGTTGGAGAGCCTGACTCTGGGAGAGGATGAAAAGTCTGAGGAATACCCAATTGCAGAGGAAGAAGTGTCTATAGATGATGAAGACATCTACCTTCCTGATTTGTTTGAATGTACTTCCGCATTATCCAATAATAAAGACATTTCTTGTGCTTACTTGCCTGAGTCATTTCCATTTACTCTCTGCACGAATCAAGCATATTTGATATCAGTTCGGCCAGAACTACTGCATTTAACTTGGGTACACTTGAGAACCCCAAAGAAATTCTGATTGCAAGTGAAGTTACCTCTGAAGAGAGGGAGAAACTAGAAGAAGTGTTGGTCAGATATGCCAAAGTGTTTGCTTGGTCCTATGAGGACATGCCTGGGGTAGACAGAAACATTGCCCAACACACAATACCAACTTATCCGAATATGAGGCCAGTAAAATAGAAACTCCGACGGATGAGACCAGAATGGGCTGAGAAAGTCAGAGAGGAAGTTAAGAAACAGATAGATGTGGGGTTCCTAGAAGTAGTAAAGTATCCTGAGTGGTTGGCTAATATAGTACCGGTGCCAAAGAAAGATGGGAAGGTCAGAATGTGTGTAGACTACAGAGATCTCAACAAGGCTTGTCCGAAAGATGATTTTCCTCTGCCACATATAGATGTTCTGGTTGATAGTGCGGCTTTATCTGCTATGTATTCATTTACAGATGGTTTTTAGGTTACAATCAGGTTCTCATGGCCGAGGAAGACAAACACAAGACTGCATTTGTTACTGAGTGGGGTACTTATTGTTACAAGTTATGCCGTTTGGGCTTAAGAATGCGGGGGCTACCTATCAGCGGATGACCACTACACTTTTCCACGACTTAATGCACAAAGAGATTGAGGTATATGTGGATGACATGATGGTGAAATCAGAGACAAGAGTTGGGCATATTGAAGCACCGGAAATTTCCTTCAGAGAGTTGACAGATACAACCTGCGGCTTAATCCCAAGAAATGTGTGTTTGGGGTAACATCAGGGAAATTGCTTGGTCATACAGTGGGAATGGGCAGAATAGAGGTAGACTCCGAAAAGATCAAGGCAATCACAGAAATGCCTACACCGAAGACAGAAAAAGAAGTCAGAGCATTCTTGGGGAAGATTCAGTACATCAGTCGGTTCATCGCCAAGTTGACATCAGTATATGAGCCTATCTTCAAACTGTTGAGAAAAGATCAACCAGTGAGATGGAATGAACAGTGTCAGACAGCCTTCGACAAAATCAGAGAATACTTGGTAAAGCCTCATGTATTGAAGCCTCCGAGACCGGGCAGACATTTGATATTATATTTGGCTATAGAATCAGAAGCACTGGGGGCAATGATGGTACAGCAGCAGATGAGACAGGGGTAGAACATGCAGTCTATTATCTGAGTAAGAAGATGCTCCCGTATGAGGCTCGATATCAGAAGTTGAGAAGATCTGTCTTGCAGTGGTATGGGCTTCTAGAAAATTGCAGCATTATTTCCAGTCATACAAGATCCAGATAGTGGCCAAGGAAAATCCTCTGAAATATCTTCAATCGGTGCCTTCACTAGTGGGAAAATTGGGCAGATGGTTGGTATTGCTGACAGAGTTTGACATTGAGTATCTCACCTCCAAAGTGATCAAAGGGCGAGCAGTAGCATAGTTTCTGGCAATGCAACCTGTTGAGGGGGATCAGTATAAGTTTGAATTTCCAGATGAAGAGATCCAAGCAATAACAGTCCAGAGATGGAAGATGTATTTTGATGGAGCAGTGAATTACAAGGGAGCCGGAATTGGGATCGTGAAAGTGACCCCCGAGGGAGAGACTTTGCCTTTGGCCAAGAGGTTGACATTCAGAGTGACTAACAACATGGCCGAGTATGAAGCATGTGCTTTCGGTTTGACATCATTGATAGCCTTGAAGGCCGGGAGTGTGGAAGTCTATGGAGATTCTATGTTGGTGGTCCAGAAGATGCGAGGAGAATGGGAATTGAAAGAAGAACGGTTGAAACCTTACCTTTTTCACCTCAGAAAGTTGGCACAGGTAATCCCCGAGTGTAAATTTCAGCACTTACCGAGAGAAGAGAATCAGATCGCAGATGCATTGGCTACACTTGCAGCAACTTGGGAAAATCCAGAAAAGTTAGTGATGAGACCGTTGATACTGACAACAGCGAGCAGACCAGTTTATGAGATAGAAAGAATTCTGGAAGTTGAGGTCGACGATGGTAAACCTTGGTATTATGACATTCAGAGGTACTTGGAACATGGTGAACTCCCGGAAGGGGCATGCAGAAAAGACAGAATAGCCATTAAGAAGTTAGCTTCCCAGTATGTGATTTTGAAAGGGGAACTGTACAAGAGGCAAGCAAACGGTATTCAGTTGAAGTGTTTGAGAAAGGAAGAAGCTCATCATGTAATGGAAGAAATACACGCCGGGGTATGTGGTCCGCACATGAACGGGTTGAATCTGTCCCGAAAGATAGTGAGACAAGGTTTTTATTGGTCAACCATGGAAACAGACTGCGCGAATATGGTAAAGCACTGTCATGACTGTCAAGCACACGGTAATTTGAATCACTTACCACACACAGAATTGCACGGGTTGTCAGAGCTGTGGCCTTTATCAGCATGGGGAATTGATATGATTGGAGAAATTCGACCAAATGCATCGAATGGGCATCGCTTCATAGTAGTGGCCGTAGATTACTTCTCGAAGTGGGTGGAAGCCGAATCATTCTGCAATGTTACAGCAAAACAGATGGCAAAGTTTATAGCTCGGAACCTCATTTGTCGGTATGGTATGCCGCATCATGTAGTGACAGACAACAGAGTTCAGTGTCAATGAGAGACGAAGGCGGTGTTACAGAGGTATGGGATAGGCCACCACAAGTCATCACCGTACAGGCCGCAGGTAAATGGGGCAGTTGAGGCAGCCAACAAGACTATAAAGACGATTTTAGCCAAGATGACAGAGAATTGCAGAGATTGGGCCGAGAAATTACCGTATGCTTTGTGGGGGTACAGAACATCAGTAAGAACGGCAACAGGGGCCACGCCTTACTCTTTGGTCTATGGAATGGAAGCAGTGTTACCAATGGAAGTGGAAATACAGTCTATGAGGGTCTTAGCAGAAGTAGAATTACCAGAACCAGAATGGGCCGCACAGAGGTTTGATCAGTTAGCACTGTTGGATGAGAGGATGACGAAGTCTTTGTATCACATGCAGTTGTATCAGAAGAGACTAGCTCGGGCATTCAATAAGAAAGTACGTCCCACCAAGATCAGAAATGGTGATTTGGTACTTAAGCAGTCGAGGCCGTCGACGACAGATCCGAGAGGAAAATTCAGACCTAACTGGGAATGACCTTACATAGTGCAGAAGGTAATGGGAAATGGGGCAGTGAAGCTATCAGACTTGGAAGGAAATGAGTTCACCGAGCCGATCAATGTGGACAGATTGAAGCAATACTTAAACATTTTTGCATGTGAAACCCGATGATGAGTCTCAGTTGGAGGCATACCTTTTAAGTCACGGAAGTGGCGAGAAACGGATATCGGAAGGGGAAATTCAGGATGAGTATGCTATCAGAGTCGTTTCACATGTTCACTGTTTCCGTTCGTGCTGCGTTCTTAAACGCGTTCGAACGTCAGGCAGATTGAGGGCGTTCGTGTCGCGTTCGAATTGGCGTTCGAACGGTATCGGTATTTCTGGTTTTGCCGTTAGCCTCATGACCCGAGCCCATTTAGCCCACATGCACCCTAGCCTAGCCCAAGCCCACTTAAAACACACCCAAATTAAATCAAATATTAAGTTAAATATTAGTTAGATAATGTAATTAAATAAAATAATTAATTAAGTCATATACCAAATTAAATAAAACAAATAAAATCTAAATAATCACCTACCAAAATAATAAAATACTTACACAACATAAAATAAGTATATGCCTAATATAAACTAATCAAATATAATCATTCCTAACTAAATAAGATATTTACCAATCTAAAATATTTGACTTCCTAATCAACACCAATCTAATCTTGTAACTTCCTAATTTATAATATTTTGTCCCCCCTTAATCTTGTGTATGCCATTCTTGAGAAGCCTAAATTAGAAACCAAGATCCTATTCCTTGTGAGACAAGGTGAAACCCTAGCCATTCTCTATATAAACAACCACCACCCTAGCTCGCCTATCCTCTCTCTAGTTCACACGTTTTTCACAAGCAAAAGAAGCCAAAAATTCTGTCCACTCTCCATTCTCTCAAGTTCACACATACTACAAAGAAATAACACAAAAATTCTCTTCATCTCCTTCCCCTAATCACCGAAAATCATACTTCCATACAGCACCAACCACGCCCAAAACAGCAGCAAAATGACCTTAAAACAGTAGCCTGAAATCACCTTAAAACAACAGCAAAAATACCCCAAAACAGCCCCTAAATCACCTAAACCATTAACTAAAAAAAACTGTACTTTTAATCCTTAAAACAGTAACTAAAAAACTGCACTTAAAGCCTTCAAAAAACACCCAAAACAGTCCATTAAAACAACAAAACAGTGACCTGAACAGCAAGCAGAAATACAAAGGAAACAGTAGCAAAGTGGAGGCCAAACAACAGCAAAACGGAGGCCAAACAGCAAGCAAAACAGCAAACAGTGAGCCAAGACGCTAAACCAGTGAACCGGAGAAGTAGCGGTGTGATAGCCCTTCCGACGGCCGTGAAACGCGAGTTCGAAAGTCGACATAAAAGGTTAGACCTGAGGGTATTTTCCAGATTCATTTTCTGTTTTATTTGTATTATTTATTGAATATTGCTTGCATGATTGTTATGTTCAAATGCATATTGTGGCCCTTGAGTAGATAAATATGCATGGATTATGAGATATGGTATGTTGTGGCTTGGAATAAAACGAAAGATGTGTCAACTCTCGCGGTATATATCGGATGGAAACCGGACATAAATTTCATAGCCGATTTCGAATGGACGGTAGTATGATATGTACTCGGGATACAACTCCACGTACCGCTTGAGTAAATGACATTTTCTTTTGTCTTATATTGCTTTGATTTATTTATTTTTCGTCATTTGAATTCTGCATGTTACTTTTGTATGCGTGATTCAATCGAGCGCATGGGCTTAGTAAGTGCGATGAAAGGTCCCCTACTTGGAGGGGTTAAAATCCTTTACCACGATGCTTTGTCGCGCCGGTTGATGTGTGTTCGGTTGAATGCAAGATACGTTCAATCGGGCACACTAAGTTTGATATTATTGTTTTTTAATTCTTTGTATGCATGATTCAATCGAGCGCATGGGCTTAGTAAGTGCGATGAAAGGTCCCCTATTTGGAGGGGTTAAAATCCTTTACCACGATGCTTTGCCGCACCGGTTGATGTGTGTTCGGTTGAATGCAAGATACGTTCAATCGGGCATACTAAGTTTGATATTATTGTTTTTAATTCTTTATATGCATGATTCAATTGAGCGCATGGGCTTAGTAAGTGCGATGAAAGGTCTCATATTTGGAGGGGTTAAAACCCTTTACCACGATGCTTTGTCGCGCCGATTGGTGTATACTCGATTGGATGCGAGATGAGTTCGATCGGATACGTGAGGTCCCACATTGTGGATTTGTTTGTCTATGAATGTGTTGCATGCATCAGGTCTGGTTCCGTTCGAACGCGTTCTCGAACGCCACACGAACGTGAACCTTCTGTTTACCATTCGAACGCGTTCTCAAATGCTACGCGAACGCGCACGCATTTTCTTAGTTTCATCATGCATCAGGTATGGTTCTGTTCGAACGCGTTCTCGAACGCCATGCGAACGTGAACCTTCTATTTACCATTCGAACGCGTTCTCGAACGCTACGCGAACGCGCACCCACTGAACTGAGTCCTTTTCATCAGATTTCATACATAATTGTTCCTAGTAGCTATCCCGTCGTATGATGAATCTGATTGCTTCTTTTTGTTACGCAAGATTGTGTAGGTATCATTCATCTGTATTCCTCACATGTATGAGTACAATGTGTTTAACGTATTACAATTCATATATCCATGTCATGATAGCATTTGTGTATTATTTCTCGTGGTATATCGGATGGAAACCAAGCATAAATTCCGTAGCCGATTCCGAATGGACGGTAGTGCGGTCTGTACTTGGGATACAATTCCACGTACCACTTGGAAAAGTGCTCACATGTGTGCTTGTGTGGTTAATGTGTGTGCTTGTGTTTTTTTAATACAATATGCCAATGAAGTCGTATGTTCGTTGCTACTTTGATGTATTTTCAAGCATGCAATCTTAGATGTGAAATATATGTATATTCAGGTGTAAGTTTTATTTTTGTGCATATGGATTTAGAAGCATGATACTCTTGGAAATAAGTGTTACTTAAGCTCGATTAAATTATTACACAAATCCTTTCATTACAAGTGACATAAGTAAGGGACCATTCTGAACCCAACGGTTTGAGGTCTTCCCTTGCGAGGGGTGAGTGCGGCCTTAAATCTCATTTTCCCGGTTCACACCGGGTGGCGACTCCATTATTCTCCGGTTTAGTCCCATGTGGCTACTCCGTACTCCCAACCGGGCCGCGAGCCCGGGACAGCATGCGTCGTCCAGTTCCTGTGTCCCACACTTAGCTTCAACATGTGTTGCTAGGATGTTGTCTCTACACTTTTAGTTTGTGTTTTAAATGGTTTTGAACTTGTTTGAAAGATGAAAGCATTTATGGTATCCAAGTGAGCTTGAAATGAGTTCTTAAGCTCTCTTTTGATTATTTGATAATCAAGTTGTCATTCTAGAGTTGCTAAGCCACTCATTGATGACCTAGAATTGTTCTTGAGTTGTTTCATGATGGTGAGACTTGTTTGGTGTGGTAAAGTTTGAATTAAAGTGTTGGATTTAATTCATTTGGTGTATTTTGTCAGTTTGAAAAAATTGTAAAATTATGGTTCTTAACCCTTTCCAAATTTAGGGCTTTTCATATATGTGATGTATTATGGTTTGTATATGATGCATATTAATTTTTGGGTTGATTGGATTTGATATTTACATGTTTTAAACAAAAATGGATCAAATTATAAAAACTGAAAAATTGAAGGGCTGTTCGGCAATTTGAATTTTTTGGGATTTTGTTGCAATTTGATTTTAATGTGTTGGACATGTTGGAAATCATTTTAGAATTGATTTAGAATCATCCAAAATTGTATTTGACAATTTAAGTACTAAAATGATCAATTTGCAAACTATTGGACCAATTCGGCAATTACAAAGAAATTTGATTTCTTGTGTGGAATTTTAGTTTTTAAATATTAAGTAATTAAATAAATAAGTTTATTTAATTGATCCAAGAAAAATTATTGAAACCGGAAAATTTTGATTTTCCGCGTTCCGCTGCATTACCAGATTTTCCTATTAAAACCCCTACAAAGGCGACTTAAAACGAATAATATTGATTATTTGGAAATCGTTTAACGGTTAAACAAAAATTACACATGCATGGACATTCGGTAATTTCCTAAATTAATGTGTATATGTATTAAATACATAATTTGATTAGATACGCATTAATTAATTACCAAATGAATTCGAAACATATGTTAACCATGGATGTATTTTGTCATTTAGTGTAAATGTAGAAATACATTATATATTTAATTAAATGAATTAATTGATTAAAATGTTAATTAATTAACTCTTTAAATAAATATATTTTAAATATATAAGTATATGTCTTTTGAGAATATGACATGTGTTGTATGTTTAAAAGGTAACATGGATTTATTTTGGTTTGAGTGTGATTAAATATTTCTTTATTTTTGAAATAATTTTTTGTAAAATAAAAAATTGATTTTCTCTCTCCCACAAAGGCCAATTTTCGACCACTACCTAAATAAAAGAGGGAAATATTCATTTTCTTCTCTACAACAATAAGAACACAAAATAGTAAAACCTAAGAGAGAGAAAAATTGGTGAGATCAAATTCAAGCTTTAAGCTTAAAGATTTTGGAAGTTTAAGGTAAGTTTCTTAATCTTTGAGTTAGGAAATTGTTTCTTTTGCTTTGTTGAGAATACATGAGATGTATATTTGATTTTCTCTTCTCTTGAATTTGGGTTTTATTTGTTGGATGCTTGTTGGGAAGCATATATGTGTGATGAAACTTTAAGGTTAATAATGGTTATTAGAGTTCAATTTTCTCTAGGAATTTAAGTTGTCATTCTAAAATTTCTATGCCACTTTATGGAATCCTAGAATGGTTCTTGAGTGTTTTTGGATATGGTGAGACTTTAAGAATGTTGGAAAGATTGTTCTAATGCTAGATTGAAAGTCAATTTGGTGAAATTTAATTAATTTGAATTTCTAGGGTTTATGTCTGATGCTAAATTAGGGCTTTTCATTCTATGAATGTAATTGAGTATATTAGAAGTATACTAATCATTTTGATAGTGTTTTGGAAACACTTAATTGTGTAATTGACACTTTTGGACTAAAAATGAGCAAAATATAAAAAGTTTGTATTTTTGGGTATTTTCGGCTAAAGGGTATTTTGGACCTTTCCAAATTTGATTTGGGATTCAATATTAAAATAAATAATTTATTTTAATAGTCTAAAGAAAAAATTTTGAAATTCTAAAAATCTGATTTTTCACCTTCCGCTGCGCTACTTGACAAAACCGCAAATATGCTAACAAATGGTATCAGAGCGAGTCTGATTCTTAATCCATGAAATGATTCTAGCTTGATATTTGATATGTAATCTAAAACTTATTTTCGTAGATGCATGTTTTCTAAGATTGGATCTAACTAATCTGTTTGACAGTTTAGCGGAAAATTCTCATTTAATAAGGCTTTAAAGTAATTTGTATTTGTGTATGCTTTTTCCTTGGTCCACCTTGTCAATACAGATATAAATAAATTTCTATGGCTATATTCAAGAGCGTGCCAAAGCTGTGAGAATGTAGTCGACAAGAATTTATTTATACAGATTATATTTATATTTAAATAAATTTAATTGAAAATGAAAATCATGAACGTTTCAAAACTGTCAGGACTACATGAGTAGTTTAAGTTTATCATTGACAAGTTAAGCCTTGAAAACGTCTCCTTGTGAACGTGTCAAAGCTGTCACAACGAGAAACGATCAGGACCGAAAATTATGAGTCACTATTTGTGATTGACAATGGTTGTCTACCTAATGAATATACGTATGCAAGAAAGTGCCAAATCAGTGAGCCGAAATATATTTATGGGATCTACTTCATGTTGTAGAATTTAATTTTATTATTTTATTACTTTCTGTTTGGGGATTACAGTATTGCATGATTCAGTGGGAGGGCATCTTTTAAATTAAAAATCCATGATTTTATTTGATGTTTTATTTGATATTATATGCAACTGTATAATCTGCTAATTTTTATTCGCTATCTATATGATAGATTTGCGATGGCCGACTCTTCGTCTTCCAATCCTTTAGCTTGTATACTTGATACGAATAAGCTAAAAGGGCCCGAAAATTTTACTGACTGGGAAATGGATTTAAGGATTGTCCTCGAATCCGAGAGGTTATGGTATGTTTTGGATGGACCGATACATTTAGCTATACCACCCGATTCAACACCCGAGGAGCACGAAACCTTCCAGAAATGGAAGGATGATGACCTAAAGGTTAGATCATACATCCTCGATGTTAGGGTTGGTGCTCGGAGTGCCAATCCGGATCGTATTTATGTCCGATTTATGAATACGAGCAATTCCATTTTCCATAATATTACTTATTTAATGGTAGCACCTCTTGTCTTTTATACACATATTCGATCTAATTACGATTAGATATCTAACTATGATTAGATTGAAACTAAATCTGGTTTAGCGATACGTGTATATTAGACAAAGACCCTATGATTTATAATGTAGTGCGCAGTTACAACGTAGTTTGTAATTGACATTGGGAAGCGCACTATAAGATGTATATCCTTAAATAAAGTTCATGGTCAAGATTTAATAACACAGGTCAGTTAGTAAAATCCGCTGAGACCAGTACATGTCTTATATCGTGACTTGGTCCGATGGTTTATCCCAGTGAACCATGAGTCTCAGGAGACTCATATAGACATGTAGGTGTTTATTTGATAAACACTGAACGACTCACTGAAGATTTCCTAATAGATGGTACACCAACGTCAATAGGAATCTTCTCGAGTTGAGCGAGCATAGTGGTCCTTCGACTTGAGATACCACTGTGAGATATATGAGTTATCCTTCATACTTTGATGGCAGTCACGTCACCGATCTATTTAGATCAGACCTCCGCCTGTTCGTTGGGTGTGGACTGATGCTCATGATATCCAGTGCGTATCAAGATAGAATCTGTCAGTCCTGTGTACAGGGCATAGGCATCCTACACGTGTTTGCGATCTAGTACATCTATGGCCATGGTATAACTTCGGAAACCAGTTCTGAGTGTTATTTAGAGATCGTAAATTGAAAGTCGACTATATTATACCGAACGGATTTGACGTTTTTATCTAAATCTCAGGTATAATATGGATAGCCTGTGACGGAGGGATTATACGTATGCAATGACCCTGACTTGCATAGTTTAGCGAGATTATCGTGGTCGTCATAATTCATGAGTGGGTGAATTATGGACACAAAATTGGATTTCGTGACGGATAAACCTAAACTTAGAGAGTCCCACAATATTAAGTGTACTCGTTGAGCACTTGGGCAACGCGTTATGAATAATACAGATTATTCATAATACTTCATCAGATTAAATGATTTAATTTGAATCGTTTAATCGGTTAAACGATAACACATGCATTAGGGGATTTTGGTCATTTAATAATTATTGTGTATTTGTATTTGATACATAATTTGATTAGATACACATTAATTAATTGTCAAATGAGATTTTGACACATGCCATTAATATATGTATTGGTTATTTAATGTAAATAAAATACATATATAATAATAATTATATTAGTTAATTATTTAAATATTTAAATGTTAAATGTTTGAATAATTAATTGATAAACTTTTTCATAATTGTTATGAATTTTTTTTAATTATTATTGGTGACACATGGCATAATTTAATTAAGCTAAATGTGTGCAAATTTGATTTGCTACCAAAAAGCTTAATGTTTTAAACTTTTAATTGGATTAAAATTTTGAAAATGACAAAACTACCCTCCTAAGGTCGGCAAAATGGATTTTTTAAAGTAAAAAAATTTCATTTTCCCATCTATCATCTCCATTGCCGAGAGCTTCAAAGTAAAAATGGTTCCAATAGTACTTATGATTCAAGTGAAGGAAAAGAAGAAAATCAAGGAAAAAGGCTAAGGAATTAAAGGATTAAAGGTAATTCTTCAAATTCCTAAGCTTAGAAATTATATTTTTATTCTTGATGATCTTATGAGATCCTAGGGTTTCTTATTTTCATAAATTTGGGGCTTTTGGTTTTGGAGGATGGAAATGGAAGTATATTGCATATGTGAAGTAGATATGGATGTTATTATTGTAATATGTGTCCAATTTGATCATTTGATGATATGTTTCCATTATAGAGTGTTATGACCACACTTGTAATGCCTAGAATGTTCTTGGGTGGTTCATGTGTGGTGACTTTGATTGGTGTTTTGATTAATTAGATTAATCTTGAAAAATTGGATTTAAAGCATGAAAATTGGCATTTTTGGTTTCTGGATCAGTTCTGTAAAATCTGGGTTTATGTTGATGAATTTGATGTCATACAAATGTATTGGATGAGTTTTGGGTGTTGGAACAATTTCCGGAAATTGTTTCGGAGTTGAAATAAATGAAAACGGTGAAAAACGGCGTTACCGGTTGACTTTTGAGCAAACCGGGTGACGGCTACCAAAACTGTGAATTGGTCACTGTTCGGGCAGCCCATGAACTTCCTGGCAGTCCCCATAAGTGATGGGTGGTCGGTTCGGTCAAAAATATGTTTTGCGTTATTTTACGGAAAAACGTTTTCGTAAAAGTTTCGCGACATTTCTTAGTTGTTTATGTCATTATTTGATCTCGAATAAACATGTTTAGGTGAAATATGAATAAATTATTCATATTGGATATTGAATAATTTATTCGGTAATTTAAAAAGTTTAAAATTATGATTTCGCCCGAACCGCGCTTCCGCTGCGCCCTTCGCCCGAAACCCCAACACTCGTTTCGTTGACTCATGAGCTGAATGGGTAATATATTGATATGTTTGATGCATATAGCATAATCACTTGGCTTAGGGAGATTTTATGAATCAAAAGTAAATCACGGTTCATAGAGTAGCGGTGGAACTATTTCACTCAAGACTGGATGAGGGTCAACCAGTCAGCCTGTATGTACTTCATATGATTGATTTGATTGATCAATTGAGGCGATACGACTTTCCAGTCAATGATACACTTGGGCGTAGTTTGATACTAGGCTCGCTCCCGAGCTCATTTAGCTAGTTTGTGTTGAATTTTAATATGCATGGGATTCCTTGTTCTTACAGTGAGTTACATAGGATGTTGCTCACTACTGAAGAAGATCTTAATAAATGAGTGACGACTCTCATTAAGAAACTTATTTCTCTTTCTGCATCTTCTTAAAAGAAGGACAAAGGATAGAAGAAGAAAGGCAAAAAGATCGCTCTTCAGGGTAAGATAGCGAAACTGAAACCGAATAGAGCTGCTGAAGACATATGCCACCACTATAGCAAGGTTGGACACTAGAAGCGTAATTGTCATGAATATCTTGCGCGGTTAAAGAGAGACATAGCTTTTACTTAAGGTATATTTATTTTTCCCATTATTAATATCTTTTTAGCTTGTGAAGCTAATTCTTCCAGTTGGATTTTAGACTATGCTTGTCTTGTTCACATATGCAATTTGTTGCAGGGACTGAAGTAAAGTAGGAAGCTGAAATCTGGATCGATGCAGTTGCGTTTCGGGAGTGGAGACTCTTTGGATGCAGTTGCAGTATGGATATATGAGATTCTCTTGTCCAGTGGGAGCATTTTGTTAAATGACTGTTATTTTGTGCCAGGATGTGTGGAAAATATTATATTATATACATAGGGTTTTATGTGATATTAAGAATCGTTCTTTATATTTATATGATAAATATAATATTCATATCCTTGAATGTCCAAATGAAAATGGTCATTACATTTTACATCCATCTATAGATATTTTGAATGTTGGGACTAATAAACGAAGTAGATCTAATGTTAATAATATTGAACTATGGCATATATGGTTAGGTCATATTGGCGTACGACGCCTGACCCAGTTGGTTAAGAATGGTTTGATTGAGAATATCACTATTGAACCTTACCCGACTTGTGAATCTTGCATTCAGGGTAAAATGAAAAAAACCTCATTTACCGGTGTAGGACATTGAGCCTCAGACTTATTGAAACTAGTAAATTCTGATGTATATGGTCTCATAAGTTTTACTACTCATAATGACTATTCATACTTTGTTACCTTTACCGATGATTTATCGCGGTATGATTATGTTTATTTGATGAAACATAAATCAAAAACTTTTGAAAGGTTCAAAGATTTTCGAAACGGATTGGAAAAGTAAACTGAAAAATTCATCAAGTGCCTATGATCAGATCGATGTGGTGAATATATGAGCGGTGATTTCACTGATTATTTAAAAGAGAATAGGATTTTCACTCAATATCCTTCCTCAGGTACTCCACATCACAATAGAGTGTCTGAAAGGAGATATCGAATTTTATTGGATATGGTTCACTCTATGTTGAGTTATACAGATCTACCTTATTACCTATGGGGCTATGCGCTTCTTACTACAGTTCATCTTTTGAACATAGTTCCTTCCAAAGCTGTTCTTATGACTCCATATCAGATATGGACTGGTAGGAAACCGAACCTTAATTATATTAGGGTTTGGGGCTGTCCTGCGTACGTTAGAGTGGCGCAGTAGAATAAACTTTTGCCTCGAGGGTAAAAGTTTAGGTTTTTTGGGTATCCTTCTAATACGAAATGATATTTATTCTATGATTCCGAGCGTCGAAACATGTTCGTAGCTCGCTTCGTAAAATTTCTAGAAATAGAATTTTTGGCTGAAGGAGGAGATCATAGACAAGTTGAACTTGATGAAGTCCAACCTATAACTGATGAACCACATGAGGAACATGAGGTTCAATAAGGTGAAGGATCTTTGACGCACACACTTCGTAGGTCGAGTAGGGTCATAAGACCTCCTGAGCGCTTATCTTTGATACATGAGAAAGGTCTTGATATGCTCTTTGTAGAAGAGATAGACCCGAGGACTTATAAAGAAGCGATGTTGCATATCGATTTCGTGAAATGACGGGAAGCCATGAAATCAGAGTTAGACTCAATGCATCAGAATCAAGTCCGGGACTTGGTTCCTCTTCCGAAATGAATCGTTCTTGTCATTTGTAAATGGTTTTACAAAAGAAAGAGAGGGCCTGATGGAAGTGTAGAAACTTTCAAGGCCCAGCTGGTTGCAAAAGGTAACACACAACGACTTAGTGTCGACTATGATGAAACTTTTTCACCAGTTGTGATGTTGAAGTCTATTAGAATTTTATTGGCTATAGCTGCCTACCATGACTATGAGATTTGGCAAATGGATGTCAAAATGGCATTCTTAAATGGATTTCTTGATGAAGAAATCTATATGGAATAACCAAAGGGTTTTGCGTCCAGACAAGACTTGGGTATGGTTTGTAAGCTTAAGAAGTCCATTTATGGACTTAAACAAGCTTCACGAAGTTGAACTCTTCGATTCGATAAGGTTATTAGATTGTCTGGTTTTCTCAAGAATACAGAAGAATCTTGTGTGTATAATAAGGTCAGTGGGAGTATGGTGGTGTTTTTGGTACTCTATGTGGATGACATCCTGATCATTGGGAATGACGTCAGGATGATGCAGGGCGAGAAAGCTTATCTCTGTAAAAACTTCTCTATGAAAGACCTGAGTGAAGCTTCTTATGTCTTGGGCATAAAACTCTATAGAGATAGAGAGAATAAGTTTATTGGATTGTCTCAGTCTACGTACATAGATAAGATCTTAGAAAGGTATAATTTCAGCAACTGTAAGACAGTTAACATACCTTTCCGACATGGTATACATCTTTTGAAGAAAATGTGTCCGCAAACTGAAGATGAGAAGATTAGAATATCTAATCTACCTTAAGATTCATGTTTGGGGTAGGATTATATATGCCATGTTGTGTACGCAACCTGATATTAGTCACTCGATTAGTGTAACCAGTAGATATCAATCGAATCCGGGTAACGACCATTGGATGGTCGTTAAACATATCCTGAAGTATCTTAAGGGTACTAAGGATAAGATTTTGATTTATGGAGAATGAGAACTGTAAGTTAATGGGTATACGGATTCAAATTTCTAGTCGAATTCGGATAATAGAAAGTCTACATCGGGATTCGTATTTACCCTTAACGATGCTGCAGTTAGATGAAAAAGTTCCAAACAGGGATCGACAACTGATTCCACCACTGAGGCAGAATATATTACGGCATCTTAGGCTGCGAAAGAATCTGTCTGGATTAGAAACTTCGTCACAGAATTAGGGTTGTCCCAAGTATTGAGAATTTGATTCATCTGTACTCTGATAATATCGGAGCTGTTGCGCAACCAAAGGAACCCATGACACATCAAAACTTGAAGCATGTGGAACGAAAGTACCATATAATTCGAGAGATTATGTCGCGTGGTGACATTATCGTATGCAAGATATAGAGTGAGGACAATGTAGAAGATCCGCTTACCAAGGTTATTCCTCCTAAGTTATTTGATAAACATACATAGGCGATAGGTATGAGATACTATCAGTTATGGCACTAGAGTAAGTGAGAGAAATTGTTGGAGTTGGTTCTCGGCGTGCCGATTTCTCATGTATTTTCCTGTAAATAAATGTATGAATAATATTTTGTTATGAATAAAATATACAATTTCATCGATATATTATCTTTTAAATGGTAAAGTTTGAATGATTAAGTTATAACGTAATTGCAAAAGCGTCACAATTGACATTGAGAAATGTTATAACAGTATCATTCTTAAACTATTCATGGTCAAGCGTTACATTCTTGGTCTGTAAGTAAACCCGGGAGAGCGGTACGTATTGTATATCAGAATATTAGATTCCGGTGGTTTATCTCAGTGAGCCACGAGTCTAGGGAGACTCGTATAGACATGTAGGTGTTCATAATGGATGAGCACTGAATGACTCTCGAGTTGAATAGCATAGTGGTAATTTTACTTGAGATACTACGGTGGATTTATGAGTTATCCTCCACACTTTGATGGCAGTCACGTCTTTGACCTTTTTAGGTTAGACATCTGCCTGTTCGTTGGGTGTGGACTGATGCTCATGATATTCGGTGATGTATCCAAAAAGGATTCGTCAGTCCTGCGTACAGGATTTAGGTGTCCACTTCATGAGATTGTGATTTATCAAATTCATGGCCATGGTACACTCAAAAATAAGTTCTGAGCGTTATTGAGAAATCGTGAATCTATACATCGACGGGATTATACCTTATAAGATTTGACGATTATATCTATGTCTCTGATATTTATCTGGATACCTATGATAGAAGGATTATACGTATGCGAAGATCTCAACTTGTATAGTTCAGCGAGAATGTTTGTGGTCGTCATAATTTATGAGTAGGTAAATTATGGACAAGGAATTGGATTCTGTGACGGATATACCTGAACTTAGAGAGTCTCACATAATCAAAAATACTCGTAGAGCACTAAGGCGACTTAAAACGAATAATATTGATTATTTAGAAATCGTTTAACGATTAAACAAAAATTACACATGCGGAAACATTCGATAATTTCCTAAATTATTGTGTATATATATTAGATACATAATTTTGATTATATACATATTAATTAATTACCAAATGAATTCGAAACATATGTTAACCATGGATGTATTTTTTTCATTTACTGTAAAAGTATAAATACATCATATATTTAATTAAATGAATTAATTGATTAAAATGTTAATTAATTAATTCTTTAAATAAATATATTTTAAATATATAAGTATATGTCTTTTGAGAATATGACATGTGTTATATGTTAAAATGGTGACATGTGGATTTATTTTGGTTTGAGTGAGATTATATATTTCTTTATTTTTGAAATGATTTTTTGTAAAATAATAAATAGATTTTCTTTCTCCCACTAAGGAAAATTTTCGACCACTGCCTAAATAAAAGAGGGAAATGTTCATTTTCTTCTCTACAAAAACAAGAACACAAAATAGTAAAACCTAAGAGAGAGAAAAATTGGTGGAATCAAATTCAAGCTTAAGCTTAAAGATCTTGGAAGTTTAAGGTAAGTTTCTTAATCTTTGAGCTAGGAAATTGTTTCTTCTGCTTTGTTGATGATATATGAGATGTATATTTGATTTTCTCTTCTCTTAAATTTGGGTTTTGTTGTTGGATGCTTGTTGGGAAGTATATATGTTGTGATGAAACTTTGAGCTTAATAATGGTTATTATAGTTCATTTTTTTCTAGGAAATTTAAGTTACCATTCTAGAGTTTCTATGCCACTTATGGAATCTCAGAATTATTCTTCAGTGTTTTTGGATGTGGTGAGACTTTAAGAATGTTGGAAAAATCGTTCTAATGCTGGATGGATTGAAAGTCAATTTGGTGAAATTTGATTAATTGGAATTTCTAGGATTTATGCCTAATGCTAAATTTGGGCTTCTCATTCTATGGATGTAATTGAGTAGATTAGAAGTATACTAATCATTTTGGTAGTGTTTTGGAAACACTTAATTGTGTATTGACACTTTTGGACTAAAATGAGCAAAATACAAAAAGTATGTATTTTTGGGTATTTTCGGCTAAAGGATATTTGGACCTTTCCAAATTTGATTTGGGATTCATATTAAAATAAATAGTTTATTTTAATAGTCTAAAGAAATAATTTTGAAATTTGAAAAATCCGATTTTCACTTTCCCATGTGTTACCTGGCAAAACTGCAAATATGCTAACATTTGGGAGCAGCATGAAGTATGTCCTACCTAGAAAGAAGTGTGTCTAGAAGACTAATGAAGAAAGAGATAAAGCAGCGGTTCACAGTGATCATAGGCTCTGTCAGCTGCCATAGGCCAATGTAGTGGCAGAGTAGTAGCCGCCATAAGTCGGTGCAATGGCAAAGAAACAAGCTTATTTGATTGGTTGATAAAGTGGTGGAAACAATGACTGAGGATTGTAATATGACTCAGTGACATAAACTGACGTCAGGGTTGGTTGAAATAATGGATTTGAGAACTTATATAAAAGGGTTGAAGTCATTGTAGAAAATTTTGGCTTTTTGAGCTAAAAACTAGAGAATGAGAGAGATTGTAATTTATGAACAGAATTCTAGTGATAGAGAGAGAAATATTGGAAAGAATGTGTTATTAATCATTTTTAACATGCATCATTCAATCAAATTATTACTATCATACATTCAATAAAACATCAACATCGAGACGTAGAAAAACTTGTAAATTATTGAAGAAGATGAAAAACTTAAACCAAACCGAGATGTCTCTATCCTTAAGAACTTATTAGCCTCGCCTCAGTGCTCTACGGATTTCTTGTGGCTAACATTCTCTCATGATAACTCAGTTGCTTCTTGTAGAAGAGACACTTCTTTCTTCAAGAACTTTTTTTTTTGAAAATATGAAATTCATTCATAATAAAACACCACATAAGGTGTAAAAATACGGTCATATCACATCGAATATAATACTTAGGAAAAAAACCTAAGACTCAAGTCTAGTCAGAATAAAACCTGATAACATAAAACTCTATGCATCATGTGATCCCATACCTAGTCCGAGAAATCAGATTCACACATAATTCTAATAAAGCCCTAGAGGAATTACGGATATTGGCCTTTTCCAACCTCTCGATAGGAATCAGTGAATACAAATTTTATAACTATAAAAGAAAAACACAATTCATAAAGTAAATACAAGACCATTACAACAATTGAATAAAAACATTACAAAACAAATAGTAATAAATATGTAGAAAATTTCTCTTCCACCCTTCGATCTATTAGCTGAAGTCGTGTAAATCCTCTATTTATTGCTGTAAAGACTCATATATCTGCATAAAAATAAAAAATCCAAAACCATAAAAACCAATATATATCAGAACTAGTTGGACAAAATAACCATCACATGAGGATGAAATTCTGAATAGAATGATCAGTAAAATAAGAAACATAAGCAAAGAAAAACACGTGAAAATAAGAAACTAAAAGAGAAAGCAAAGGCTGAAACGGAAGTGAGAAATGTTGAGGGTTTTAAAATCAGGGGTTGAAAAAAAAGGGGAGAGTAAGAGGTAAAGATGGTAGTAGGAAGGAATATGCTTAAGAAGGAGAAAGGGAACAGGGTTTAGGGGCGAAGAAGAATGAGGGTAGAGTGGAGGGCTATTTTTTGGGGAAAGTGGAGGAAGTATGGGTGGTTTGAAAGGGCTTGCCGTGAAAATGGGGCAAGCTGCGCCGGGGGAAATGAATGGGTTAAACGGCTAGCCGCCGACCACACCAAGGTGTGGTCGGGGGCTAGAGGAAAAAAGAAGAAAAATAGATCTACGGTTTTTAGTTTTGCTTGAGAGAGGAAACTTAGGAATGAGAGAAGAAAGTTAAATGCTTGCTTCCAAGCCTTTCTTCAAGAACTTAAACAATGACGAAATGGAGAAAACTCTCTCAAATATGGGGAAAAAATCTTAGACTTTCTAATATTTGTTAGGAAAATGAGAACCCAAACCCTATTTATAGATATGGAAAGTTGTCGTTAAAGATGTACTCTTAGGTTTAAGGATGTAATCCGTAAATGAGTCATAACTCTTCAATATACCCTTCCAATTCAAATGTTATATCATTTCCTTCTAAATGATATATCCATTCATTTGATGTTTTTCCTAAAGGCCACATATTAAAGGACACGTCTTATCACAAGACACTCTGTAAATAAACCTTATATTTAGGAAAATGAAAATTTTCTACAAAAAAAAAAAAAAGTGAGTGGAGTACCTGACCACATTGTAAAGCGGATGGGTTATTTTCTCTATATAGTGTAATTTCGTAGTTAGGCGCTCGGGTCGGTATTTACCTGAGGCTAACAAAATCATTTCTCTTTCTCCCGTGGACGTAGATGAGAGACACTTGCCGCCAAACCATGTAAATTCATGTCTGTCTGATTATTTGTCTTTTGCTAAGTCTGTATGGTTCCCACTAATCAAATAAATTTATAGTTGGAGAAGGCTTATTCGAGGGGTAGATTTTCTATTTTACCTTTAAAACGAAAAACAGCTGGAAATATCATCTCTGATAGACAGGAGTCGCAGAAATGGCTCAAGAGCCCTCACTTCAACGGCCCCATTCAAGTTATCAATGTTGACAACTTGCAGAGATTTGTAATTACAAGACAATGTGGTATAAATTTAGGAATTTGAAGACAATAGCTAGACAAATGATATTTTTTTCGTGTGATACTAATGCAGTTTTATCCCTGCCTCCCGTCATAGTTGAGTTCGTTTTCAAGCATCTTAATAAAAAATTTATTAATTAAATTTGAGTCTTATGGAGGAAAAAAGTTAAAATTATATTTTGGCTTGTTCATCCGTTCATTTTTTTTAAAAAAAAAAATATATTTCCCAGGAGGATAGTGATAATTATTGATTGTAGTTAATTGATTCAAAGTAGCATTATTTTTTCAAAAAACAACACAAGAAATGGTTGATTAATGTTTTGAGCATTAGCTGTTGTAAATTCCTTTACCTATTAACAAGAAAGATTATTTAAACTAGTTATTTCCCACATGTAAATTAAATTAATGTAATCCAACAGACTTGGCAACTCAACGTGACAATTTTGGAAGTTTTGTTAGTTTGTTGTAGACGCAAGTACTTGATTCTTATCTCGAATTAGATTTCAGCTGAGTTAAAGTTTAATTAACTTGGAAAATTTGTAATTAGAAATTTATATAACCAAAGTCGGTGGCAAGGGACCAACTACTTTAACCTGTGTTAGGAAACGTAATCTCTAATATATTTACATGTTTGTCCTCTTAGGATCTAACCATACATGTATTACTAGTCCTAGATTTATTTACAAACTAATTGAAATAAATCTAAGTTAATCACAACACAATTGCATACCTTTAAACTTGTAGAGACCTCTTAATCAAACTTAATTGATTGTTTAACTCAATAAGAAAATGGTCTTATTTATAGGAGGGAAACCAAGTCACTATTAGCTCACATGCATGGATTACTATTAATCTTTGATTACTATTTAATCACATGCATTGATTAGTATGTAATCACATTATTTGGATGCATAATGACTTTCTCTAACCTTTCCAAAAATGTTACATCATGGGTTTACCATATGTTCCCCACTTAACATTTTACTAATTGTTGTTACTTAACAACTCTTGTTGTTACTTAACAACTTTTGTTGTTACTTAATTATTTGATTAACAACTCTTGTTGTTACTTAATAATTTCCAACATGAAATTATTACTAATTGTTGTTATTTAACAACACCAAATAATTCCTAATCAACAATTTCCAACATCTCCCACTCACACATGATAGGATCAACAATTTTTATTATCTCTACAAGAATAATTCATACTTTGCAATTGTGTCGTGCGACCAGCATACTTCGAGAGCTCACTTGCTATACATCTGTTAGGAATATATAACCGCTCAAAAAATGGATAGAACTATAGTGGATTATGTATGCAGTATCCTCGATCATTTATCACAATAAATCTCTCTCGATCTCTTTTCGAATGTAATATTTATTTTGTATTCACAATCATGTTTTATCACATAGAACAACATAATTGGTCGACCAGTGAATACAAGCTAATGTGATATTACTTATATAATGATCTTTCTCTTTTCTCGAATCTCTCAACCTTGGTTCAATTCGCTTTTCCAGAGATGCCTTTCGGATCGAATATCTCATGATCCTTCAGTAACACTCCAAGATAGCGATCATCAAATCTAAGTTTTAAGAAGCAGACAAGAGTCTAAAGGGTACATGTGAGATTGAAATAATCTCAAGGGTCTCACACAATATCAAGACTGAGATCTTTACTTGTATTACCTTCAATAGTCGCAAATGTACACATGGTATGAAAACATGTGTTACGGTATTCTCTCATTTCCCATGGAGCGCATGTCTCATAAAATATCGTACAGATTATAGTTCAGACAAAAACAATGTCTAACTCATAAATGACATTAAGAAAAGTAAGGTGAAACAAACTTATTCACCTTAGGTCATATCACAGAGAAAGTGACCTCAGAACGACATTACATAATTTTAAGCTTGAGCTCTCTAGATTATCACTCAAATAATTAGCTTAAAAAATTTGTCTCATCTCTCATTAACACAAAGTAATGGAGGCGATTGCCCGTGTGAGAGGGACAAGCATTCATTGTCTGACATACTTCTCATACTAACGAATAGTAATTATTTTTTTAAAACATGTATCAACATATTAACATGTAAGCATTGAATATAAACATCAATGGGTATTAACATTAGTAAACATTATTTGGGAAAAATACATATCATAATATGTAAGCACATTAACATCTACGCAATCCCTGAGTTTTTACATGTCTAACAAAGACATCTCTAGGAACAGGCTTGGTCAATGGATCTGCTACCATTTCTTGCGTAGAAATGTACTTCATGTTTACCTCTTCTCATGCAACTATGTCTTTCACAAAGTTATATTTGGTATCTATATGTTTCGTTTTACAATGGAATTTTGGGTCTTTGTGTAGGCTATCGCTGCTTCACTATCACAGTTAACTAATACTGGACCAGAAGCTTCATTTTACTTACCCAAATAATCCAAGAACCTTTTCAACCACACAGCCTCTTGTACTGCTGATGAAAAGGCCACAAATTCAGCCTCCATTGTGGATAAGGCTATACAAGATTGTTTCTTATTGCTCCATGAAATGGCACCATTGTTTAGCAAGAAAACAAAACCGGAGGTAGATTTTCTTTCATCTAAATCTCCTCCCCAGTCAGCATCAGTATAGCATCTCAATTGAAGATCATTTCCTTGATAACATAATGAGTAATCAGATGTCCCTCTCAGATACCTAAATATTCTTTTAACTGCTTTCCAATGTGCTAGTCCTAGATTGGATTGGTATCTACTTATCATTCCTAACAGCGAAACAGATATCAGGGCTTGTACACAATATTGCGTACATTAAACTTCCAACTACATTTGCATAAGGAACTTTCTTCATTTTTTCCTTTTCCTGTGGAGTTTCAGGACACAATCTACGACTCAAAGCTTCAGTTTTCGTGATAGGAGTATTAATGGGTTTACAAGCCTGCATTTGGAAGCGTTCAAGAATTTTCTTTATATATGACTTATGTGAAATAGATAATAAATTCTTTGAACGGTTTCTTAAGATCTTAACCCCAAGAATATATGTAGCTTCACCAATATCTTTCATCTCGAATTAGATGATAACCATTCTTTGATGAGTTTTACAAACTCCTTATCATTTTCGGCTATAAGAATATCATCCACGTACAAAGATAAGATAATGAACTTATCTTTATCTCTCTTGGTATACACACAATGATCCTCATATATCATTGTGAAATCATTCGAAATGATTAGATTGTGGAATCGTATATACCATTGTCTAGACGATTGCTTGAGACCATATATAGACTTTAAAAGTCTACATACTTTCTCCTTTTCATTTTTTTTATGAAACCTACTGGTTGTTCCATGTAGATTTCTTCATCAAGTTCTCCATTGAGAAAAGCAGTAGTAGTATTACATCCATTTGATGTAATTCTAGATCCATGATTGCTACTATAGCCAGAATCAAGCGAATTGAGGTAAACCTTACAACGGTGAAAAAGTCTCTTCGTAGTCAATTCCTTCATGTTGTGTATACCCTTTTGCTACAAGCCTTGCTTTATATCTTTCGATATTTCCATCGACATTACGCTTTATTTTAAGAACCCATTTGTTCTTGATAGCTTTGCGTCCTTTGGGTAGATCAACCAATTTCCAAACTTGGTTGGACCTCATTGACTTCATCTCTTCTTCCATTGCTTTCATCCATTTTTCCTTAGTAGGACACTGAAGAGCCTCTCTTATGTTTCTAGGTTCTTCATCATCTTGAGGTAGATTATAAAAGTTTCTCCTTCGATATCGAAACGACGTCGAGGAATGCCTATACGATTACTACGTCGCAATTGGGATTCTAGTGGTGGAACTGATTCCTCACTTTCGATATTATTCCCTTTGGATCGTGCACATTGCTTCCACTTGGATTATGTACATCACTCCCACTCGGATCACGTAAATGAGACTCGTGTGAAACTAATTCATCATTTTGAGATTCATGTTGAAACAGATTCAT
Source organism: Zanthoxylum bungeanum (assembly GCA_019454045.1). Lineage (NCBI taxonomy): Eukaryota > Viridiplantae > Streptophyta > Magnoliopsida > Sapindales > Rutaceae > Zanthoxylum > Zanthoxylum bungeanum. The sequence goes on from SKCR01026488.1 coordinate 219,279, forward strand.
CATGTTTTCTCAATTTCTCTCATCACTCCCACTTGAATTAGGTAAACCCAAGTGTTCACCAATCATGTGATCCATGTGATCTTGAGTTTCATATAGAGATAAATATGACCTATCTCTCACTGCTTAGGAAAATCATTTTCTAAAAATGTGATATCTCGTGATTTAAATTCTGTCAGGCCTCCACTTTCATATTCACCTATGCAAACATACCCTTTTGATTGTTCAGAATATCTTATAAAGATACATTTTTTCCTCTTAGGCCTAACTTTCCATGTTCTTGAGAACGCACATGAATATAGGCCGCACAACCCCAAGGTTTTAGAAAGTGAATATCTGGTTTACGACCTGTCCATAACTCATATGGTGTGGTGGACACAGATTTTGATGGCACTCAGTTAAGTACATATGTGGCAGTTAATAATGCATCACCCCAATAGGTTATAGGCAAATTTGCTTGTGCCATCATAGACCTAACCATTTCAAGAAGAGTTCTATTTCTTCTTTCCGTAACACCATTTTATTGAGGAGTAGCAGGAGTAGTCAACTGACGACTAATTCTTTTTCATCAATAATTCTCTGAACTGATCAGATAAGTACTCACGACCCGGTTAGTGCGTAGTGCTTTAATTTTTTGTCCGTTGATTTTCTGTTAAATTCATAAATTTCTTGAAACATTCTAATGCTTCAGATTTATGAGCAATCAAATACATAACTAAAGCGTGTAAAATCATCTATGAATGTGATGAAATAAGATGCTTCATGCCTTGCCCTGACATTCATTGGACCACAGATATCTAAATGGATTAATTGTAATGGAAATTCTTCTCTAGTCCCTTTTAGGAATGGTTTTCTCGCAGTTTTTCCAGCCAGGCAATATTCACATGTTGACAATTCTACCTTCTCAATATTTCCTAGAAAGCCTTCTTTGGCTAATCTGTTCATTCTTTGCTGGCCAATGTGGCCAAGTCTAGCATGCCACACAATTACATCACCATTATTATTGACAGTTGAAGTAACAAACGAAAAACTGGAATTGTGATTGAAACACTCAACATTCAATACAATAAAATCATCAAGAAAATAACCAGAACCATAGTGTATTGTACCTAAGTGCAAATCAACGCCAAATTTATGGAGTTTAAATTGAAACCTAAATTAACCAAAACCAACACAGAAACTAAATGTTGACGAATTTGTGGAGCAAACAATACATCATGTAGTAGTAAAGTTTTTCCACCATGCATGACTAACTTGCATGTTCCTATGCCTTTGACTTCAACCCGTGAGTTGTTGCCAACATATATCCACTTCACCTCAGGTGAAATTCGTCGAAATTCCACGAAGGCATCTCTATCATTGCTACATGGTCTGTGGCTCCTGAGTCTACAGTCCACAAAGGATTAGATTCAGTTAGAAAGATTGAACTTGAAACACATATTTCATTTAAATATGCACGAAAGGTATTCACCTTTTTAGGCTCAGTGCAGTCACGAGCAAAATGACTTTCTTCCACAGTTAAAACATTTGACCTTTGCCATGTTTTTCTTTTTGGTATATAACGTTTTCCTTTCCCATGTTGATTGGTTTTCTGTTTTTTTTCTGGCTTGGAAGAATTTTGTTCTTTTCCGAACTGGAACCCACCACCATGAAATTTTCTTTTCTTCTTGAAACCCCCAGGTTTGCTAGTTTCTGTCATATACACTTCAGTATTTGACTTAGCGGCCGCAAGTTGGTCACTTTCTAATTCAAGGTGACGTTTAGCATCATCAAAGGTTTTGATGCTCTCATTGTGGGTCAAATGCATCTTCATGTGCTCCCAGCTATTTGGAGGAGAACGAATGACCGCTTGGACTTTTTGTTCATCTGTAAGAACATGTCCAGCATCTGCCAGTTCAGTAATCATGTTTGACATTTGCCTCAAGTGTTTTGACATAGTAAACTCATGGCGTTTCTTGTATGTGTCAAACTTGATTGTCAGTGACCTGAGTTTGGTTATTGATGTACTACCAAACTTTTCAGCTAGTGTGGACCACATGTCCTTAGCCATGTCATATTTCCTGAACTCTTTAATTAGGTCATTATCCATACTGCTCAGCAACGTAATGCGGGCAATGGAATTCTTTTTCTTCCAGGCCTCATAAGCCTCTTGGTCTCGCCTTGTGTTGGGCCGTAGTGCCCTGTTCAGGTTCATCCATGCTCATTTTCAGAGTTTCAAGAACCTCTTGTTCTTCTAGCACATATTGGATTTTCATGCTCCAAATTCATAATTATCGCCATTCAGTTTCTCACCCTTGTTGAGTTCAACAATAATGTTCTTTGTTGCGGAAGCCATATTAAAAAAACACAAAGTTTCTACAGACATTCATGCACAATTGTTAATACTTTTGTTTATTTTATCATGAAACAAATTATGTTTAATAAAATTCTTCAATGGGGTTAGAGTCAAAATGCCACTATGTGTCCAATCATCATCCAATTACCCAATGTAAAAATATTATCAACATAATCAATCATGTAAAATCATTTTCTAAAAATTACATAAATTCTTAGAATATCTTAATCATGCGACAATTGTACATGACAATCATTGATTTAATTACATAAATTAAATTCAACATGAAACATTCATATATATAAATACAATATTTACATGCCGTAAAATAACACACAGAAACAACATGAAAGAAATTAATATTTTACGACAATAATTTTCCCAGTTGTAGAGTCTCAACTCATATATATTTTTGGATACGAATCCTCAAACTCTTTGGGTAACTCGTAATTGATCTTGGACAGCCATGGAAAACCTATAGCAAATTTAGGATCCTTACAACGTTTCAGGGACATCGAAGGAAAAATAATATTATTTGCCTTATGTCGTAGATACTGAACCGCTAACCTCTCAATGGCTTTATTATAAGGAACATATTTTTCCTCACGTTTTACTAATATCCAAATACGAGTAAATTATTTTTGTCATATCTTGGGGAGAGTGTTTCTCAGTAATCTAAATCTATTCGGCTGTCCTATCCAATTACCTGCCCAGATAGACTCCTGTAACATGTTATTGAAAGTGATGATATACGAAATCATATCATCGCTTTCACTCATTCGATATTTATCCATTTCCATCAACATGTCTAATATCATCTCCCGGTCTGTGGGTGTCATAATCATTTTTGCAATTCTTTGAATAATCGCCATGATTTTTCTGCAACAAATACAAGGAAAAATCAATACAATGAAACACAAAGTTACATTGACTAAAATAAACATCACAAAGATATTCATTTTCATAAACACAAAGTTTATATGATAAAACAAATTTATCGTAGCCGATTAAAACATTTTGCAAAAAGGATTAGACTTTTAATCATGACGGATCGGAATTACCGAAGCAAACCGATACAGACATGACCAACACGGGCCTACACAGATTTCCATGCGCCACAGGAGTGGCTCACGCGCCTCCACGCGCCGGCCACGGGCTCCCACTCGCCCTCACGCGCCGGCCAGCCTTGGTTTACTTCCACGCGCAGACGACATGTCGTCCGCTTATTTGGTGGTCGTATGACATGTCGGTTTAATCTAATACTGCCAGCCGACTTGTCGGTTGACATGTTGCGGACGACATGTCGTCCTTCTCGGTGTTATACGTACGACTTGTCGTACATAAATCGGATGACATGTCGTCTGCAAACCAGGAACATGTACGACATGTCGTACAGAATCCGGACGACTTGTCGTCCTTTCCTCTAAATAACGGATGACATGTAGTACGGCTCTTATGGGAGTGTTTTTCTGGGTAAAAACAGATTCATCTAGCCAACTTCTAGGGTCCATATTTTTCTCAATTTTAATCCAAATTAAGCAAATGATATACCAAATTGAAGATCTCATGACCTAGTTTTCAAACATATTTAAACATGCGATTATCAATTTTCTACAGAGAGTTATTACAGCCCAAAGTTGGAAGAAAATCATTTTTGTAAAAACAAAAACCAGAAGCATTTTTAACAACTTTCATGCATGTTCATACAATTTTTGTGTAATCTAACTAGAATACATGCATTTAAGCTACTGATACCAATGTTAGGAAACGTAATCCCTAATATATTTACATGTTTGTCATCTTAGGATCTAACCATACAAGTATTACTAGTCTTAGATTTATTTACAAACTAATTGAAATAAATCTAAGTTAATCACAACACAATTGCATACCTTTAAACTTGTAGAGACCTCTTAATCAAACTTAATTGATTGCTTAACTCAATAAGCAAATGGTCTTATTTATAGGAGGGAAACAAGTCACTATTAGCTCACATGCATTGATTACTATTAATCCTTGATTACTATTTAATCACATGCATTGATTACTATGTAATCACATGTATTTGGATGTATAATGACTTTCTCTAACCCTTCCAAAAATGTTACCGTCATGGGTGTACCATATATTCCCCACTTAACATTTTACTAATTGTTGTTACTTAACAACTCTTGTTGTTACTTAATTATTTGATTAACAACTCTTGTTGTTACTTAATAATTTCCAACATGAAATTATTACTAATTGTTGTTATTTAACAACACCAAATAATTCCTAATCAACAATTTCCAACAACCTGGAACACCAAACTCAACTCAAGCCAAGTTCAGAGGTTTTATGTTATAACCAACTCAAGTTTATGATTTGCGCGTCATGGTTGGTCCTTATCGTTGCATTGTTGCTTATTGATACTCTTAGTTTTACTGATTTTATGTTCTAACCTACTTAAATTTATAGTTTTTGTATTAATTATAACTCTCATCGAATTAAAATCCTGATTCCGCCAGTGCTGTCAAGTCTCTAAATGTGAAAAGCCTACCTTGTAATGTTTCAATTTTAAAACGGTCCAACCCTCATAATAATATTGAAAGGGAGACAGAGATAATTGAAGGTAGCAACAAAGTTGTTTCTTTTATATCCACCATTCTTCTCTTGGTTTCTTGGTAAAGCCAGCTTCAACTACCAGTCCAAAAAAATTGGCAGTCCCCATCTCCCATTCTACACCTATTATTCAATTATATAACATATAGTTTCTCTTTTCTTTTCCTTGTTTTTAATCTATTTTTCCATATATTTTCTTGATGGATATCTCTCCATGTCTCGTGGATTGACTTGTAGGTGTTGTTTTTTTTTTTTTTTTTTTTGCTTTTCAATTGACAAGGAATGCATATTCCAGATGCCACGATGAGGGATTTGTGTATGTGGTGACTATTATGACAAATTTATGAGTGCTGGCAAAGGAGGAAGATAAAGAGAGAGAGAGATCAGTTTTTTCTGTTCTATCTATAGCTAGCTTCTAAAGAATCATTACCAAATGGAGGAATCTTCAAATGGGAAGTTAAGGGAGATCCAGAAAGTGGAAACGCATGGGGATAAAGAAGTGTCTGGAGAGTTCAAAACTGAGGCTGAGGCTGAGGCTGAGGCTGAATCTGTGAGAGTGATTGTGGTTAATGGGATTCCTGAGCATGTAATTGAAAACCGTGATGGAGATGACTCGTGTGAGCCAGAGCCTAATGATCAGAACAGTACTCAGAAAGTGGATTCAGGGGAAGTGGAGGAGGAGATAATTGTTAAAGACTCGGTTATTGATTCAGTTGAGCCTGAGGTTTCTTCTGTAGAAGTAATGGTTGAGCAAGTAGAGGCTCCAGGTGTTGTTGCTGAATTGGAATCCATGGTAATTGAAGATAACATCTTTCAGTCATTGGAAGAAACAAATAGAGATTCCAAGGTGATTGAGGAAACAATTGCGTCTTCTGCAGACGCTAATGATGGTTCTTCTGCAGTTGAAACAGAGGTGGTTTCAAAGGCTATAGAAGAAATGTCATTGGCTTCTTCTGATGAGAAGGGGATTGAACAAATACCATTGCCTTCTTCTGATGATAAATGTGAAGTTCCTCCAGCTAAGGCAATTGAGGGTACAGATTTGCCAGCCTTGGAACAGAATCCTGAAGAGTCATCATCAGGTACTGCTGATTTGAAATCGAAGGAAAGGGTTGATATGTCATCGCAGGAAGATGCAAATGCTGGCTCTGTTGAAAACAACCCTGGGATTCCTGCAAGCACTGAAAATCAGGTCAACAACTTTGCTACTTAACCTAGATTGATATGATCAAGCAATGCAACTTACTATTGAATCTTAATTTTTATGCAGCCTGTAACATCTTTGAGTCAGCGCAACATACAACCAACCTCATGGAGAAGCTGTTGTGGCCTTCTTGAAATTCTGCGTCCCTCTGATAGATAAATCAAGGTGAGAAAGAAACTTCGTGCTTATTAATTTAATTTGTTTATCCTTTTGCGCACTTCATGAAAGATTGTTTAATGTTGGTTGTGATGTGAAATGCGAAAAATTATCCTAAAGTTCATGTTAATCACAAAGCAGCACAGTTAAATGTAACTTGAACTTTCAATTAAGAGTCTTCAAGGTACTGTAACTGTAAGAGCTGTAAGATTCAAGAGGGCAGGGCCTAGGAATATCAGTGAATTTAAGTTTCTCTTCGTGCTGCTGTGTGTTGTCTGTTGTTCGCATCCATGGTCCGAGATATTTTAAGCTGCTATAATTCCATTTTAGTCGGAGCTGTTGTTATTCTGTGTGTCAGAGGAAAGACTTATTTTCATCAATTAGTTTTACAAATGTTTTAATGCAGGCAATCTAATAACATGTCTGGAAATTTTTTTATGTGATTCAAGCGGACTCCATCAACTGACTCGACATTTTTTTTTTTTTTTTATATGTTGGTAAATAGGTGTCATTAAATAAATTTAACATGCTATATTCAATCAATTGTACACTAACATATCAAAATTAAACATAAATCATAAAATTTAGAAAAACCTGAAAACTTGAATCCAAGTCGAGTTGTCTTTATCCTTAAGAACTTATTAGTCCCGCCTCGGTGCCCTACGAATATCTTGTGGCTAATGTTCTCCTAGGATTACTTGGATGCTTCTTGTAGAAAGAGCACTCATTTCACAAGATCTTGAACAATGACAAAATGGTGGGAACTCTCTTGACTATGAAAACTCAAGACCTCCTAATATGCAAGACTTCTAAGAGAATGTATATGAAAATTCAATGAATTGAAATAAGAATCTAAGGCCTTATTTATAGACATGGAAGGTTACTATTGAAAAGGTACCCTTATGTCAAATAAGACAATTCTTAAAGGTTATGTTCTTTCTCCTTAAAGGACATATCATTCACATTAAACCCAAGAGTTTAATCTCTTTACTTAAGGATTACATCCTTTCATTTCTCATATAAACTCTTACAACAATATTTAAATAATTTTTAGAGAATTTCCTACAATCCCTCACAATTCTTCAAATATTCATTCAGACACTTGAGAGAGTTTCCGTGAACTAAAGCTGCATCGAAATAGGTAGCTTTCGCCTTAAACCTTTCCTAGTGAATGACAATCGGATTTACTTGGCAAACCAGTGACCCATAGTCTTGAATTGTTTTGTCGTTGATGTAAATCAAGACAATTACCAACACACAGCTTTACTTCGACCATTTCCCGTTCTACGGTTGTGTTCATTTCGACCATGAACATTGGTCATGGTTCATCAAGTACTTTAGGGAATTCAGCCTTTAAAAACTCTCATGGAAGCTGCCTCACTTCTTACTTGAAATAAGTGATCTACTATAAAGAGGTAATATGTTTTTACCCTCATTAGGACTCTTATCCTAATATAGTGATCATTAAAAGCCTTAGCTTATCCTAACCTTGACAGACAGCACTCTGCGTCATTACAGGAATGGGAAAGAGTATAAAACTCTACAATTCTTGTTTTGAATTGCACAAAGTTTCAGTTGTCCCTTTTGAACCTAGATCTTAGGATCTCCAGTCAGCTAGGTTGGGTTTTCACAGTGACAATTCTTAATTTATAGGCTTCAAGCTCATTCCCCCCAATGACTTCTCAACTTGCTCTCTAGGTAAACCTTTAGTAAGTGGATCCACTAGGTTTTCCTTTGATTTGACATAATCTATCGAAATTTTGCCACTTGAGGCAACTATCATATAGTATTATGTCTGTGATGTATGTGTCGAGACTTATCATCATACATTGTTTTTTGGGCTCTCCCGTTCTACGGTTGTGTTCATTTCGACCATGAACATTGGTCATGCTTCATCAAGTACTTTAGGGAATTCAGCCTTTAAAAACTCTCATGGAAGCTGCCTCACTTCTTACTTGAAATAAGTGATCTACTATAAAGAGGTAATATGTTTTTACCCTCATTAGGACTCTTATCCTAATATAGTGATCATTAAAAGCCTTAGCTTATCCTAACCTTGACAGACAGCACTCTGCGTCATTACAGGAATGAGAAAGAGTATAAAACTCTACAATTCTTGTTTTGAATTGCACAAAGTTTCAGTTGTCCCTTTTGAACCTAGATCTTAGGATCTCCAGTCAGCTAGGTTGGGTTTTCACAGTGACAATTCTTAATTTATAGGCTTCAAGCTCATTCCCCCCAATGACTTCTCAACTTGCTCTCTAGGTAAACCTTTAGTAAGTGGATCCACTAGGTTTTCCTTTGATTTGACATAATCTATCGAAATTTTGCCACTTGAGGCAACTATCATATAGTATTATGTCTGTGATGTATGTGTCGAGACTTATCATCATACATTGTTTTTTGGGCTCTCCCAATAGCCGATTGACTGTCACAATGTATGTCTATCGCTGGCACTGGTTTGGGTCAACTTGGAATATCCTCTAGGAAATTTCGAAGTTATTCTGCTTCTTCCGATGTTTTGTCTAATGATATGAACTCTAATTCCATAGTAGACCGAGCAATACATGTTTACCTCGAGGATTTCCATGACACGGCTACACCACCAAGTATGAAAAAAAATCCACTCGTAGATTTGGAATCCACTGTATCAGATATCCAGTTATCATCGATGTATCCTTCTAGAACAGCATGATATCTCGTATAATTCAGACCATATTTTGAAGTTTCTCTCAGATACCCCAAAACTCTTACTATGACTTTCCAGTGGTTATGTCATGGATTGCTCGTATATCTACTAAGTCTGGTTATAGCTTGAGCGATATCAGGTCGTGTGCAATTTGTGAGATACATCAGACTTCCGATGATTCTCGAATACTCTAATTATGATACGTTTGAGCCAGTATTCTTTGATAAATGAAGAGTTAGGTCTACATGAGTTCTAGCCCCATTTAGATCTCCTTTATTATATTTCTCAAGTATCTTCTCAACATAATGAGTCTGAGATAATATATACCCCTCTGATGTTCTGGAAATCTTAATTCCTAAGATCATATCAGCTACTCCTAAGTTTTTCATATCAAATTTGATGGTCATTACTTTCTTGGTAGACTGAATCATCTCATGATACCAATTATCAGCATATCGTCTACGTAGAGACAAACAATGACAAATCCTTTTTGAGTTGATTTGGTATATACACACTTATCACACTCATTGATTTTGAGCCCACTTGATAACATCTCTTTGTCAAATTTTTCATGTCATTGTTTAGGTGCTTGTTTTAATCCGTATAAGGATTTTACAAGTTTACACACCTTCTATTCTTATCCAGGAAAATTGAAACCTTCTGGTTGTTCCATGTAAATCTCTTCATCTAGTTCACCATTTAAGAATATCGTCTTCACATCCATTTGATGTATTTCAAGACCAAATATAGTTGTTATGGCTATGAGCATTCTTATTGATGTGATACGAGTCACTGGTGAATAGGTATCAAAGTAATCAAGACCTTTTTTTGTCTATAAACCTTATGACAAGTCTTGCCTTGTACTTATCTATTGATCCATCTGATTTCATCTTCCGTTTGAATATTCATTTGTAGTCCAGTGGCTTACAACCTGAAACAATATCAACCAACTCTCAAGTATGGTTTTGTAGGATAGAATCAATCTCACTATTGATAGCCTCTTTCCACAAAGGTGCCTCCGACGAAGACATTACTTCTTTATAGCTTTGAGGCTCATTTTCTAATAGGTATGTCAGAAAATCGTGTCCAAATGACTTAGACATTCTAGCTCTTTTGCTACGGCTAGGTTCAATTTTCTCAATATTTTCATGTTGATCCGATTTTTGGTCAACTTGATCACTGCCTTTAACAGTATCAATAGTTCTTTTGAGAGACTTTGTTCTTTGTTTTTCCTTACAAGGAAATGTCTCTTCAAAGAATGTCGCATTCCTTGACTCAATTATCAAATTTAGATTGATGTCAGGAATTTCAGACTTATGTACCAAGAATCGATACGCACTACTGTTGTGAGCATATCCAATGAATATACAAACAACAATCTTGGGTCTTATTCTAACCTTCTTAGGTTTAGGAACCATTACTTTGGCGAGACACTCCCACACTTTTAGATATTTGTAGGAATGTACGTGACCTTTCCACAATTCATATGGTGTCTTGTCCAATCTTCTATGAGGTAGCTTGTTCAGAACGTAGTTGGCGGAAAGCAAAGCTTCCCCCCACAAGTTTTGGGGTAAACCAGAGCTTGTCAACATGGCATTCATCATTTCCTTCAACGTTCAGTTTTTGCATTCAGCAATCCCGTTTTGTTGAGACGAATAAGGAGCTGTAGTTTCGTGAATAATTCCATGATTGGAACAATATTCACCGAACGGTGACATATATTCACCTCTCATATCACTCCTGATTCTTTTAATTTTCTTGCCAAGTTGTTTTTCAATTTCGTTCTTATAATGTATAAAGCTCTCAATAGCTTCATCTTTGCTCATCAGCAAATATACATAACAGAATCTTGTACTATCATCGATAAAAGTGACAAAGTACTTTTTACTGCCTCTTGTTTGCACAATATTCATATCACACGCATCAGAGTGTACAAGTTCCAGGGGTTCAGAATTTTATTATATGGAATGAAATGATACTTTATGCATTTTTGCTTCAACACATGCATCACATTTATATTTTTTATCAATTGTAAATTTAGGTATAAGGTCTATATTAATTAATTTACGCATTGTATCATAATTAACATGTCCTAACCTCTCATGCCATATATTTTGTGACTCAATAATATAAGCGGAAGATGCAGTTTTATTATTAGCACTGTGTCAATTAACAGTCATTATATTGAACTTGAAAAGGCCCTCAGTGAGATATCATTTTCCTACATTAACATTATTTTTTACCAATACAAACTTATCAAAAATAAATACAAGCTTGAAACCATTCTTGCTAAGGAGTGAATCCGAAATCAAGTTCTTCTAAATATCAGGAACATGCAAAACATTCTTCAATGTAAGTTTTTTTCCCAAATGTCATCTTCAGAATCACTGTGTCTTGTCCAACCACTCTAGAGGTAGAAGAGTTTCCCATTGTCAGATGATCGCCACTATCAACCTTCTGCTACGAGGAAAACATCTCGCTATCGGCACAGATATGACGAGTAACCCCAGTATCTACCCACCATTCTCTCGGATTTCCAACCAAGTTGGCTTCTGTTACAACTACTGAGAGGTTCATCTCTGAGATCTCATCAGTTAGTTGCTCATCCTTAGTAACATGGGTCTCATTTTTCTTTTTCTTGCCTTTGTCCTGAGACTTTTTGTTTCTGCAGTCCTTTTCCATGTGACCGTTTTTTTCACAGATGTAGCACTTCTCTTTGAACTTCTTGTTTGCTTGGGAAGAATCAGCTCCATTGTTCTTTCTCTTTTTGCTACCCTTTCCACCCTCAACGATGTTGGCATTAGACTCCATAGTCTTGTAGCTAGTCTTCTCGAACTTCTTGTTGTCATCTTTGATCCTTAATCGAACTCCAAGGTCTTCAAGACTCATCTGTTTATTTTTGTGTTTCAGATAGCTCCTGAAACCCTTCCATGATGAAGGTAACTTTTCAATGATTATGGCAACTTGAAACGTCTCGCAGCCAGAGTTTCATTCCCTCATCATGTATTTCATGAATGATTAACTGAAGTTCACCCAACTGAGACATCACCGTCCTTGAATCTACCATCTTGTAGTCCAGGAACCTACCCACGATAAATTTCTTATGTCCGGCATCATCGGTTTTATACTTTTTCTCGAGAGATTCCCAGAGAATCTTCACAGAAGTCATGCCTTGGTACACATTGTACAGGGTATTGTCAAGTCCTCCCAAGAGGTAATTATTGCACAAAAATTCGTCTGACGACCATGTCTCTTCTCGCAGTTACTTGGCTGTTTCTGTTTCTCCCTCCACAGGACCCGGTGGATCTTTGAGGTACTTAGCCAACTGCAGTGTTGTCAGGTAGAATAATATTTTGCTCTGCCATTATTTAAAGTTTGCTCAATCAAACTTTTTCGGTTTTTCTCCATGAGCAACCGGTGCTGTGATATTTCCGCTAGCCATGTATAACTGGAAAACCCAACAGTAATCAATAAGTCTACAAAAGATAAATTATACAATGATCAAATGTGAGATCTTATTTAAGTGATATACTAAGAATCCACTCGTTGTTATATTGGAGAGTAGTACCAAATAACACAAGTCTTTGAATTTACAACTAAGATTTTTTATGATAAATGAATAAATGAATATTCTCAGAGGACGAGGGGGGTCCGGAGTAACCACTTAAATCTCTGCCCACTTAGGCTCTTATCGCATTGTTGACATAATATCATTTAAATACTTTCTCAATAGAATATCTTAGACATTCAAACTTAGTATTACACTTCAATTCACAATACAATAATAAATATGTGTAGATTTGTATGTGTATATATATAAATCAATCAAGCTTGGACGGAATTACTTGTGTAAATTTACACTTTTAATTCTCAACCAAGTATGCAACACACGATTAATTTTCAACTTTATCACTATGTGTATGCTTGTGATAATTGACTACCCTAATATTAACTTAAACCTATACTTCTAAGTCTATGTTATTATTTTTGAATCTAAAATAATTCCATAATTGATTTCGTTAGTGTCACGTTCCTTAATTCATTCGAACGAAACTTTCCAGAGAGTTCACGTTCGTGTTGCATTCGTAAACACGTTCGAAAAGTGTGCCAGAGAGTTCAAGTTCATGTTGCGTTCGTAAACGTGTTCGAACGTTCTTTGGCAGAAGACTGGCGTTCGAGTTGCGTTTGAATACGCTTTCGAACGAGACTACGAAAAATAGAATTTTCTGCCTACGCGTTCGTCGAGCGTTTGAACGCCCATGCGTATTTTTCATGCACATGACATATTTTCCAAAAAATTGACAACTAAAATATGTAAAATGTCATCTAACAACACATAAATGGTAATAAGTTCTTAAGATTGTTGGTAAATAGGTGTCATTAAATAAATTTAACATGCTACATTCAATCAATTGTACACTAACATATCAAAATTAAACATAAACCATAAAACTTAGAAAAACCTGAAAACTTGAATCCAAGTCGAGTTGCATATGTCCTTAAGAACTTATTAGCCCCGTCTCGGTGCTCTACGAATGTCTTGTGGCTAATGTTCTCTCAGGATTACTTAGATGCTTCTTGTAGAAGGAGCACTCCTTTCACAAGATCTTGAACAATGACAAAATGGTGGGAACTCTCTTGACTATGAAAACTCAAGACCTCCTAATATGCAAGATTTCTAAGAGAATGTATATGAAAATTCAGTGAATTGAAATAAGAATCCAAGACCTTATTTATAGACATGGAGGGTTACCATTGAAAAAATACTCTTATGTCAAATAAGACAATTCTTAAAGATTATGTTATTTCCCCTTAAAGGACATATCATTCTCATTAAACCCTGGAGTTTAATCTCTTCACTCAAGGATTACATCCTTTCATTTCATATATAAACTCTTATAATCATATTTAGAGAATTTTTAGAGAATTTCCTACATTTTGCAGTGCTTAAAAGATCTTTATGGGATGTGCTGTGAAATCAGAAAGCTCGAGGAATTCAAATTTTTCTCAGATTGATACAACATATAGGCTTTCCAGCATTTTCAGAGAGAGCATAAAAATATGAAGCAGGTTGGTTTTGAAAGTGTGCGCCCAGTGTTTCTTCATCTGGTAGTATTTTAAGTAGTTTTTTTTCACTCACTCTCTTAATATTTCCTTGTTTCATTGTGATGATCATAAAGTTACAATCCAAGTTATTGCAAGTTTTTCTAGCAGCAGCATGAATAACAGAAACCTATAAACCAATTTGGGTGGTATTTTTTCTGCTATGCGCCTATGATTCTCTTTAATTTCCAAACCACAGCAGTCAGTCACTTTTCTTCGCAACCATGATTACACTCGACAGACAGCTATTGAGCTAGTGAGCTGGCATTGTCGCCTATAACAAACGAACCATCATATAAGCGAAAATTATATTATATGCCGCTGTGAGAGAGATGACATATACACCCGACACATGATATACCACCTCTCATATAAGAAGTGTCTACAAAAAGGTTTAGAACCATCACATGCTCTTCCCTTTTTTTTCTCCAATTTCCAATTTCCAAAATAAAATAAGAAACCAAAGGACAACAGCCGTACATGACTATGTGCAAGAACAAACCATATTCTTCCTTGTGTATTTACCAGATCAATTTGTTTCTTGCATACACGCAAGAAGAAAATGTCTCCACAACCCATCAACTGATATAACCTATTAGAAAATATTTGATGCAAGAACCAAACTACTACAACGCATTAATGCTTTTACAAACAACACTATATATCATTTTTTTTTTTTAAACGTTGGAAATCCCGCCGCCAAACTACCCGACCCGGGCACAGATAAAACTCTCGACTGCCCCAAGTTCTTACAAGAAGTCCAGCTGTAGGGTACGATTTATTAAGTGGTGCTTATGAAATGAGTTTCCCTTAATTATCTGGAAGTGGGAACCATCATAGTATGGCAACAACAATTTCTGAGGGAGAGGTCCCTAAAGCGTGGTTGGGTGGTGTAGGGCTCAGGATCTGACCTTCAGGTCCTAGGTTCGAATCCAGGGAATGCGTTTCTTGTAAGAGTCTGGGGCAGCCGGGGGTTTTACCTGCTCCGCTCAAGCCCGGGTTGGGTGATTTGGCGGAGGGGTTTCCAATGTTTCCAAAAAAAAAAACCTGAGGGAGAGCATTACACTAAGATGTGATCATAACAAACATATGAAACACGAATGATGAGAGAAGTCCATTGAAGAGTAAACCAAAGAAGATACAGATCGAATCCATCCAGGAAGATGGAGAAATAAAACAGAAACCAAAACCAAAATTATTAGAGATAACTTTAAGCTTCTGACCTGTCTTTGATTTAATCAGATGATGCGCCTTAGAAGCTAGTCGAATGGCCTAAATGATGTCATATAGCAATGCTTGTGCTTCAAGAAATCGCAATATCACGCAATTAAGCCAGTCAATAAATTCTACAGAAAATGATTGCTTCCCTACAGGACAAACTTCCAGCTTCTAAATAATCCTTGTGAATTGTGATGTCTTCTCAAGAAGAGTGTTCAACAAAACATCTGGTATTAGAACTTCTCAGTGTTTTTTAGTGACGACAATTTTCTCCTAATCATAGGATTGTATCAATAATGCACAAATATACAACATATGCCATTTAGCTTCTTAACCACGTGAGGACATATATAAAATCCAATAACAGACATCTGAAGTAGCCAAACATATATAAAATCAAACTAGGAATCATTTTTATAGCTGCAACCAAGTAAAATAACAGAACTAAATAGAATAATTTGGTATTCAGAACACACTGAGTTAACTAGTAATCAATATCAAAACATCCCAAAAGATAATCAAACCACAATCCATAAAGGGCTCAAAAATATAGCCAAGCAAAAACATGAAATCAATCAAAATTGATATTTTGAATTCAAGACGTGTGTAATCTAAGACCTGCAGTCACCTCTTCAATTTCATCCCTTACTCTCTATTTTGACAGTGTGCAATCACCTCCACCGTGCATAGCTAACACAGACCACAGCAGCAGCAGCAGCAGCAGCAGTGGCGGCCGCAAGTGACAACTGCCAGTTCAACACACAATCCTCTGCCTCATCATCACCCTCCAGCTTAACATCCCTCACAGTCCCATTCAACCCATCTAAAGACTTTTCTTTCAATCCAGTAATCACCTTCTCAGCCTCCTCAATCTCCTTCTGCAAAATCAAAATCTTCTCCTCCATTTCCTTCGACTTCTGCTCCGATTCTCTCTTCTCAGACTTCAACTTATACAATTCAGTCCCCAAATCATCAACCTTCTTCTTGAACCCAGAAATTTCCCTATCTTTCTCATCAAGTTTCTCCCTCATTTCCTCCTCAACTCTAACCCTCTTACTCCTCTCCTCCATTTCCCTCACTTCCAATAACCCAACATTCCTCTCCAATTCCCTAATTTTCTTCTCACTCTCAACTTTCTCTTTCTGCAACCTTCCAATTTCCCTCTCTAAACCCCCCAATTTCCCTCCTTTTTCACCCAAAACCCTCTTCAACTCTGCCATCTCAGCACCCAAATCCTCCCCTTCACTCATCGACGTCACTAAGTCATGCTGCAGCCGTGACACTTCAGCCTCCAACTCCTCGGCCCGAGCCGCAACCGATTCCAGAATCCTTCTATCTTCCTCTGATCCTTCAATTTCAATTCTCAGTTTCTTGATTGTGTCCTCCATATCCTTGTTCTCCAACTCTAAAGATTCCATCTTCTTATTTAGTTCCGTTACTTTGCTGTTGTCTTGATCCGGATCGAAAAAGTCCTCCGGCGTCTGATCATCGATGCCATTGATCGCCACCGTTGACTCCGCCATCCTGCAAGAACGCTAATGGTTATCAAAGTTTGTATTTGTAGAGAGCCAAATTAAAAGATAAAATGCAAAAAGCTCTACCTTTGCTTTCAGATGATGATTCGATTAGGGTTTCTGATTATTTTTATGAAAATGAAATGAAATTGATCCAACGAATCAAACTATGAGAAATGGACGGTTACAGATTATCAAAGCAATTTTTTACGAGTATGCCTAGCACGTGCTTCCAATTTTGTTTAAACAATAAACTGTAAATAGAATCTGTTTTATTTTAAGAACATAACTACAAACATTCATTTTTTTTTTTCCGGAAAAAAAAAAAGTGCTGTTTTCTCTTCTTGAATTATTATCTTCCATTAATTCAAAATAATAATAATAAAAAGATAACGAATTTTTTAATCATATAAATTTTTCAATAAGTAGCATTAAGGATAGTAATGAGTTGGGTATAGTGCGGGATGTCAATATCCCGTATCCATCATATTCAATCAACGGATACGAAAAATTGTCTATTTGTTCGTTTATATCGAGCCCTTGTGCGAGTTCCCATTAACACGAGGATTTTACCTCTAACATATCAGGTCCCCCGCAGGCCAGCATCCCAACGGGAAATTTTGCCATCCTTAAGTATCATCTCATTAGTCCTAATCTGTTAACCCAAGTAGGGCTAACAAATTTATTCGGATATGGTTGGAAGATCCGGATCCGGATATGCATTTTAAAGATCCGTACATATCTAAATTCGAACATAAAATAATACATATTATTTTGATTTATGATTTTATTATAATTTTATATTTATATTTAGATTATTCTATGTGGATTTTGTATTGTAAATGTTATTTTAGATATTAAATTGCTATTGTTTAATTCGAGATTTTATTTTATTTTATTTTAAATATTTAAATTAAATAATTTAAAAATAATAAATAATAAAAATCTGGATTTTTTACGGATCCGAATATACGGAGATCCGCATTGATAATACACACATCCGGATCTGTAAAAAGTTATGCGGATCTGGATCCATAAAATGAAATTCAAATCCAAAGTTTGTCATCCCTAAATCCAAATGAAAATCTCTGACGTGACTTAATGAATTATGACTAACGGAATGATATGTAAGATTTTATTTTAAAAAAATATATTTTTTGGGCATTAGGGGTTGAAACTTCATTGAAATTCATATTTAAAAAAAAAAAATATATATGTTGACGGTGGATTTTGGTCTCAGGGTAATATTGGAATATCACTCCCGAGAGAATCCTCCTCCAACTGTGAATTTGTTTGGTTATGGGGGACCAAAGGCAAATTTAGCGGAAAATAAGAAAATACGCCAATCAGACAAGGTGATTTAACGTGGTTCGGCGGATTTTGGGATCCGACCTACGTCCACGGGCAAGAACAGGATGGTACTTTTTATTACTCAAATTCACTCCTCAGGTCTCCTCTTTCTCTTTTACAAATCAGAGCTCTATGATACTAATCTCTCACTCTTGTGATGGTTTTCAGATGCCTTTTACACATGCTCTACCCTTCTATTTATAATAATACAGAAATCAGATTCCTATTTGTATAAGAAATCCTATTGGACTCAATCTTCTCTTCTTGTAGGGTTTCCTGATCCGGTGCTGCCTTCTCCTTTCGTATTCCCTTTTGGATTCTGATTCCTTCTCCTTGCGAGAGTAGGACATTTCTCTTATCTTATCCATAAGAATGGGGCGCTGTTGTCTTGGACACTTCCCGTCGTCTGGTCGGTCTTAATGAGGTCGGCCATGACAATCTTTTATGCTGAGAGTGTTCCTGCCGACATCTATAGTGCTCGGTCACCCGGACCATAGTGGTCGGTCCTTTCGTAATGAGGTCGGTCTCTTCATGATGTGGTCGGTCTTCTTCATGATGTCAACCAGGGAAAGAAATTTACCCTTTCGTCCTTGTTGTGCTGTCTTAAATGCCGTAGTGCCTGAAAACACCATCAACATCTGTCCCCTAGTTTCCGGTTCCAACGAGTATGCGAGTTGGTGCCGGGAACTATATGAAGAGGGTGTGCTGTTTGTTCTTGCTGGTAGTCGTCCCAGAATGCAAAAGAGAATCTTCTTGCCGTTTCGTTCATCTTTCCTCGAGAAGCACAACTATCATGTCTTCTTAAATGCCCATCAAATCAGCTATTAGGGTTTTTTCTAACTTTCGACATTTGTCAAACATCCGCTGGGTTCCCGCTAAAACCGACGGTGATGTGCTTCCCAGTCATGACTATAAGAAAAACGAGGGTTTCACCGTTCCCATTTTTTCGACAATCGTCTGCTTCTTTTCTTTGTGATCCACTTAACTCCGTGTTCTCGAAGCTCAGGCCGTGGTCTTTGTCCTTCTTCGTTGCCGAGCACCTAAGGAACGAACACCACCTCACCGTATAACCTCCTGCTTTTGAGAAGAACAAGTAAGTTTTCTGGGTGATCTCTTTTTCTTTTGATGTGCCGTGGTTCTATTTGTTTATTTTGTTTAGGGAGAGACTTGTGGTTTTTGCTGGGTCTTGCTTTAGGGCACTTCTTTAGAGACTCCAAATCTAGTTTTAGCACGGGCACCGTGGGTAGCTTCTCGTAGACTGATTCTCCCCCTTTCTCTGTTTTTCTGGGTGTCAGGGATGTCTGACAGTAATTCTTCCTCCGAAGGCCTGTCAAAATCTCAACTCCCCCAGCTGAAGAGCTCTCCTCGGGCTCAGGGGCGCCCAGTGTAGAAGATCTTGACACTACCCCCACTCCTTCTGAGGTCGAAAACGACTCCTATCATCAGAGGGTTCCTCGGAAGGATCCAGAGCCTGGAGAGCTTGGGTCGTCGGCTCTGGATATGAACTGTCCTTCTAAGATAACCGAGGATGATCTGGCGTTATTGCGGCAACGATACAGCATCCCGATAGATATTGCTCTAGAAGTTCCGGTCCAATGGATCGTGCTAGTCAGCCTGACGAGGGCTCGGTGGCGCTTCTTCCTATCTTTTTTGAATGTGGGCTGCGGCTGCCGATGCAACGCTATTTCGCTTGGATGCTGGCCGAGATGGAGCTTGCCCCTTGCCAATTGAGTTTGAATAGCTGTAGGATCCTAGCCGGCATATATGTGGTCTGGCACCGGGCAGGTTTAGGTGTACCTTGCTTGGAAGAGGTGAAGAGGTTGTACCGTTTGAAGTCTAACCCAAAGACTCACTACGGTTGGTATTACCTCTCTGCTTACGATAGCTCGTCCAACCTTGTCCAGAAGCTCCCTGACTCCAATAAGAACTTCAAGGACTTTTGGTTCTGGGTAACTGGGGATTGGGGTCGGGTCTTGAGATCGTTTGGGGAGGATGTCTCGGTTCCAGATGTCTTCCGGGCTGGAGGTTAGGAGTCTAACGCCCCTTCATTCTTTCTTTGTCCCCGTTATCCAGTTTCTTCTAGGTTTTCTAACTTCTTTGGTTCTTCCCAGCCTGTTGGCGAGATGCTCCCAAGGTTTCTCGTCAGGTTCGGAGGCGAGTACATTGGGCTCAGGGGTATGCTGCTCCCTGGAGGAATTGGTTTAATGCGGCCTTTGTCGAGTCAGGCCTCATTCAGACCGTTCCTCCGGAAATATCTGGCCGGTTAGGTAGGTGTCTGATGGCTGTTTTAATGATCTTTCTTGTTTGTTTCATCATGCTTGATATCTTTGCTATATGCTCGGTCCCTGATTTCCTTTTTTCTTGTAGGCATGTCGAAGAGGCCAAAGTCCTTGAAAAGTTGGCCGGTACCGTGAAGAAGGCCGGCCGTGCTGAAACTTCCCTGGCACGGTCCGGTCTCGCTGAGAATAATCTCCTGGACAAGTCCAAACGAGTGTTCGGGGGCTGTCCTCACC
Source organism: Zanthoxylum bungeanum (assembly GCA_019454045.1). Classification (NCBI taxonomy): domain Eukaryota; kingdom Viridiplantae; phylum Streptophyta; class Magnoliopsida; order Sapindales; family Rutaceae; genus Zanthoxylum; species Zanthoxylum bungeanum. Next base: position 239,959 of record SKCR01026488.1, read on the forward strand.
TTCTGGCGTGCAATCATCGGATCTGCTCACCTACCAGCCCGCCGAAACTTCTTAGGAAGAGGAGGCGTCAGTTTGGGACCGAGGAGACCGAGTTGGAAAAGAGAGAAGCTGATCTCGAGGCTGAGAAGGAGGCCATCCGTCTCGAGGGAGTTGGTGACTGTGCCGAGATGATACCGATGGTGCTGCCGAGCCTGAATATGGACCCTATCTACGCGGCCATCAGTTACTGTAAGGGGGACATTTTCGAGGAAGAGTTTCAAAAGTGGATCCCTCCCCCACCTGAGGAGGTGATGGATCCCGCCCCCATCTCGGTCGTTCTGGCTCCTGAGGTTCCTCCTGAAGAAGGATCGGAGGTTCCTGCCGTGGACGAGGACTGCCTTGAGATCCCTCCTCCTGACGCCGAAGTCGCAGCTCCTCCTCCTGACGCCGAAGTCGCAGCTCCTCCTTCTGATGCCGAGCCGCTCCTTCCGTCTTTTGAGCCAACTGAGGAAGAAGTTCCTGACCCTGTGCGGGATGATTGAGAAAGGGTAACCCTACCGGGGCCCTATGTACATTTTAACTTTTTCTTGTAATAATATTACAATCTTGTATTTATATACATTTATGTATTTATGTCTGTTTATTTCTTTCTTCTTTTTCTTCTCCTTTTATGCTTCTTGCCATCATTGCAATTTTAAGGCCCATCAGGGGTCAGCACGAGTTAGAGGGGTCTGGATTGGCCTTGTGAAGAGCGAGGCATTTGGGCCCGGGAGAATGTTATGTCCCCGATCCGGAGAGCTGACTTGGTGGGGCGTATCTCGACTCCAAGCTGAGCGAGATATTCGGGTTATGGGGGAATGTCCTCTCCCCAGACCGAAGCGGCTGACTCGGTGGGACGTAACCCGACCCCGAGCTGAGCGAGATACTTGGGTTCTGGGGGAATGTTACCTCCCCAGACCGAAGCGGCTGACTCGGTGGGACGTAACCCGACCCCGAGCCGTTAGAATCACTTGGTCCTGGGGGAATGTTACGTCCCCAGTCCAAAGACGGACTCGGTGGGACATAGCCCGACCCCGAGCTGTTAGAATCACTTGGCCCTGGGGGAATGTTACGTCCCCAGTCCAAAGACGGACTCGGTGGGACATAGCCCGACCCCGAGCTGTTAGAATCACTTGGCCCTGGGGGAATGTTACATCCCCAGTCCAAAGACAGACTCGGTGGGACATAGCCCGACCCCGAGCTGTTAGAATCACTTGGCCTGGGGGAATGTTACATCCCCAGTCCGAAGACAGACTCGGTGGGACATCGCCCGACCCCGAGCTGTTTGAATCACTTGGCCCTGGGGGAATGTTACGTCCCCAGTCCAAAGACAGACTCGGTGGGACATCGCCCGACCCCGAGCTGTTAGAATCACTTGGCCCTGGGGGAATGTTACGTCCCCAGTCAAAGACAGACTCGGTGGGACATAGCCCGACCCCGAGCTGTTAGAATCACTTGGCCCTGGGGGAATGTTACATCCCCAGTCCAAAGACAGACTCGGTGGGACATCGCCCGACCCCGAGCTGTTTGAATCACTTGGCCCTGGGGGAATGTTACGTCCCCAGTCCAAAGACAGACTCGGTGGGACATCGCCCGACCCCGAGCTGTTAGAATCACTTGGCCCTGGGGGAATGTTACGTCCCCAGTCCAAAGACAGACTCGGGGGACATCGCCCGACCCCGAGCTGTTTGAATCACTTGGCCCTGGGGGAATGTTAAGTCCCCAGTCCAAAGACAGACTCGGTGGGACATCGCCCGACCCCGAGCTGTTAGAATCACTTGGCCCTGGGGGAATGTTACGTCCCCAGTCCAAAGACAGACTCGGTGGGACATCGCCCGACCCCGAGCTGTTTGAATCACTTGGCCCTGGGGGAATGTTACGTCCCCAGTCCAAAGACAGACTCGGTGGGACATCGCCCGACCCCGAGCTGTTAGAATCACTTGGCCCTGGGGGAATGTTACGTCCCCAGTCCAAAGACAGACTCGGTGGGACATCGCCCGACCCCGAGCTGTTTGAATCACTTGGCCCTGGGGGAATGTTACGTCCCCAGTCCAAAGACAGACTCGGTGGGACATCGCCCGACCCCGAGCTGTTAGAATCACTTGGCCCTGGGGGAATGTTACGTCCCCAGTCCAAAGACAGACTCGGTGGGACATCGCCCGACCCCGAGCTGTTTGAATCACTTGGCCCTGGGGGAATGTTACGTCCCCAGTCCAAAGACAGACTCGGTGGGACATCGCCCGACCCCGAGCTGTTAGAATCACTTGGCCCTGGGGGAATGTTACGTCCCCAGTCCAAACGCAGACTCGGTGGGACATCGCCCGACCCCGAGCTAAGTAAACAAGCGGCTTCAGCGGAACGAAATCCGGCCCTGATCCGTCGTTTTTCGATTTAAAGGATTCCAAAAGGAATTTTTATTCATGTTTGGGGGTGGACCGCCCTTTTTACAACAGTTGTTCTGGTTCGGTGTTTTGTCCGGCTTCTGCAAAAAAGAAAAATAGAAGGAATGAAAGTTGATCTTCATGGGAAGTACTTTCTTAACATCTCGGCGTTCCATGGTTTCTTCAATCTCTTGCCGTCCGGATGCTCCAGGATGTAGGCCCCTGGTCTTACTATCTCAGTGATCTTGTAAGGTCCCTCCCACTTGGCACCTAACGACCCTCTTCAGGTCGTCGGGTGTTCAGAGTCACTTTTCTTAGCACTAGATCACCTGGCCGGAAGGAGCGGGTCCGAACTCTCTTATTGTAGAATCGGGCCATTCTCTGTTGGTAGATGGCTGCTTTTACTGCTGACCGCTCTCTTCTTTCTTCGATCAGGTCGAGGTGATTTTTGATAAGTTCTTCTTGTTCCGTTCGTTTTCAAAGTGACGGACCCGGTGGGTTGATATTCCGATCTCTGCCGGGATGACGGCCTCACATCCGTATGATAGGGAGAAGGGTGTCTCTCCTGTTGAGTCCTTGAAGGTCGTTCGGTGTGCCCACAGTACCTCTGGTAGCTCCTCGACCCATAGGCTTTTGCTTGATCCGAGCCGAGCTTTCAGGTTTGACTTGATGGTTTTATTGGTGGCTTCAACCTGCCCGTTTGACTTGGGATGGGCCGGCGAGGCGAATTTTAGGGTTATCTGGAGGTCTTCACAAAGTTTTCTGAATCCCCTGCTGTCGAATTGCTTTCCGTTGTCGGTGATGATTGCCCGGGGGATTCCGAACCGGCAAATTATATTTCTCTTTAGGAACTCCGTGGCCTTCTTTTCTGAGATGGTGGACAATGGTTCTGCTTCTACCCATTTGGTAAAGTAGTCTATGGCCACGATTGCATATTTCGCCTGACCTCGTCCTTTCGGCATCGGCCCTATAATGTCTAGCCCCCACTGTGCGAAGGGCCAGGGGCTGGATATGGTGGTCAGCTGTTCTGCCGGCTGATGGTGGAGGTTGGCATTCTTTTGGCATCCCTCGCATTTCCGTGCTATCTTCACGCCATCCTCGTGCATGGTTGGCCAGTAAAATCCTTGCCTCAAGGCTTTGAAGGCGATTGATCTCCCCCCGGCGTGGCTTCCGCAGATGCCTGCGTGAATCTCCCTGAGCACGTAGTCTGCTTCTTCTGGTGCTAAGCATCTTAGGAGGGGTACGGTGTATCCTCTCCGGTAGAGTATTCCCCCAATTAGGGAAAACTTGGTGCTCTTGAACTTCAGCTTCCTGGCCTCCTTTTTATCTTTGGGGGTTTCTCCTGTTTCCAGGTACCTCCTGATCGGTTGCATCCATGAATTTTTGTCTTCTTCTTCTAGTACATCCACCTCGGTCTCCCCTATGCTTCTTTCTTGGAGGTATATAAGAGGGATTACCCTGGGGTTTTCTGTCTTCATTGAAGAGGCAAGTCTGGCCAGGGAATCTGCTTCGCAGTTGTCTTCTCGTCCGACCTGTTCGAAGAGTACGTTTCCCACTTTCTCCACCCACTTCTTTACTTCGGCCAAGTAAGCTACCATGGCTGGTTCTCTGGCTTGAAAATCTCCTTTCAGCTGCTGTATTGCTAGCTGAGAGTCACTCCTGATCACTACATTGCGGACTCCTACTACCGTACACAGCCTTAGTCCGGCCAGTATCGCCTCGTACTCTGCTTCATTGTTTGTAGTTTTGAAGGCGAATTTGAGGGCGAGCAGTATTTCTTCTCCCTTCTCACTTTTTAGTGCTACCCCTGCTCCGTATCCGTGCGAGCTTGCGGACCCGTCTACAGACATTTCCCACCTGTCTTCTTCTACGGCCAAGACCTGCGGTTCTGTGAGCTCTGCTATGAAGTCTGCTAAGGCTTGCCCTTTTATTGCTGTTCTTGGGAGGTAGGAGATGTCGTGCTCGCTTATTTCTACTGACCACTTCATCAGTCTCCCTGAGGCCTCCGGTTTCTGCAAGATTTGTCTCAGGGGAAAATCCGTGTATACTTTGATCGGATGGGCTTGAAAGTAGGGTCGTAACTTCCGAGCTGTGGTGACCAGGGATAGGGCGACGAGTTCGTGTGTGGGGTATCGAGTTTCTGCGTCCAGCAGGGCTTTACTGACGTAGTAAACTGGTTTCTGGACGTGGTCGGTCTCTTGTACCAGTGCCGAGCTTACTGCGTGCTTTGAGACGGCCAAGGTATAGATACAGTGTCTCCCCTGGGAGGGGTTTGGCTAGGAGAGGGGGCTGTGCCAGGTATCGTTTTAGGTGCTGGAAGGCTTCTTCGCACTCGGGTGTCCAGTCGACCCCTTTTTGAGCTTTCTTGATGACTTTGAAGAAATGATGGCACTTGTCGGTTGCTCGTGAGATGAACCGGTTGAGTGCGGCGATTCTTCCTGTAAGGCTTTGCACTTCCTTAACTGTTCGGGGAGACTTCAGGTCCAGCACGGCCTGTATTTTTTGCGGGTTTGCTTCAATGCCTCGTGAACTTACCATGTAGCCCAGGAACTTTCCCGGCTACCCCGAATGCACACTTCTCTGGATTGAGCTTTAAACTGTGTTTCCTCAGGAGTTCGAAAGTTTTCTTCAGGTCGGCTACATGGTCTCTTGGTTCCTCGGACATTGTTATCATGTCGTCGACATATACCAGCATGGTCGTGCCGATGAGCGGTTTGAAGACTCTGTTCACTAGTCTCTGGAAAGTTGCCCCTGCATTTTTCAATCCGAAAGGCATTACTTTATAGCAGTATAGTCCTTGGTCAGTAATAAAGGTGGTCTTCTCCTCATCCGCAGGGTGCATCCTGACTTGATTGTATCCTGAGAAGGCGTCCATGAAGCTTAGTAGCCCTTGGCAGGCTGTTGTATCTACCAGTTGGTCTATATTTGGGAGGGGAAAGCTGTCTTTTGGACATGCTTTGTTGAGGTCGGTGAAATCTACGCACATTCTCCACTTTCCGTTAGACTTTTTCACCAGTACTACGTTGGACACCCACTCTGGGTATTTTACTTCCCGGATGAAACCGGCTTTCAGCAATTTTTCCACCTCGGTCGCTACTGCTCCGCACCGCTCCTGGTTGAATATTCTCCTCTTCTGTTTTACTGGTTTGTGTAATGGGTTCACTGCTAAGCGATGGCTTACGAATTTTGGGTCGATTCCGGGCATGTCCTCGTGTCCCCATGCAAAAACGTCGGGGTACTCTTGCAGACATTCCAACAAGTTTTTTCTTAGGGCCTCGTCTAGACTTCCCCCTATTTTTATGCTTTTCTTTGGCCCGAATAGTTTTACTTCTTCTAATTCTTCGGCTGCTCCGAGCCGTGCAGCTCTATCGGGCCGAGGAGCAAGGTTTCCTTCGTATTCTCGTCGTCCTCGTCCCTCTGTCTCTTCTTGGTGCCTCTTTCCACGCAGAGGGTCTCTCGCGAGTAAGTGGCAAAACAGCTGCGGGCTACCTTCTGGCTCCCGCATATGATCCCGATCCCTTCCTGCGTGGGGAACTTCAATTTCAAGTAATAACAGGACATTGCAGCCTTGGTTCTCATCATGAAGGGGCGGCCGACAATGACTTGATAACTGCTCATGCAGTCTACTACAGTGAAGTTTATCATGATTGTTCGGGTTTTGGGGGTGGCCCCGATTGTCATAGCTAGTTGAATTCTTCCCAGCGGGACGACCGTTGATCCCCCGAAACCGTACAGGGGGGTGATGTCTTTGGTTAGAGCTGTGCATTCTACCCCCAGGCTTTCCAAAGTTTCTTTGGAAATTATGTCTACTGCGCTCCCGGGGTCCACCAGGATTCTGTCCACTTCTGTGCCGCCGATTGTTGCTTTGATTATTAGTGCGTCGTCATGGGGGAAACTTACCCCCTGAGCGTCTTCATCGGTGAACATGACGGGTGTCGACCGACTTCCTCGGGGGTTTGGGATTTTTTCTGTTTTCAGCACCTCTGTTCCCCGTGCTCGGCTATAATTCTTCCTCGACCGGTTAGAGTCCCCGGCCAGCGTTGCCCCTCCTGCGATGACGTTCACCTCTCGATTCCTTGCCCTTTGTCTGGCGGCCATGATATTGTGGTCGATGTAATTGTTCAGGTACCCGTTCCGGGCCAGGTCCTCCATTTGTTCTCGCAGGTCCTTGCATTCATCGGTTGTGTGCCCTTTTAGATTGTGGTGCAGGCAGTAGGATCTTTTGTTTTTTCTGTCTGGGGGAAATCTTCTGAGGTCGGGCTCTATTAAGAGGCCTTTTTCCCGTATCTCCATGATGATTTCCCCTGGCGGCTTGCTTAGGGGAATATACGCTTCCTCTCGGACCACATGGTTTACTTGAGTTGCGGGTCCTTTGCTTTGATCCTTTTGTGCCATTGGTTTGAACTCTCTGGGTCTTGGATTGAACTTCCGGAATTCTCTCTCTGGTCGCCGGTGGTCTTCTCTCCTGGTTACCCTTTCTCTGGCGGTTGTCCCTCTCCGGGATACTTTCTCCTCTCCTTCTAGTAGGACGTACTTCCTGGCCACCTCCAGTGCAGTAGCGTAGTCTGGTGTTTCGTGGATCCTCAGGTGGGTCCATAGTTTCCCGACCCTTAGGGCCCCTTTCAGACTTTCCAGGGCTTCCTGGGATTCGTAGCCTCCGACCTCGAGTACAGTGTCATGATACCTTTCAATGAAGCTTTTCAGTGTTTCGTCGTCTCCTTGTTTCATGAGTCTTAGTTCCCCTATTGTTTTTTTAGGGGTGCAGGCTCCTTTGAAATGCCGGATGAACGACTTCTTAAGTTGGGAGAAGCTCTGAATGCTCCTCGGGGCCAGACTTCTATACCATAGGATGGCAGGTCCCCCTAAAGTTAAGGGAAATACTTTGCATATGGCGTCGCCCATTACCCCTGTACTTCCATTAGGAGGATAAAGTTTTCAATGTGGGATTTTGGGTCGGAGTGGCCTTTGTATGGTGCCATGGTCGGCATGTTAAATCGCTTTGGAAACTGCGCTGTTCTTATTCTTTCCGTAAGGGGAGACCCCTCTTCCTCGCCTCGGGTGTCTCCCGCCCCGATCTTGAGGCTTTCTCCCCATTTGTCATCTCTTTTCTCAACCAAGATTTTATTTCATGGGTTTTGCCCCCCGCCGCCTTCTGTGTTCTTCTGTTCGCCTGTCGCCCCGGGCGTGGCGTTCTTTAAACTCAGAGGTCTCCTGTACGTCCTCGTTATACTTTCTATCCTCCCTTTTGGAGTTGTAAAAACTGTCGGAGGAGGGGTCGGGTGATTGTTCCTCCTCTTCTTCTTCCCATGTGTCTTCTGATCTCCTACCACCGCAGATCTTATCCCATAGGGGCCTCTCTTCCTGGGTCCCTCGTCTTCGCTTACGTCTACTACTCTTTTCCCTCTCTCCTTCTCTTTCCTCTTCTGTCCGGCCTCGGTTTCAGTTTCCTCGTTGTTTGCTCCTTCCATTCTTTCCAGTCGATCCATCATAGACCTCATGCCATCTTCCATTCTTTTCATCCAGTCTATTGCCGGGCCTCCTGGTTGGTGATTTCCGTCCTCCGCCATTTGTCTTCTCACGTGAACTGCTTTTTGTGAAGTTCCCCACAGACGGCGCCAACTGTTGACGGTGGATTTTGGTCTCAGGGTAATATTGGAATATCACTCCCGAGAGAATCCTCCTCCAACTGTGAATTTGTTTGGTTATGGGGGACCAAAGGCAAATTTAGCGGAAAACAAGAAAATACGCCAATCAGACAAGGTGATTTAACGTGGTTCGGCGGATTTTGGGATCCGACCTACGTCCACGGGCAAGAACAGGATGGTACTTTTTATTACTCAAATTCACTCCTCAGGTCTCCTCTTTCTCTTTTACAAATCAGAGCTCTATGATACTAATCTCTCACTCTTGTGATGGTTTTCAGATGCCTTTTACACATGCTCTACCCTTCTATTTATAATAATACAGAAATCAGATTCCTTTGTATAAGAAATCCTATTGGACTCAATCTTCTCTTCTTGTAGGGTTTCCTGATCCGGTGCTGCCTTCTCCTTTCGTATTCCCTTTTGGATTCTGATTCCTTCTCCTTGAGAGTAGGACATTTCTCTTATCTTATCCATAAGAATGGGGCGCTGTTGTCTTGGACACTTCCCGTCGTCTGGTCGGTCTTAATGAGGTCGGCCATGACAATCTTTTATGCTGAGAGTGTTCCTGCCGACATCTATAGTGCTCGGTCACCCGGACCATAGTGGTCGGTCCTTTCGTAATGAGGTCGGTCTCTTCATGATGTGGTCGGTCTTCTTCATGATGTCAACCAGGGAAAGAAATTACCCTTTCGTCCTTGTTGTGCTGTCTTAAATGCCGTAGTGCCTGAAAACACCATCAACAATATATATATATTATATATGTAATTTTTTTTTATCTTGTAAGATTTTATTGAAAAAATATAGGTAGTAATAGAACACACAAAATATTCGTTAAAATGATAATCTTAAGTGGCGTACACCATGGTTGTGCGACGACACCGTTATTTTAGTGTAAGATGGGTGTCACCCATCACAATATCATTGTTTTGTGTTGCTATGAGTTTGATTTTAAGGATAATTTTATCCAAACAAGATTTATTTGGTTAATTGATTAATTGGCTAATAAAAACATAATATTAACTACTTGTGTTATATTATTATTATTTTTTAAAACATTTATCACATAGTTGAATATAGAGGAATAGAAGAAAATCCAAAAATTTCTTAGACACTTCTTTCATTTCGAAGAGAAATCTGTCATCTTCTGGGTTCTGCTTCTACTGGAAAATCTAGTAAAATATGTATTTTACTGACCCTTTTTCAGATTTGCTAATCAAAGATGGATGTATAGTAGTTATTTTGTTCCTTTCTGATTGTATGGGTTGAAGAAAATTATATTAGATTTTGAGCCCAATTTTACCAATGGATCGATATCACGAATCTGACATGATTTTTGTAATATTTCACATTATTTACAAGGATCTTATACATATATTTATAAAATAAGAAATTCTTTCAACTAATTAATTTTTTTTTGGGTGGACTTGATCATTTGTCTAGAATAAAATAGAGATGGGTCAAGTGGTCAGGTCAAAAGTCCTAGAGTAATCCAACATTTGTTAATTTTTTTTTTTTTTTTGGAATTGTTGGAAATCTGCAGTCAAATCATCTTTTCTGGGCTTAAATGGAGCACATAAAATCATCCGCTGTCACAAGCTCTTATAAGAAGTGCACTCCCTGATTTCGAACTCAGGACCTCAAAGTGAGATATTAAACCATAGATCATCAAATCACGTCGCTAATTTGTGTGGAGTATGAAGCTCTACTCTTTCTTCCCCTCTCAATTTATTTCTTTGGGCTTGTACAGATTGTCTCGCGGAAAACTGGAACTGGGCTTAAGTGTGTAAAAGGCATGGGCTACATTTAAATGTCTAAAGGGTTGCCCATTTGCTCTTCCGAGGCATATGATATAACTAATGATGGACTCAAATTCTTGACTTTGGCCATGGCTCCTTGTGGATTTCTCTTCTCTTGTTTATTATAGAAACATTCGTGGTAAGCCAGCAGGTTATTTTAGTGGTAAAAGTCTTGAATTTGAGTGATTTATTGGATCTCAGGTTTAAAGTTTGAATCATACTAAATGTATTTTATTGGGGCTATGCCCTATGGTGTAAAAAACCAACAACTTATCCTGATTTGTGTTGGAAAAAATTATGAGGACACGAAACACAGGTTTCGAGGATTAATCGAGGTACACGTAAACTGGCCCGAACACCCTCATTATCAAAAAAAAAAACATCTGTGGTAAGTTGAATGTTATTACTAAGGAGGGGCGAAAATACTTGATCCTGACTTTTTTTATTTATTCAAAAGATGTCAAATATCTATCAAGATTTGGGATTTCAGATCATTTAATCCAAAAATTTCATCCTACATCCATAATCTCAAACGATTGTCATAGTAACTTTAATCTTTCTAGACACCGGGCTTCTTAACCAATGGCAAACACACTCTCAACATTCAGGTTTTGATTTCTCTCTAATCTCAAGAAATATGGATTAAAGTCATAACTCTTTTTGAAATTGTATCTAATACTCGTCACACTCTTAACATGTAATATAAGTGTGAATTTAGAATTTCAATCAATTTAACAATTTTAATAAAAATAAATAAATAAATAAACTTTAACCAGTCTTCTTAATGGAGTTAATTTAACCTTTAATCTCAATTTAGATTTACTTCTTTCAACTCAAATTTACATTTTGAACTCTTCACCTTGACAGTTAAGTCCATATATATGTAAAAACATTGGTTAGTTATGTCTAGTCCCCTCCTCCAACAAGCTTACTTGATGATTGAAAATCACATATTACATAACATAGGCTTGTTACACAAAATTTCTTTCATTGAATAAAAGAAGTGGTGACGAATTACATGCCATTGCCAGCGAATTAGTCCAATGATTGTCGATACATAAATGAAAAATCCGCGATAATTAATAAATAAAATTAATAGAAACAGCCCAAGGTGTAATCCAACTGGAAAATCATGTACCGCATTACTTAATAATAATATCCGATAATCATTTTCTTTAAACACAGAGAAACTATAACTAATTAAACATCCTTTCCTATTTCCTTTCTTTCAAGCGTCTCATTGCATTGTGAAAATAAACATCTGAAGCCAAAAAAAAATTAAAAAAAAAAAAAAACATAATTGGTCTGTCATGAAGCAAATGAAGCCATCCCAGTCACTATAACCAAAATCAAGATTCGGCATTCATCAAGCTCCAAATTTGCTTTTCTCCATCTCCAAGCTTTGAATAAAATTAGTAAGAACCTTCATGGCTTTAATCTGACATCGCAAAGCCAAAATATAATCAGCAGTCTCTTCAAACAACTCATCAACACCCAGCGTTTCACCTCCGGGCACAATCTTCTGCAATGCCACAATCTTTCTCTCCAAATCTTCTTCCTTATTCTCATCAGAATCACTACCGCTCATCACTTGAACCTTCTTCCTCTGATGAACGTCTTCGATGTTGTCTCTTGTTATCTTCCTCCGGTTTAATCTCCTCCTGTAAGTTTTACATCTAAAAGTAGTGGCAGCTGCAGCATTTTCATGATGACCCATCTGAGATTTTTGGGTGGTTTTTATTTCTTGTATGGTGGTGGCTGGTGGGATCAGTGTATGTGTATTCTCCATGAAAATGAAGAATAAGAAAAAATGGAGGAGTCTTTTGAGAATGAGCTTAGTTTAGTTAGGGTTTGTGTTCATGTGAGTGAAGGAGGAGGAGGAGCTTGTTAAATATAATTATTGTGGAGTTGTATAAATATGCCAATGCCAACGAAGCTGGGTCCGCTCCAAGTTTTGTTTGGAGTTGGGAGGTGATGTTCACGCTCCTTGTACTTCGAGTGGTTATGTGGTGAGAAAATGAGCCAATGAGTGCTTGCATGTGCCATTTAGAGACATTATCACAAGGCCAAAAAAGTATATACAATTACAAGGTGCCACTTGCGTTCCTTTAATTCAAACGAATTAGATTTTTCCAACAGTCCAATTTTTTTTTTTTTAGCGTTTTGTTGAAATATATGTTGACGGCTGATTTTAGTCTCAGGGGTAATATGGGAATATCACTTCCGAGACTAATCCTCCCTCAATAGTGAATTTGTTTGGTTATGAGGGAAACCAAAAGCAAACTTAGCGGAAAGCAAAAAATACGCCAATCAGACAAGGTGATTTAACGTGGTTCGGTGGATTTTAGATCCGACCTACGTCCACGGACAGGAATAGGATGGTGCCCCTTTTTATTGCTCAAATACGCTTCTCAGCTCTTTCTTATGTTTACAAGTCAGAGCTTGATGATTCTGATGTTCTTCACCCTTCTGATGATTTTCAGATGCCCCTTTACATATGCTATACCCTCCTATTTATAATAATAACAGGGATCAGACTCCTTCTCTTACAATGGTTCCTAGTTGAGTCAATCTCCTTCTTCTACAAGGGTTCCTAATTTCAAACTACCTTTACTCCTTTTATCCTATTAAGGTACTAATTTCATCAGTTTCCCCGTGAAAATAAGATAACTTGTCATCTTATCCGTAAAAATAGGATGCCTTATCTTCCTGAGTACGCCTCGCCATGTGCTCGGTCTTCATGAGGTCGGTCATAATGGTTATTTGAACTGAGAATGCCGCTGTCGATCTGATAATTGCCCGGTCATCTGAACCAAAGTGCTCGGTTACCGATCATAAAGTGCTCGGCCCCTAACTCATGTGGTCGGGTCGGTATTAATGATCTCGATCAACAAGGGAATTTACCCTTTTACCCATCCCGTGCTGCTTAAATGACATAGTGCCTGAAAACACCATCAACATCTATCCCCTAGTTCTCGGTAACAACGAGTTTGCGAGTTGATGCCGGAACTATAAAAAAAGATGGTGTGCTGATGAATCCGTCGGTGGTCACTCCAGGAACCGCAAAGAAAAATACATTGGCTGCAGATCTGGTCTTTCCTGCCATCTTTATGTGCTCAGTTAATGAGGATCTCGATATCTACCCGTGGAGAAAATGCTTTGCCCTTATGCTGATGAAGATCGACTCGGTGGGACGTAACCCGACCCCGAGCTGAGAAGAACATTTGGCTCTAGGGGAATATTACATCCCCAGTCCAAAGAAACCGACTCGGTGGGACGTAACCCGACCCCGAGCTAAAAGAAAGACTTGGCACTGGGGGAATGTTACATCCCCAGTCCAAAGAAGCTGACTCGGTGGGACGTAACCCGACCCCGAGCTAAATAAGTAAGCGGCCTCAGCGGAACGAAATCCAGTCCCGAGCCGAATAAACATCGATCTCGGCGGTACAAGAGCAGACCCGAGTCGGATGGAAACATCGGTCTCGGCGGTACAAGAGCAGACCCGAGCCGGATGGAAACATCGGTCTCGGCGGTACAAGAGCAGACCCGAGCCGGAAAGAGACATCGGTCTCGGCGGTACAAGAGCAGACCCGAGCCGGAAAGAGACATCGGTCTCGGCGGTACAAGAGCAGACCCGAGCCGGAAAGAAACATCGGTCTCGGCGGTACAAGAGCAGACCCGAGCCGGAAAGAAACATCGGTCTCGGCGGTACAAGAGCAGACCCGAGCCGGAAAGAAACATCGGTCTCGGCGGTACAAGAGCAGACCCGAGCCGGAAAGAGACATCGGTCTCGGCGGTACAAGAGCAGACCCGAGCCGAAAAGAAACATCGGTCTCGGCGGTACAAGAGCAGACCCGAGCCGTAAAACAAATATCAACAAAATGGACTCGGCGGTACAAGAGCAGACCCGAGCCGTAAAATAAATATCAACAAAACGGACTCGACGGTACAAGAGCAGACCCGAGCCGTAAAACAAATATCAACAAATGGACTCGGCGGTACAAGAGCAGACCCGAGCCGTAAAACAAATATCAACAAAACGGACTCGGCGGTACAAGAGCAGACCCGAGCCATAAAACAAATATCAACAAAACGGACTCGGCGGTACAAGAGCAGACCCGAGCCGTAAAACAAATATCAAAATCATTGTGTGGGCCACAACAAACAAGCATAAATAAATGTCAGCCTAAGACAGAAGAAGTTTTACTCACATTTTTGGGATCCGTTGTCTTTCTTGCAACTCTACAAGGGTCACTACAAGTAAGGCTCTTCTTAATACGTCCTCTCTGCATCTCAACATTCCACGCATCCGACCGGATGACTTTCGTTATCAACTTGGTCGTTCTCAAAAACCGAATGGTCTATGTACTCACTGAGATAGCCTTCTTTCACCAAGTCTTCCACCTGCTCACGCAGGTCTCTGCACCCATTCGTGGCATGTCCCCTTACGTTATGGTAGATACAGTAAGCCCTTCTATTTCCCTCCTCAATCGGGAACCTCCTCAAATTAGGCTCGGCCAACAGACCTTTATCCTGGATTTCCCGAACTATCTGGGCCATAGGTTTGTTCAGGGGGGTGTATAATGTCCTCCCCGCGACACGGTTGACTTGGACATATGACTTTATCTCTTGAACACTACTACTCGGAGGTGTCGTTCTGAGTTTCTTCTGCTCCGGGACCGATCTCCTCAAATTTCTGATCGAATCCCACTGATTGTCTGACCTGAGTATCTTAGCCTTTCGGTGTCTACTCCCCGGACAATCTTTTTCTCCTTCTCTATTAAGATAAACTTCCTGGCCAACTCCAGGGCAGTGGCATAATCCGATACGTCTTGAATCCTCAGGTGAGTCCACAACTTCCCGACCTTCAGACCTCCCTTGAGACTTTCTAGCGCTTCCGATGACTCGTACGCTCCGACCTCGAGCACCAAATTGTGGTACCTTTCAATAAAATTCCTCAGGGGCTCATCATCCCCCTACTTCATCAGTCTCAATTCTCCCACCATTTTCTTTGGGACGCATGCCCCTTTGAAGTGTCGTATGAATGACTTCCTCAGTTGTGCGAAGTTGCTGATGCTCGTTGGGGCTAGGCTTCTATACCATAGAATGGCCGGTCCGGCCAGAGTTAGGGGGAACACTTTGCAGATGGCGTCCCCTGTTACCCCTTGCACCTCCATTAGTAGGACGAAACCTTCAATGTGGGTTTTGGGATCGGTATGGCCCTTGTATGGTGTCATGGTCGGCATGCTGAATCTTTTTGGGAATTTTACCGACCTTATTTCTTCTGTGAAGGGAGATTCAACCTCGTCATCCCGAGCATCTGATGTATCAGTTTTGGGGTTTACTCCCCACTTGGCCATTTCTTTTCTTAACCAAGACTTTATACTGCCATCTGTGTCACTATGCTGCCTCCCGCGGCCTCCTTCACGTCTGTCACCACGGGTGTGGAGTTCCTTATGACCTGAGACTTCCCGTCCAGTTTCACCATACTTCATATTTCCCCTTCTGGTGTCGCGGGGGCTATCATAGGAAGAATATGGTGATTGTCTCCCCTCTTCTTCTTCCCACGTATCCTCCGTTTGTAAATCTTTTTCTACCACTACGGACCTCATCCCGTAGGGACCCTTCCTCATCGGTTCATCGTCATCACTCACATCGGCGACCCTTCTTCCATCTGCTTTTTCACCTCTTCTTCGACTGGTTCCGACTTCGGGTCTTTCGTTGTTCGTTTCCTCCATTCTCTTCAGTTTGTTCATCATGGATTTCAGAAGGATTTGATTTTCCTCCCTATCTTTCCTAATATTTTCCTCCATTTTCTCCATCCAATCTGCAGCCGAGCTCCCTGATGATTGTTGGTTTCCGCCTTCCGCCATTGTCTTACTACGCGAGTTGCTTTTTGTAGGATTCCCCACAGACGGCGCCAACTGTTGACGGCTGATTTTGGTCTCAGGGGCAATATGGGAATATCACTCCCGAGACTAATCCTCCCTCAATAGTGAATTTGTTTGGTTATGAGGGAAACCAAAAGCAAACTTAGCGGAAAGCAAAAAATACGCCAATCAGACAAGGTGATTTAACGTGGTTCGGTGGATTTTAGATCCGACCTACGTCCACGGACAGGAATAGGATGGTGCCCCTTTTTATTGCTCAAATACGCTTCTCAGCTCTTTCTTATGTTTACAAGTCAGAGCTTGATGATTCTGATGTTCTTCACCCTTCTGATGATTTTCAGATGCCCCTTTACATATGTTCTACCCTCCTATTTATAATAATAACAGGGATCAGACTCCTTCTCTTACAAGGGTTCCTAGTTGAGTCAATCTCCTTCTTCTACAAGGGTTCCTAATTTCAAACTACCTTTACTCCTTTTATCCTATTAAGATACTAATTTCATCAGTTTCCCCGTGAAAGTAGGATAACTTGTCATCTTATCCGTAAAAATAGGATGCCTTATCTTCCTGAGTACGCCTCGCCATGTGCTCGGTCTTCATGAGGTCGGTCATAATGGTTATTTGAACTGAGAATGCCGCTGTCGATCTGATAATTGCCCGGTCATCTGAACCAAAGTGCTCGGTTACCGATCATAAAGTGCTCGGCCTCTAACTCATGTGGTCGGGTCGGTATTAATGATCTCGATCAACAAGGGAATTTACCATTTTACCCATCCCGTGCTGCTTAAATGACATAGTGCCTGAAAACACCATCAACAATATATAATCCAATATTTTTTTAACGTGCCATCAAAGCCGGTAAAGAGAAATAAGTGACATAATAAAAAATTTGATTGTGCCCTCAACTACGATGATTTCACTTTTTTTTCTTTATTATGTTTCAATATTATTTTTATAAAAAAGGAAGAAGACAAAAAAAAAAAATCGACTAACTAATAAATAACATTTTAATTCATTAATCAATATTGAAAAATTAGTTTAGATGGATAATTTGACTACTTTGGGATTGGGAGATTCTCACGCGCAGGTGGAGGGCAGTATGATGGATTTCCAATCGTTGGATGATCGATCACCTGCGGATAGGTTCTTAAAGAGAAGAGAATATGGGGTCCCACCCACTAAGAGGAAAGAAATAAGAGCACATGTGATCACATGATTTTTTTTGAACCTAAACACCACCCATGTGCTCTCTTTTGATCTACAATCAATAGCATTGCATGTATGCCACGTGGCATCCTTTTGTTTTTATTGGGCCCACCTAGAGCCCCGCGAAAATAAAATGTAAATTTTTTTTTTTTTTTTGGTTTTTGATAATCCAAGCAAGAAGGAAACCAAAAGTCATCGGGATTGTGTAGGATTTTGTTGTGTTGGGCATATGGGGCTCCATGTGATCAGAACCACCTAATCTATGTAGCTTTTACACACTACATTATATTTTTTTTTATTGTTTTAATAAAATATTTTACTAATACCAAAAAACATTTCTTGGATCTCTAATCCAATTTCGTGTTTTGACATTTCTTTAATTATTGTTTGGGATCCGTATTCGTTCCAAGTACAAAATCATATTAATAAGATTAAAATCTCTTTATTTATTTTTTTTTCTCATATCTGTTAATATTATTATTTATATATATCACAAATCATTAGATGATAAAATTACGAGACAAAATGAGAGAAAAAAATAAAGAAAAAAAATTCATAATTCACATTGTATATATACATGATCAAGTATCAGCTTCTTAAGCATCGTTCTTCATTCATTATAATCCAAATCTGACTGTGATAAGCTACTAATGTAACAGAATTATTTATGCGTCAATGTATTTATATATCACTTCAGTGAAACTTTTAGACCTAATAATACATGGTAGAAAAGTTTTGGTAGGGCAAGGATCAATGATTTTTTTTTTTCAATTTTATATGTATATCATGCAAAAGAATCATCTTATAACTAGATCACACCGTGTAGTATTCATTGTTGTGATTTTCTGATAATTGAAGAGTGTTTATGAGGAAAAATCGAATTCTATTACTACAAAAACCAAATTTACAAAGTGTTTAAATTTTATAAAAAACCACGTACTCCCTACACTCTCTAAGCTTTCTTGCCTTGAAGCTTACACTCTAAGCTCTCTTACTTGGAGCTTCTTGTTAGGAATGATTTGAGCTCTCAATTTATAGCCAAAACAATGACTTAAATGTCAATAAATAAATATTAATTCACCTAAAGTTATTTTGTAAGTTTGCTTATTTTTTCATACTCCATCTAAAGTTGTCTTGGATGTTTGCAATGGTGGTTGACAATACAAGCCACCATGCATGCAGCTGGATTCATCAATTTCCCCCCTCCAACTGCATCCAAAACGATTGTCATCTTATAGCTATCTGTAGGAGCAAAGAGGGGTTTACCGCTATGCCTATGATGCTCGGCGACCACGGCACTGTTGGGCTCGCAGCCCGTAGAGAGTACGGAGTAGCCCGCGGGGGACTAAACTAGAGAATAAAGGAGTCGCCACCCAGTGTGAACTGAGAAAAGATTTAAGGCCGCACTCACCCATCGCAAGGGAAGACCTCAAACCATTGGGTTCAGAATGGTCCCTTACTTATGCTAGTATAATGGACGGGTTCACACAATGGTATAACCAAGTCTTATGCAGGTCATGCAAGATAATTCGAATAAACACACAAATTTGCACACTCATAAATATGAATATAAATAAAAGCAAATAAAAAGCATATTAAATAAAGAAATACGATTATAATAATAATCAAAAACAGGAAAAAGCGTCAATAGTAAATGCAAATAATTAGTCCCACACACATAATGCAAAATAAATAACTAAAGAGATAAGAATGCATGAAATATAAAGAAAGAGGTCGTCCAGTGTGTGCGCGTTCGTGTAGCGTTCGTAAACACATTCGAACGAAGTGTTCCAGAGAGTTCGCGTTCGTGTAGCGTTCGAAAACGCGTTCGAATGGAGTGAGTCAGAATGTTTGCGTTCGAAAACGCGTTCGAACGTTCTTATAAAAAAGACATCAATAATAACGTAAACACGCATATATGAATATTTCCCGAGCGGTACGTGGAGTTGTATCCCAAGTACAGACCGCACTATCGTCCATTTGGATTCGGCTACGGAATTTATATATGGGTTTCCATCAAATATACCACAAGGGATATCACACATAATTATTAATGTAATGAAAGTAGATGCGAAATAATATAGCCAAATATAAACAAAAGTAAAGGCGGAATATTAAAATGACAATAAAAAGCAGATAACTAAATAAAAATAAATAACACAAAATAAATACAAAATAATAAATAACAATGATGAATAAATAAAAAAAGATAAATAACGGAATGGATAAATAAATAATAAAATGCCGAAAGAGAAAAATAATGTGACCATAAATTTGGTTATCTTTAATGTAAGACTTCGCATACCCGGCATGAAGTATTTCACGTCCAGCCAGGCATGCCGTGTCCGGAACTATAAAAATAATTATGGTGCCCTCAAGTCTTACCTTTTAAGTTGCTTCTCGGAAGTGCGTTAGGCCGTTGCCGGAAGGATTGTAGCTGGTTTGCTGTTTGCTGTTTCTGGTTCGTTGTTTCACTTACTGTTTCGCTGTTTTCTGCTTTCTGTTTACTGTTCGTTGTTTGCTGTTTTTGTTTGTTGTTTCTGTTATTCTTGGGCTGTTGTTTTGGTTATGGTTTTTAGGGACTGTTTTACTGCTGTTTTTTGTGGTTTTTAGGGACTGGTTTTGGGTTGTTTTTGGACTATTTTTTGGACTGTTTTTGAACTGTTTGGGGCTGCTTGTTGTTCGGTTATGGGGCTGTTGGTTGGAGGATTATTTGTTGTTTTTTGTTTTGGTCAGGGGCTGCTGCTTGAAGGGTTATTTATTGTTGTTTGTTTCGATCAGGGGCTTAGAAAGTGGATGTTTGTTGTTCACGGTTGGTGGGCAGTTTCGTTGCTTGTGTGTATGTCGGTTTGTGGCTTAGTTTGGGTATTTGGCTGATTTGTTGCTTTTGCGTTTTTGTGGCTTGGTTGGGTTGGAATTGTCGTCTTTGTTTCTTCTTATTGATGTCGTCTGTCTTTGCTTCTTTCTTGTTGATGTCGTGTGTGTGTGTCTTTGTGGTATGTGTGTGTCACTGTGTGTGTGTGTCTTTGTGGTGTGTGTGTGTTGACCGTGAGAAGAGAGAGAAATAGCTTAAGTTTTTGATTTTTTGTTGTGAATTGCCGTCTGAATGTGTTTTAGGTTGAGAGAAGAGAGCCTCCTTAGGGTTTGGTTTTGTTGTCTTTTTATAATGCAAAGGGATCTCCTAATATTGGAATTAAAATCAAGCAAATTTGGGAGATATATTCTCAATTTATTTAGGGAACACAATCTCATAATTTTGGTGGGGATGAGATTCACAATCTTTTTAAATTGGAAGGTGATTTGAGGGATTTTTGACATGTGTTTTGCATGAGATTTTTTATTTGGGAAGGCTTGGGCGTGTGGGCTTTGTGGATTGATTGTATGGGATTTTGTGTGGTGTGGGCATGTATGGCATGATTGCAGGGGATTTGGGTCGAGGCTAAGGTTTGAAATAGAAACTGACTGAGCGAGTTCGAATCCAATGAGGTGCTAATTTTGGATTTTTTCCTTCTGGAATTCGTTTCCCGCGACTTCCGTAACTTTTCAGGTAGTGCCTCCATACGAGGCTCATCAGTGCCTACAGTCGCCCCCACTTTGATGGGGCTTGTGCAGTGTGTGACAGTGACAACCCTATCAAAGTCATGCATGTATTTTTACTTACCTAGTTCGTCGGTAATTGCCGGACTTACCTGTTGTTTCGCTTCGATCTTTGAGTTGGGTTGGTGGCGAGGTGCTTCGACCCCTAGGTCTTGTTCCCGAACCGTTACTGAATGTGAGATAGTTCATTCCCGAACCGTTACTGAGTTGAGATGGTTCATTTCCGAACCGTTACTGAGTGGAGATGGTTCATTTCCGAACCGTTACTAAGTGTGAAATGGTTCATTTTCGAACCGTTACTGAGTTGAGAAGGTTCATTTCCGAAACATTACTGGTGTGAGATGGTTCATTTCCGAACCGTTCCTGGTGTGAGATGGTTCATTTCCGAACCGTTCCTGAGTGTGAGATGGTTCATTTCCGAACCGTTACTGAGTGTGAGATGGTTCATTTCCGAACCGTTACTGAGTGTGAGATGTTTCATTTTCGAACCGTTATTGAGTGTGAGATTGTTCATTTATGATCCGTTCCTGAGTTGAGATGGTGGCGAGGTGCTTCGACCCATGGGTTTTGTTCCCGAACTACCGAGTGGGTTTTGTTCCCGAATTGAGTTGAGTTGATGACGAGGCGCTTTGACCTCTGGGTTTTGTTCCCACCGAGTGAGTTTTGTTCCCGAATTGAGTGGGTGATAGCGTTTTGGTCCTCTCGCGTGACTCTTCGATCTACTGGGGAGTTTTTCTATGATGATGTGGTGCTTAGACCTCTGGGATTCATTACCAAACTGCTGATAATGTGGGCCTCGACCCTGGGATTCATTCCTAAAACTGTCGAACTAATGGTGGTGAGGCTCTTCGCCCCATGATTCATCCTCATTCTCGAGGCTCTTTTCTCGTCCTCATTCCCGAGGCTGTTCTCCATTCCCGGAGTGTCATTCCCGGCTTGTTTGTCCTCATTCCCGAGGTTGTTCTTCATTCCCGGAGTGCCATTCCCGGCTTGCTCGTCCTCATTCCCGATGAGTTGCTTGTCCTCATTCCCGAGGTTGTTCTCCATTCCCGGAGTGTCATTCCCGGCTTGCTTGTCCTCATTCCCGAGGAGTTGCTCGTCTTCGCTGCTTTTTCTTTTTCTTCAAAGCCTGCGAACAAATTTTTTGTGTGTGTGTATGCGTCATGTATGCATGGATGCATTCCCTATTCCGATTGGTTTTCTTTGTCATGTTGGCTTAATGTTATCCTTGGTTAGGCTTTCCTTGCGCTATAGGTGCCCTTTGCCTATAAAAGCTTTGGTCGCCCCCTGGGCCATTTTACAGTTTCTTTCTGCCAATTCTCCTCTAGTGATTGCTCAGTTTTCTTTGGTCTCAGGGCTCAAGGTCCCGTGGTGTCCCTTATCCGCGGGGGGTAGACTGGTCGCCCCCAGACCTGGCTCAGTTTTCTGCTCTTCGCTACCTGCACTGGGTCAATGTGGATTATGCCTCTGTGAAAGCGGCCTAATCCTTTTGGGATCATGTCTTCTGATTCCCAAATTTCTAAATGTGCCTTCTCCCTAAAATTAGACTCCATTGTCTGTCACTATGTGATGTGATATTCTGTATCGACATATTATATTACGGGCTATAAAATAGTCCCAATAGTTGCACATAATATTGTCCTCAAAGAATGCCCAGTAATGAAACCAGAGAACCTTCAAAATACTCGATGCAACTCAAATCCAAGTCTTTGAATAAATCATCTAAGCCATACTCACAGTGTGTGTGTGAGAAGATTCATTTACAGCTTGATTCCTAGGTAAGCTAACTCAATGGTTTCGTTTCAAAAATTGCGATCGATGGGTCAAACCAACCTAGATATCTCAATTATGCTCTGCAATTGTTTTTTTTGTGCTCAATATGGTATGATTTTCTCTTTTTTTTTTCTTTTTTTTTGTCTCTTTTTTTTGTCTTTTTTTTTTTTGTCTTTTTTTTTCAACACACCTACCCTTTAAGGTAGCATTTCTCCTTATGGTGGTCCTAATACTCGCCCATTGGTAGCTTCATACTTATCGGTTATAGGTGGTTTAATTTTTTTTTCAGAGACTTTTCTTTTATTTTCAACCATACCACACATCATAACACAAGTAAATCAGGATAGACATTGTAACACCCCAAATAAATTTAAGGATTAAATTATTAAGTTTGTGGAAGTTGGAATTAAAATGCGGTTCAGATCAAGTTTAGGGTGGCAAACGAATTTTGACATATAAGTATATATTTTGTACGCACACACGTACACCCTAATTTTTGCTCAGCAGCCACCTCTTCCTATAATAAAAAAAAAAATAGAAGATAGAAAGATAAGAAAGAAAGAAAGATAAGAAAGAAAGAAAGATAAGAAGAGTCAGAGAGATACGTGAGAGAAAGAGAAAGAAAAGGAAAAGAGAGAAAAGAGAAGTTTCGGTCCCGATCCGTAGTTCAAATCCGACCGAGTCCTTAAGGAAAAGTGTAGATCTTGTTGAGAGGATCATTTTGGTGGTGGTTTCACCTTGGGAAACTTCCAATTTTTGAAGAGATCTCGGTAAGAAACTTTTTGTGGTTTTTCTCGATTTCCCGTTGATCCGGAACTCCGATCGATGAACCGTCAGCGGCATTAGATCCGGGAGAGGGAGAGGAATGCTCGGCCATCGGATTTTTCCCCATCCGACCGGCGTATGGAGCTCACGCGCGCCTTATGTGGCGGCGCGTGAGGCCCACGCGCGGCTTGGGTGAACGGCGCGTGGCCACCACGCGCCGGACAGAATCTTCGTGCCGATTTCCCGAGTCTCCTCCGCGAATTTCAGACCATTCCGAGTAGTAACGGACCTCCGAATCTTAATTTTCGTTAAGTTTTCGAGAGCGACCGAATCACGTTTCTTTCATGTTCTATCACATTTTCTAGATTAAGATTATGTTCCTTATAGTAAATTCTTTTATCTCTATAGGTGATCGTGATACCATAAGCAGGGACGGTCCTGCTGCATAGTTCTTTTCTCAGTTGTCAGCTCACCAGGTGCGTGGATAAACTTGTAACATTGATGTTTTCAAAAGTATATAGTATGTATGTTTTCTTAAATGAATTTTAAGGTAATGCATTAAATGAGTTTGTTTTCAGAAAGTTTATATATTTTGCTATAAGGTATGGATCGAATATTGATTATGTTGAAATCATGTGTTTGTGATATATGAGAAACTTGCATGATTTGAGATATATGAGCATGGATTTTGGAAATGATTTTTATGTTAGGATGCACCCCGTGTACTTATATGTGCCAGATTATTGCCATGAGATAAGGTCTCATGTTGCCAGTTATTGCCGTGAGATAAGGTCTCACGTTGCCAGTTTGCTCCGGATGCCAGTTTTGCCGTGGGGAAGCCCCATGTTGCCAGCTTTGCCATATTGTCATGAGGTTGTGCATATAGATAAATAAATAGATTTATCATTACAGAGTATTTTTGAGCAGTATGAGTTTTATGAGAAATGAGATTTATGATTTGAGTTTTATGAGAAATGAGATTTATGATTTGAGTTTTATGAGAAATGAGATTTACGATTTCAAGTAAATGTTTGAGATATCGATTTACAGCTTATGTATTTATTTATATTATGAAAGACTTGTTCGATCCACTTTGTTACTTGATTATCCACGGCACTGAGCTGTGATCCATTGCACTAAGCGTGAGCTTACCCCCATTTCCTTAACATTTCAGGTTCAGCAGTTTAGTAGATTATCCTTTCCATCTGCTATTTCGTCATCATTTCCTGCCAGTAGAGAAAGGTTGTGCCAATAGTAGAGTGTCTTTATTATGTTTGAGACTGTATTTCTAGATATGTATTTCTTGGGAGAATTTGTTATGTGGTTATAGGCATTGAGCCTTTAATTGATTCTGAGATTATTGTGTTTCCTTTATGGATATTATGTTGAGTTGGATCATGGAGATCCTAGTTTTATGATGATATTTTATTTTCAGTTTAGATTTTTCCTTGTATTTGGAGGATTAGTCCATATTACAGGGGAAACTCTGCCAGTTTCTAATCTCCGTCTCACCCCTACTCTACCTAAGGGGACGGGTGTGACAGAAATCTAAGCAAACGGTCATTCATCGACCTATAATTTCTTCAACTAGTCACATTGCCAACTACTCAGGTTTCCACTGCTAAGAACCTATAATGAAGTGCTTACGAGTCTAACATAGATCAACTATTCAAAGTATCAGATAAAAGTGCATCAAGAACTTATCGTTTCTAAGATTTCACCTTAAAGCAAATAATTTCATCATTGGACTTATGCATAACTATTAAGGACTAACAAGAAAAGACTCGAATAAGTAAGCAAAATCAATGTCTTTATGATTAATAAATACAAGATTACAATCGAATAAAATCAAGAAAATAAACATCTCCGTAATTTGCAACATTGTCTTCTTCCGTCTTCTTGCTTTCTTCGAACGTCAGATTCTCCAACTGCAGTAGTTCTTCTTCCCATTTATTTCCCTCTTTTGAAACCTCATCTTTGTCACTGCTCGAGAAGTTTTCCCAAAAATCTCTCATCTGCTCTGTTTCATCTTTACTACTGCTGTCCCATATCCCCATGCGAGAAGCTTAGTGGTTGAAAGTTTGGAGGACAAAGCTGTCAGGTAGGCCGGAGTTGATCATGTAGGTGGGTAGATGGTTTTTGTGTGTGTTGGGTTGTTCTTTTTCTGGGTCGAGTATTTTATTGGTGTCAATAAGGTTTTGGATCTCATGCCTGAGGTGGGCGCAGTTGTCAATTTCGTGGCCTTTTTACTGATGGAAGTAACAGTATAGGTTTAGGTCGATGTAGTGTGGCACAGGGTTTGGAAGTGGTTTAGTTCTAAGGGATTTATGAGTCCTTGCCTCTTCAGCTCTTCAAATACTTTTGACAAAGGTCTACCAAAATTGGAGAATCACATGTTTTTTTATAGCGGCGACCTT
Organism: Zanthoxylum bungeanum; assembly: GCA_019454045.1. NCBI lineage: Eukaryota > Viridiplantae > Streptophyta > Magnoliopsida > Sapindales > Rutaceae > Zanthoxylum > Zanthoxylum bungeanum. The sequence goes on from SKCR01026488.1 coordinate 265,448, forward strand.
ATGAGGAGTGGGTTTGGTCCCTCAAGGCCTCCCAATGGTCTTTCTATTCTGGCCGTAAAACTTTTTATTTCTCACTGTACGGGGTACTGTCAGACTGGTCACTGCGTTGGTCAAGGCTTGTAGTTGCTCGGTAATTTTTGTGATGTTGGACTCCAATTGATCCATGCGGGAACTTTCGCTGTCTGACGCATCCATGGTTTCTAACCTCTTCTTGACAAGTCTTCCTTCTTCTCTAACCCAACATATATCTATGATGACTTTTAAAGCAAAAGGGTTAGCATGATGCGTGTATGCATGCGATGCATGTGGTTATCAAAACAACATATATCATTCCGACCTTATTCCTCCCACACTCGTGGTAAGTCTATTTTTGTCCTAGGTATGACTTATTTTATGCACCAATGTGGGGTACACAAAATCGTTTTCTCCTACGCTATAAGGGTGAACCTTGACTACCTCAGTCTCTTTCCATCGGTAAAAGACAAAGACCGCTCATTTACAATATTGACTAAGCCTATTATGAGGATCGTGCCATTGTCTAGAAACGACAAATTGGGCCCTTGGTAATCACGGTTGTGGGGATGGACTTGGAGATATCCAAAAGTATACAAATATGTCGTAACAAGGCGTATCATTCCTGGATGAAAGCCAATACGGATATCGGACTCATGCATTTGGCATATTCGGATCATGTTTGGACTTTCTAAGTCCATCAAGGTTTTCATACAAGTTGGCTCGTTATCATTGCATTCAATCAGATTATCGCGAGGTGCAAACTTGTCCAAATTGAAAAGGCCCAACATGTTTACACTTTTGCGATAAGGTGGCCAAACAACTTTAAATGATAGGGGGCCCAAACACAAGGTGGCCCATCGTCATTTTGAAAACTTTTGGCCCAACCATCATAAGATACAAACTCATCACAGTTTAAGTGGCCCAACAAGTTCGTATTCTATTACGAGAGGCCCAAATGGATCCAAATGATAATGGTCCCAAACACAAGCATATGGGTAGCTTCCAGAGGACATATAACTATGGTTCATATGTGGGCTTATAAGGGTATGGATAAAGGCTCACGCCGGCGAAGGGTTGCTCACAACTAGGTCTCCCTACTCAAGAGTTCGAGTGACCAAGTGAGCGCACCTTTTTTATACCCTAGGGTACGTGCCAACGAGTGATGGTCATCAGATAATGATCCGCCGCCTTGAGTGAAAGTGACTTCACGATACATGACGCCATCGGGGTAAAAAGGGTATGCAAAATATATGAGACTTGGGTAACCAAAGCCAAAGCCACGGACACTACAAGGTATTGTTTCAGGGCCGATTCTCTATCCTCAGTGGAGTCGTCATCTGTAGGAGCGAAGAGGGGTTTACCACTATGCCTATGATGCTCAGCGACCATGACATTGTTGGGCTCGCAGCCCGTAGAGAGTATGGAGTAGCCCGCATGGGACTAAATCAGAAAATAAAGGAGTCGCCACCCAGTGTGAACTGGGAAAAAATTTAAGGCCGCACTCACCCCTCGCAAGGGAAGACCTCAAACTGTTGGGTTTGGAATGGTCTCTTACTTATGCCAGTATAATGGACAGGTTCACACAATGGTATAACCAAGTCTTATGCAGGTCATGCAAGATAATTCAAATAAACACATAAATTTGCACACCCATAAACATGAATATAAATAAAAGCAAATAAAAAGCATATTAAATAGAGAAATATGATTATAATAATAATCAAAAGCAGGAAAAAACATCAATAGTAAATGCAAATAATTAGTCTCACACACATAATGCAAAATAAATAACTAAAGAGATAAGAATGCATGAAATATAAAGAAAGAGGTCATCCAGTGTGTGCGCGTTCGTGTAGCGTTCGTAAACCTGTTCGAACGAAGTGTTCCAGAGAGTTCGCGTTCGTGCAGCGTTCGAACGAAGTGAGGCAGAATGCTTGCGTTCGAGTTGCGTTCAAAAACGCGTTCAAACGTTCTTATAAAAAAGGCACCAATAATAACGTAAACATGCATATGTGAATATTTCCCGAGCGGTACGTGGAGTTGTATCCCAAGTACAGACCGCACTACCGTCAGTTCGGATTCGGCTACGAAATTTATATTTAGGTTTCCATTCGATATAACACAAGTGATATCACACACAATTATTAATGTAATGAAAGTAGATGCAAAATAATATTGCCAAATATAAAAAAAAGTAAAGACAGAATAATAAAATGACAATAAAAAGCGGATAACTAAATAAAAAATAATTAACACAAAATAAATGCGAAATAATAAATAACGATGATGAATAAATAAAAAAGATAAATAACGGAATGGATAAATAACTAATAAAATACCGAAAGAGAAAAATAATGTGACCAGATATTTGGCCGTCTTTAATGTAGGATTTCGCATACCCGGCATGACTTATTTCACGTCCAGCCAGACATGTTGTGTCCGGAACTATAAAAATAAATAGGGTGCCCTCAAGTACTACCTTTTAAGTTGCTTCTCGGAAGTGCGTTAGGCCGTCGCCGGAAGGATTGTAGCTGGTTTACTGTTTGCTATTTCTGGTTCGCTGTTTCACTTGCTGTTTCGATGTTTCGTTATTTTCTGCTTGATGTTTGTTGTTTCTGCTATTCTTAGGCTGCTGTTTTGGTTGTGGTTTTTAGGGACTGTTTTACTGCTGTTTTTTTTATGGTTTTTAGGGACTGGTTTTGGGTTGTTTTTGGACTATTTTTGGACTGTTTGGGGCTGCTTGTTGTTTGGTTATGGGGCTGTTGGTTGGAGGATTATTTGTTGTTGTTTATTTTGGTCAGGGCTATTGCTTGGAGGGTTATTTATTGTTGTTTGTTTCTATCAGGGGCTTAGAAAGTGGATGTTTGTTGTTCACGGTTGGTGGGCAGTTTTGTTGCTTGTGTGTGTGTCGGTGTGTGGCTTAGTTTGGGTGTTTGGCTGATTTGTTGCTTTTGCGTTTTTGTGGCTTGGTTGGGCTGGAATTGCCGTCTTTGTTTCTTCTTATTGATGTCGTCTGTCTTTGCTTCTTTCTTGTTGATGTCGTGTGTGTGTGTCTTTGTGGTGTGTGTGTGTCACCGTGTGTGTGTGTCTTTGTGGTGTGTGTGTGTTGACCGTGAGAAGAGAGAGAAATAGCTTAAGTTTTTGATTTTTTGTTGTGAATTGCCGTCTGAATGTGTTTTAGGTTTAGAGAAGAGAGCCTCCTTAGGGTTTGGTTTTGTTGTCTTTTTATAATGCAAATGGATCTCCTATTCTTGGAATTAAAATCAAGCAAATTTGGGAGATATATTCTCAATTTATTTAGGGAACACAATCTCATAATTTTGGTGGGGATGAGATTCACAATCTTTTTAAATTGGAAGGTGATTTGAGGGATTTTTGACATGTGTTTTGCATGGGATCATGTCATTAATAAATGTGGTAAGTTTTTCAAAGTCATGACCAAATTATCTCATTGACACAAAAATCCCCAAAATTCGTAGCTTTCATGTATATAGACTCAATGATGTGTTTTGAATCCCAATAAATCTTGTCTCGGCTGAATTTTGGATGTTGGACTTGAATCGACTTTATCCGTAAAAAATGTACTTGACTTCAGGATTGCTAGTACGTCCATCTGGTATGACTTGTAATGGCTCCATTATGTTGAGGCCATGTCCTTTGACGCTCAATGCGTGGCTCGGATTATGTCACGAAGTCTTCTTCTTTGTAGGTTGTGAATAAATCCATATGATGAGTGATGTGGTAGGATGCTGTAGTATCTATCATCCATTCAACATCTTAGGTTGTGGTGTGAAGACATATCTCTTCCTGCATGGAGCATATTGTTATATCTCATTGGACAACTACTGGTGTCTCTCCCTCGTTATTCTTCGGCCGGTGGTTGCCTTGGCTCTGCTCTCGTTGTAATTTTCGACAATTCTTCTTTAAATGGTCTTATATGCCACAATGGTAGCACTTATAGGTATGCATCCTTCCATCTTAGGATCTACCTCTGGTTGTGCTTATGCCTCTCCCTATTTCTCTTCCTCGATGTCTTATTCGAGTCTTCGTGACAAAGGCTTCTGTCTTTTCTGAGCCAACGTCTTTTCTCCTGGACTCTTCATTCGACAAGACATCTTTTACTATAGGCACGATAAGTTTTTCTCCTGGGGCGGAATTGCTGAGAGTAACCACCAACGCCTTCCAACTATCAGGATGAGAATTAAGTAGTAGGAGGACTTGTACTTCATCTCCTTGTCTACTGCAGACAGCTGATTCACAAGTCTCTGGAAATCATTGGTGTGTTCTACAACAGAAGTTGCACTCCGTAGCTTCTAATTCACCAAATGTCTCATTAATAAGGATTTATTCTGAGCTGTCTTGGCTTGTACATGCCTTCAAGCTTTATCCACATTTCGTAAGCATTTGTATCTTGTACTAAGTGGTGGAAGACACCGTGGCCAATCCACTGCCTAACCTGACCCATAGTTCTTTTGTTGAGTTTATTCCAGTCACTCTCTTTAACAGAATCTGGTTTCACTCTCTTCACCTCGATCATATCAAACAGATCTTTACAGTGCAAATAATCTATCATCTGAGGTCTACAGAGGGAGTAATTGGTTGCTGTCAGGTTGATCATCGCACCAGAAGAGGAATCTTCCATTTTCATTTTAAGTTTAAAGTTTAAAATAAAATTAAGATAATATCGGGGCTGATTTTCATAAATTAGAGGTCACCGTTACATCTGAAACGGTTGAAAATGATGGATTTGACTTTTCGTGGTCTAAATCCAACTCATGGGTCGATTTGTGAATTTATAAAACTTTTATGGCTAAAATGTAAATTTTAGAGACTTCAGGGGGCCTAATGAAATTTACCAGATATGATGACGTTCCTAACACATGGTAGATGATGTGGCTACTGACTGGACTGAAATTACTGACGTGGCAGATGACTGTACCAGAAATCTGATGTGTTTGTTGATGTGGCAGATGACTGTACCGGATACGCTGATGTGTCAGCCGACTGTACCGGAAATGATGACGTGTATGCTGAATATACCAGATCTGATGACGTGGTGCCTATGTGTTAGCTGACTCTGTCGAAACTACTGAGGTGTCAATGACGTGTCTGATGACTGTACCGGATCTGATGGTGTGGCACCTACGTGTTAGCTGACTCTGCCAGAACTGCTGACGTATCGATGACATGTCTGATGATTGTACCAGAACTGTTGATGTATCACCGACATGGCCGATGACTGTACTTGACTGCTGATGTGGCTGACACATGTGTCGTCTTTAACCTTGGAGCGTGCGACGACAAGTGGAGCAACTTCTACCTAGCGCATGTGACGCGTGCGTGTTCGTCCAGCCTGCGTTTGGTCGCCAGAAAATACCACCATGCTCGTCTCGACGTGAACAAGCTGTCGGTATGCTCAGAATTGATTTTTGAGAACTTTCTTGAAATCCAAATTTTTCTGCATCGAGTTTCGTTCTTCACCTTCGGGATCCCCAACGTATAACCAAAGCTACTGATATCACTTGTTATGATTCTCTGATCATTGAAGAGTGTTTATAAGGAAAAACAGAATTCTATTATTACAATAATATAATTTACAAAGTGTTTAAACTTTACAAAAAATCTCACTCCCTACACTCTCTAAGCTTTCTTGCCTCGAAGCTTACACTCTAAGCTCTCTTACTTGGAGCTTCTTGCTGGGGATGATTTGAGCTCTCAATTTATAGCCAAAATAATGGCTCAAATGTTAACAAATGAATAATAATATACCTAAAGTTATTTTGTAAGTTTGCTTATTTTTTCAAACTCCACCTAAAGTTGTCTTGAATATTTGCAATGTTGGTTGGCAATGCAAGCCGCCATACATGCAGCTGGATTTAACATTCATTTTATTGTGTAGAATCATCTTATATTGGTAGATTTCACAGCAAACCATCTTAATAGTGTCAACACACAAAAGTCAAATTATGGAGTTTGGCATCATAGGGTAGAGTTAGAGATGATTATCAGTTATGATGTATTGATTATAGATTCGGGATGAGAAATCATCATGAATTTCGAACCGAATAGTTTGAATCCAAATTACATTTAGGATTATTTAGATAAAAAAAAAAAAGGAATTCAACATTTTCTATTATCTTAAGTATCGTGGTCTGACTCTATTTGGAAAGTCATCTCCATCTCAGTTCTCACCCACTCTTGTGGGAGAGTGTGCAATTACTCTTATTTAAAATTTAAAGAAAAATAAATTGTAGTCTATTAGTCTGGTTGAAAATACATTCATTTTGACCCTTATTATTATTTTTTTTTAAAAGAGTAGGCAAAGTTTAAATTTAATTTTGTATCCTCAAGATTCGATTTAGTCATGTAATTCTTCATGCCTAGTAAAATTCACAATGTAAATCGTATAAATTTAGACAAATTTGTAACAACACATTACTTTCACAGCCAAACTTCTGTTGAAAACGGTGGCCAAGAATGAATTGAGTCATTATTTCTTTGACAGTTAGAAAACCAAAACCAAAACCAAAAGCTTTCCTAATCTGTATGGCCATGACAGTCCTCGATTACCATTTTTATGCGTATATTATTGGATGGTTCTGAGCTGTCTGATCTGCAACTGGGCCCTGATTTGATGGGATCTGACGGAACAATGCATGCATGCATATGGACATAAATTTTAAGTAGCGCTAGGGTGAGTGAGATAAGATGTATTGAATAATGATGGCCAATAGTTATGGGGTTTCAGATTCAGTTGTATATAAATATTATATAATATCGTAGCTAGCTGCGTGGCAAATGGCATGATCCCCATTTCCAACAAAATTATAAATGAACTGCAGCAGTAATGGTTATGTCGTGTGACTGTGGGTCAGAAACTGTTGCCAGATTGCTTCGCTTTTGCCTGCCCTTTCATTTATTCACATCACCTTCCCCATGTCCTCCTGAGCCTGAGGAATCTTTTACAGATCTTTTCCTTTATATCTTGTGAGAAGCAACTTAATCACGGTTACAGGTACGGTATTGCCCTAAACTTTTGGGTAGTAGAAATTACGACTGATAAAAAAATAAAAATAAAAATAAAAATCACAAGTCAAATTTTAAGACTCCGCCAATTACATAAATCGACGATTCTAGGACTACCTCTGAATTCAATTTACGGATGAATGCCAATGGGCGTGTAGCGGTAAACTCATGTCCCTCGAGTCCCCAAAAAAAGTTATGGGAACTCTAATCTTCTCCATAAATTATGGAGAGTCTGGAGATATATTTCTCATATATAAGAGTAGATTTCAAAAATGTTTCGGTAGATAAGAAATAAAAATTTCCAAACTGTGTCTCAGTACACAGTACTATATCTACAGTCCTAACAGATATTATATTATAATATATGTATATTGTAATAATTTTGAGAAAAAAAAAAAAAGATTTACGGATGAATGACACAATTCGGGCCAGCTTTTATCATTAAAATGAATTCAATAGAACTTCCCCATTTTGAAATATATATTTCAAGAGAGGATAGGAGAGTCGATGAGTAAGAATTTGTCTTTCAAGGATATAATAATTGTATAATTTCACTAACATATCATTTCTTATAACCAAACTTTAACTAGCGCCTAGACAAACATGAGAAGCTAGCTCATTGAAGAAGTGGACAAACCTGAACTCTACATCTACTGATCAATCCTCGTTTGCTAGTTTTGTCTTAATGCCTTCAGAGAACCCTTCACTGGCAACTTAGACCCAAACATTACCACTGAACTGCCCCCTAATCTGTTGGCTAATACATCCTCGTTGTCATACCATACTGAACAGTTCCAACCTTTCTATGAGTGGCAGCTGTTGCAGCAGCGCTGGCAGCTGCACCAATCCCACCATACTGAGCTTTTGCCTGCAACAAATTTGTGTCGATGGCAATTCGATCTTCTCCACGTTCAGCCTTGTTCACCCCTGCACGTGTAGTAAAAAATGGATTGGAGTCGATGTTGATAGCTATGTCTGTTGCAAATTTGGCTGCCATGCCACATTGAGGAACATGTTTCCCCTGTGTAGGCAAGTCCCTCTCAGAATCCATTGTTGAAGATTTTTCTTGCTTTCCTGTGCTAGAATTACGGTAGCAATAAACAGGAGGGGCTGCCTGAGGGAGCACTGTGCTTTTGATAAATGTCCGTGGATCATAAGCATCTTTCATGACACTTGCATTCTTGTATGGTACAACTGGCCCCACAACCTTTCCTGGTTTGGCTGAAGAGAACAAGTTTAATTCCAATAAAATTAATATGAAATAAAAGGGGTGCAGTATGCCACTTGAAGATTTAAAATGTGAGACTGGTAATACCTAAAGGAAATCTTTGTTGAGCCGGCAAGGTCCTCGACAAATTCATATGAATTCCTTCTTGTTCCTTGGAAGTTTTGTTGTAAACCTCTTCTGCAGCTTGCCGATCTCTAGATGAGGATATTTTTTGTTGTTCCTTTGGAGGGATTGTATTTGAATGTACAATTGTTGACCTGCAATCATCAAACTTAATTAACTTATTCCCTGGGCTATCTCAAGTGAGGACGCATCTATCAAACATGCTAGCATGAAAATTATGCCCTGCCATGTGGGTTACTAGGTAAGAACTAGAACTGAAAGAAAATCCCCCAGAGTGACATTATGGGATAGGGAAACTAGTAAGAAAATGCTGTTCAATGGGGTGCTTGAAGATGCTGTTTAATTATAGACGTATCAAAACCATACTTTATAAATAAGAATCTAATGAATATTTGGAAGCTCAAATGAATCGTTTACTAGTTTAATTATGAGGTGCAGAGTGCAGAAACCAGGCCATCTCTTAAAATGCGCCTTGGACTAATGAAAGGAAAGAATTAAATAATTTCCAGTTCTGCCATGTTCTCCATACAGACTAAATCTGAACTGAAGTGAATGCGCACACAGAAACAACAGGCAAGCACATAGATACATGTATCTAGGCATATAGAACACAGCTCTCTCTCTCTCTCCAAATCTTTTTGCAGTTTGACATTTTTCTACTGCTGATTGTACTCGTACTTACTCTTTGCTTCCTACCAATTCACCACTGTCATAGAACTATCGTAAAAACTTTGTTGTGATTTTTACACGAACTTCTATAGTATACACGCGTGATAGTCACTATTGTCGTCCCCAGCAGTTTCTAGGAGCAATTTCCTCTTCATAACCCTCCATCACAATTCCGAAAAGATTACCTTCACTAACCCATAATGTAAGATACCTAAACCACCTCAAAAGCACTAAGATTAGAAGAAAATTGGGTGTTTAAGTATAAGCAAAATGGATTCATGTCTCATGAAAAATCCACGAACTCAAATATCTAACAGCAAATGGTCTAACAATTAATATGTGCAAAATGTGCCTCTGAATTTTTTTTAGTAGAAATTACCCTTTAAAATTTTGAATTGTAACCCCAAGTTCAGAAGGAACAAACAGGTTGCCAACCACCAAAGGCGTGTGTTAGGCACTTCTTAACTTCCATCATATGATTTATCCCTTCTTTAGCTGCTTTTCATTTTATTCAACAATCTACGTTAAAAGAGATACCATTTAAAGCTAATAAGATTACATATAACTTCAATTATGAAGGCTCTGCAGGAGTTCTCACTCTACAGATATTCTGAAACTTGATGTTCTCCTGCTCTCATTCTCACTCATTCTCCTACTCCACTATCACTTGTGGCAGGAATCAGACTCCTAGCCGTAAGCAAAAGAACATTGCAGAATGCATTCACATGAGCCGTGACCTGCACTAACAATGATATTCTTGGACATCTAAATAAATCCTACTTCCTAATTCCTCTGTCATAAAGAATCCATTTGCAATTTTTGTGAACTAAAAAATTAAGTCGTCAACATAGTCATCTACAGAGTATATTAGGTAGAGAAGATTTCATTAATTGGTTCATACGTTATCAACAGGTTAAGTACAATGAAATTAAAACACTGCATGAACAAGAAAAGGCAAAACCATGGTGAAAGGATAAATAAATGTATTAATCCTACCTTGGAAGAGATACATGCTTTCTTTCAGGTGGGATTACTGGCCCACTTTTGCCACCATTTTCCTCAAGATGTGCAAACTGCTTTCTGAACTGATCAACAGCACTGTGAACAAATAAGACCAAAAAACCAGGATCAATTAGAGACAAAAGAAACCCCATTGACACATGTTTAAGATAAAACATAGGAGTGACAGAGATTGTTATAACCTTGGATAGAGGAAATTAGTCCTCTCAGTTCCATTCATGTAATCCTTGAGCAATTGAGGATGGTATTCTAATATCTCTCGGAAAATTAGCTCCCGTATGTCCTCTTTTGTGACTCTCCGCCTCTCAAACTCAAACTCCATCTTGGAAATCGGCTGACAGGAAGGCTCCCTCTCAACTTTTGCCAATCCTCTGAAATAAGGATCTGCCAGTGCCTAATAAAACAGAAAACCAAAAAAATATCAACATATATAAGGCCAAGATATGATGATCAAATGACAACTCATGATTTAACACTAAGATAAAGTGATAAACCTCTGCAGCAGTTGGCCGGTCTTTCGGGTCAAAGGCAAGCAACCTTTCCAACAGTCGCAGTGCTAAAGGATCTGCATTCGGAAATTTTTGCGAAAGCTGCACTGGTTGCTTTTTCCTCATGCTGGTTAGGTATCTCCTTGCCTTGTCATTTCGAACCTGGATCCAGAGAGTAAGAAATTAGTACCATGAACTTTCCCCCTTATCTTCTTTGGACAGGGGGGATGTGGTTGGGGGAATAAATTCTAATCGGATAATTCAAGCTTTGAACACCATATCGAATGCTAGATAAACAAATAATTTGAATACCCGAGAAATTGTGTCTAATGAAGGTGTCCCAAGCAGATCTGTCATCAAATCCAGTTGGTGAACTACATTTTTTCCAGGGAAAAGAGGCTTCCCTGTTAGTACCTCAGCAAATATGCAACCTATGCTCCATATGTCAATGGCTGGTGTATACTGCAAAAGAATGCAGTCATAGATAATGGTGACTTCAAGTAGAGTTAAGCTTCAAAAAATTAACAGAACAAGAATATATGACCTGCAATATTATTCAGAGAGAATGAAAAGATATCAAAGTGACAAATTTAAATCTCAATGCTTCCTCTCCTAAGTTCTTATGTTGGCATGTCAATAGAATTAGGAGGTGAATGGCCACTCTATTACAATACAACAGTGAGCATGCCCTACCAACAAAACCAGTTTCAGATATACATTGCTAATTTGCAACTCCTTGAAACTTGTGACCATGAATGGAGAAACATAGAACATCAAGATAAATCTATCTTTTGTCAATTAGTAGTTAGGAGCTAAATTTTCTGCATGAAGTAGATTGTCTTTTTCAAACACCTGCTGATATGTAGTCCAAGTCTGTGACAGAACATGTTATAACATTTTGAAATCCAGCTCATTCTCTGACTTTCCCTCTATCATAATATATCAAAAGCATTCAAGTGCTGTAGGGAAATTGCCAAAGCAATCGGAACACCTGAAATTCTGCCATGCAAGAATTGTATCTCATCTAGCAGCTGTCCCTATTGGAACCGATTGAAGTTGAACCAATTCACATAAATCTTAATGCATCCAAAGACAACAATGCCCCATCATCCTTTTATCAGGTGTAAGCGCATATATCAGCAAATATGACGCCAAGCACCATGACCACGTCAAGAAGTTGAAAATGCAGCTGAATAATATTGTTTGAAAGACCTACCGATTAGCTATATATAAAATGATTTATTGTTTGACAGACCTACCGATTAGCTATATATAAATTGATTTGAACTAACAGACGGAGTTCCTTTATATTATCTTGAACTGGGGATTCACGAGATATATTATGTGTTTCGAACAATGAATACTATTTGTAAATATATGCTTACACTTTCTTCAACATTCTAACTTGAGTAAAAATTAAAAGAAAATGTTGGACAATATTAAACATCCAAACATCATGTACAACTTCCTAAAAATTGCTTAAAAGATTAAAAAAATCCAAAATGATTGTCTCTTGCTGTGATGGTGCATGAAACTCTATCAATCTCGAGCTCAATGCTTGTGTGACTACTTGAAACTGCTATCACATGAAACTGCAAAATGTTTATATATGTTCTACATCTACACTAAATAAAAATCAATGTCTGAAATCCTGACTAACCAATCAATTAGAAGCCATCTAGGAAAAAAGTTTTTAGTTTGGAAACCATTTTTTAACATTTCAATCTGAAGCAGTAATGTCACTTATTGAACAGAAAAGCCCACTATTACTAAACTTTGTTGATACCCATATTGATCATACCTCCCAATGTCAAGGTCAACCTAATATTTCGATCACAATCACTCTAGATTCTGTTCACATACGAGGCTCCATATCTATTCATAAATCATTAGCTACTACATGATCCATCAATAAAAAGCTTGATAGGCTTACAACATCCAGGAAGATAAATGCACTGTGCCATGGCTTAGGCACCAAACCACAAAGATGCAACAAGTCTACAAACTTCAGATCCACGACATGGCACAAAATGTAGTACTATTAGTTTTAAAAAAATTTAAATAAGACACCATGGTTGTCAACACTTAGTTCGAAACATAAAAGCAAAGCCATACCTTAGAAAAAAATGATCCACACAGCTCTGGAGCTCTATACCATCTTGTAGCAACATAATCCTGCAGATGTATCGTAAAATGCCAGGAAATATTAGATCCTATATTCAACCAAAAAAAAAAAAAGACATATATATATCGGTATGGTGCTATAAAAATCATCAGAAAGGTAATATATAAACATACAAAAGTCATACCGTCCAGAAAATTGTAGTAGGTGTATCATTGAATGCGACTCTTGCTAATCCAAAATCACAGATTTTAAGTTTACAGTTTGCATTTGCCAATATATTCTTTGGTTTTAGATCTCGATGATAGACATTTGCTGCATCCAAGTAGATAACTATTAGATACATACCACCTCCACTCCCCTAAACAAGGGGGGAAAAGGAGCAAGAGATAAAGGAAATGACAAGATAGAATGACAGGAAGATATATTATCCAACTCCAGGTAGCGAGCATAACAAGATAAAAACAGTTCCCGGACATAAAGGCAGTAAAGAAGATTGTTCAGTCCTAAAAATAGTAAAAATAATGATATTTTGAAACTAATGCATTTGTCATCCACAAGTATGTCAACCAATCAACTCCATTTTTGTTATTGATTAAGCCAAATTACCAGACAAAGACACAAGGTTTCTATAGAATGGGTTACCTGTGTGAATATATTTTAGAGCACGGAGGAGCTGGTAAAGAAAGAATTGATAATGCTCTCGTGTCAAATCATCATTGGCTTTGATGACTTGATGGAGGTCTGATTCCATGAGCTCAAAAACAACATAAATATCTTTGAAGTCCCTTCTCGAAGGGGGAAGCATAATGTGTTTGATTTCAACAATATCAGGATGTCTTAATAGTCTAAGTAGTTTTATCTCCCGGAGAATACGAGCAGCATCAGATATGTGTTCGAAAATATCATGTATTTTCTTTATTGCCACTTTCTCACCAGTATGTGTGTCAATTGCGGAGCAAACAACACCATAACTACCTTTCCCGATAACTTCCTGAATTTTGTACCTACTGGCATCACCATATTCAGAGAAAAACTCCATCTCTGGAGAATTCTGCAACATAGAAAGTGGCGAAGTCAGTTTAATACAAGCTACTTGTACTGGCGAATTCATATACCCACTTATACATGATATAACGAAATCACGAATATTAAAAGTCAAGTTCATCACTCATGAAGACCGAAAATCATTTGTAAATTTGACATGAACACCTATTATGATATGGGTCCCACACTGAACAAGACAAATCTTGAATAAACAGGATAAAACGATAGACAAGCACACAGCACAAAAATAGCCAATAATAGCTTTTGTCTACAATACTTCTCTGAAATCGTATTAAAAGTATTTCTTAACGGCACTACCAGACACTTTTTTGTATGTTCAAAAGCATAACCAAATATGTCAAATGAATTGCATATTTTGTACATCTCCAATGCATGAACATCCAAAACAGCAGCAAGTGAAAGAATGTTTTAGAATTGTGATGTCGAACAAAGGAATAAACTCCCTTATGAGTCTCCCTTCCCACACTCCAGCTTACAAAAAAATTCACTTAAACGATCATATTATTTTAACTTCAATTCCTCAGCTGGTTTAAAATTGACCATGTCAAATCAGTTTCACCTATAATACACAGCAAAATGATGGAGTTTCTAATTGTTATGATGAAGAGAAACAAATCAAAATTAATTCTAAAAATTGAAGTTCCTACATAATTAATCCGGTTGCAGAGAATAAAAACAAAAAATAAATAAACAAAAACAGAAAAGAGTAAACAGACAGCGAGTATTAGAGAAAGACGACAGAATCAGGTCCGTTTTGAGAGAGACACGTCATCCAATCAGATCAGATAGAAGCACAGGCATTGATTTGAAAATCGCATTTAATTATGCTGTTTTACAGTAGCCACAACAATAACGCATAATCAAATAAATACAAATACAAAAAAAGAAAAAGAAAATTTATTACCTTCTTGCGGTGATCTTGCTGCATAATTAGGTGAAAACTGAAAATAAAATAAAAAAATTTAATCAAACGGAAATGTAAATGGAAATCAAATTAGCCGCATTTGCCCCATCTGCCTCTGCTTCTAATGACAAGGCCGCAGTCCCACCAATACCATAATCCTCTCCTCGTACAATTTTCAATCACAACAGAAGAACCATCAACCGCAACTAACATAAATGAAAAATTCAAATAAAATTCAGTTTAAATGAACAGAACAAGTCTTGGATCTTGAACCACCAGCTTTGCTTTTAAAAGCAATCGCGAGACGGTTGAGTGTAGATGCTGCAAGATCTCAACACCACCGACAGTATGAAGAAGAAGCTGCACAAAGAGAAAGATAATGAGAGAGAATTTTTCTAATTTAATTTTTTGTTTGGCGTGAATCTAGGAATATATACAATGAGATTGTTATTAATTTTCATTTTTTTTTTTTTTGCTGTTAAATACGGAAGTGGCATTCGGTGTAATTAATGGCGAGATTTAGGGGCGGAATTATAGGGACAGTTTCGGCAAGTGAGAGCGAGAGGATTTCTTTGCTGTTTCCTGAATTAAGCATACGTGTCGTTTCTTTTTGAAAAAGATATTTTGATGTATTCGACACGTGGTATGATTTTACTGGTGGAAAGGTACTAAGTAGACCCACGTGGAAAGGTTGAGAGTGACACGAAAGCACACTACTACTGGTGCAATTATGATGAGATGATTGTGATCCCCACTTCCTTATTTTGGATTAATTACTCTCGCAATATTTTCTAAATTCACAAAATAAAAAATAAATTTTGGAACGTGACATGAAATAAAAAAGTATAGCTTATAAATTAAAATAAGAAATGGAGGTGATTATAGTTGTATCCAGCATATGCAACACGTGTTAAAATGTAAGGGTCCTAATAGACACGGTTTCTCGGGATTGTCAAAAGTAAAAAATTATGCATTTACCACGTGGATAAATTATGAGGGAAAATTAAATTAATAGATAAATAAACAACATCATTCACCAAACTTTTTCAAACAAATTGTTTTATTTATTTTATCTCGTCGGTACGTGAAAACCAGCCCCACAACAAACGCTCTATTCTAATTCTGACGTTTTATCCTACTTAAATTGACCTCGGTATATTCTCCTAATTAAAATAAAAAAAAAACAAATGCTATTAAATTACATATTTTTTTTTAGAAACGTTAAAAATTTCATCGTTAAATCATTAGGACTTAAGCAAAGCAGGTAATTACACACATTTATTTAATATTCATGCATGTACAACATTCAAATATCTATAATTTGGACCTTTGAAGTATTCCGGTGAGATGATAAAAATAAAATAATTGTTATCGTCATATATTAAATGAGATAGAGAAAACTTAAATAGACATACACATAAATCATAAAAAAATTATTTAAATTTTATTGAATTTAATGAAATAATAATTTCGAATAGAATATGATCAGCGATATCACTTAGTGGAAAAAGATTTTTGTTTAATATTTGTTTGGTTTAATTTGATTTATTATTCCAATATTCATATTTATTTACTATTTAGTTTTTTTTTTTAAACTTTTGTAAGATCAATCTATTAATACTTTATTGACGTTTGAATTCTATTACAAGTGAATTTCTTTTCAAATTTGTTATCAGCCCTTTTTTTTAATGTGATTGTGGCTCAATGGATATCATTTCTAAAGATTTATAAAACTCTAATATTATCGAGTCATATTGTCTCTGCCTCACTGCTAATCATTTCCAATCATATTTAAAGAATTATTATAATTAAAAAAGTTTAAAAAATTTGAATTCTTTTATGATTTACATTTCTAAAATGACGGCTATATTGGTAAACTTCTATTTTGTATTTGATTTGTTTCTAACAATTGACAACCCATTCATATATAACCAACAACTCGTGACTAATAATTAAAAAAATAAGCCGTTAATTTTGACCAAAAAAGTAAATTAGGAACTGGGCTTGCCTGAAATTAGAAGACAAGAAATGAGTAGTAAAATGGATTTTACAGTCAACATCTACCCATTCAATATTGAACAGCAAAGACAAAGCAAACAGATTTCTTTTCAAAAATAAGAAAACATAAGGGTTTGGTATCGATTTTTATAAACTTAATTATAAGATAATTCATATTCTTATTATAATACTTATAAGTTAGTTTATACTCTCGTTCAATATTCTCTATCAAATGTCAGATAAGAATATATGGAGTTAGGGTTACTAAGGGTTACTAGTTCACTTCAATATAATCTATGGGGGAGTCACATTCTTCAAGAGCTAGAAATTGGTTTGGTTTACAAAGATTAAATTCCCTAAGAGTACCATAAAATTCAAATCGACTCAATCACTTATACATCACACATGTTATTTACGACAGATTCCACATGATCAAGTTATAACTTGTCTTCTACGGTTATAATTTTATTTTGAATCATTGAAGAACGTTCAAGATAGAATAAAGGATCAAGTACTAATTAAAGATTATCCCAGTCATTAGGAAAAAAAGACATGCCTAAAAAGACCCATCAAGCTCTAAACTAAGATTAATTTTCTCAATTATATTGTAACGCTAGGGTTTTGGCTTTTCTTAGGTTATATAATAGAAATCTTGCTGTTTGGTATATTCCATATCTGTTTGGAAGTCCATGGCTATGTAACAAAAGATGCTCATTTAGCATTATAATATATATTGTCATAGTTGTCACATTATCATCATCTTTCAATTTTCTTCAATACAAATTTGTTGGAATGCTTTTTTTTTTTTTTTTAGGTTAATGATAGCACTGCATATTGTCAAATGATTAACATTTCCTACTACCATCCATTTGTCTATATGATATATAAGAAATGCATGGAACACAAATAATGTATATATTCTTTGGGGAAATTTTAGCAAGGGACCAAGTCAATCATGTATATATCACAATAATCATTCAGTGTTTATTTGATAAACAATCATTAATCAGCATCCTTGTATTTAAATATATATAGATATACACACTAACGTGGGTTTTCTTTTCGTGCGAGTTGAGTAAAATTTAAATGTTATTTTTTTATAATAATAAAATATTTGAAGCTAAATCTAATTATGAATATTATTTGTATCTTTTAAATAAAACAAAAATTATATATAGCATAGTGGAATAAAGTATTATTCATATATGGCGGTTATATATATATATATATATATAACCGCCAAACCATCCAACCCAAACTTAAGCGGAACAAGTAAAACCATCGGCTGCCCGGGCTCTTACAAGAAATGCATCCCATGGACTCGAACCTAGGACCTGACAACCAAGTATTAAGCCTTTTACCACCAAGCCGCACTTTTTGTTTATATATATATAATCATACTCAAAACATCTATATTGTTACTTCCATATATAGTTGTTGGATCTAACTTTTAAGAGTAAATTATATTTTTGTTTGATATAATTATACGGGCCAAAATTAGGTTAAAGACCTAAACGTCATTATGTCTCAGACGACACTTGTACCCACGCGACAAACTTGCGTAAGCTGACCCTAGTGGCACCGTGAGCTGTTGAATAAGGCCCAATTAGCACAAGGCTATCAACAGCCCGGAGCCGACACACATGACTCACACATAAGGCCCATGAAACCCTAAGAGAAGATGCATGTATGGCCTAAAGGGTTCCAAGAGCCTACGAGACTCAAAAGGTCTCTAGCAGACCCTATTAATGTTATTTAATGTCTCAGTAGACATTGCCACCAGTCTACACATGAATAATCCATTCTTAATGCGGAAAGTAAATATTTGGATCGAAACAAACCGCCTACAAACATGACGGTATAATTCAAGTACAATAGGGATTACACTAATCCCAGTCACCTAGGCACTTATAATTCATTATTAACTCCATTACCATCTCCTAATATGATTGAAATTCAACTATTCTAAAGAATCATAAATCGACTAAGAGACTAGTTTGACAGCCTATAAAATAAGAGAGGATTCAAAGGATTGAGGTATTGAAGTTTTAGCTCTCACATTCGAGTTCTCAAAGCATACATTACTCCCTAAATACCAGCTTACCGCCCTCACGGTAATTTTTGAAGATCAAGGTAACTATTTGCCTTGCTCTTCCCAATAGCCTACTCAAGCACCGCAAACTAGAGGTTATAGTGCTCCCCAGTATCACAGACCTGCCGTTCCTAGGAATTCTTTAGAGGATACTGTGTAAGCATTAGTGGGCCCAAAAAGCATTTTTGGAGGCCCGGAGCAAAACCAATCAAAGGTTTGAGTCACTGATAGCTTAGGTGGTTGAAGATAATAAGGAGATTAAGAGTCAAGTCTCCAAATTGACTAATGTCCTGAGTGTGCAAGAACAAGGAAAATTCTCATCTCAGGCTCAACCAAATCCACAAGGGCAACACATGGCACATGTTGATCATGAAGAATCTAATGTAAAAGGTGTACATGCCATAATCACTAGGAGTGGTAAAGAGATAGGTGTGCAGAGCACTTCCAACATCTTAGATGACACTGGAAATAGTAGTGCAAATAATCCTCAGGAAGAACAAGTGCCACATATCACAGTTAGAGTACCATTTCCTCAAGCACTTAGGCCCATAGCGAGAGCTCCAGACCCAAATGGTGAGATCCTAGAACATTTAAAGCAGGTAAAAATCAACCTTCCTTTGTTACATGTGATAAAACAAGTTCCCACTTATGCGAAGGTTTTGAAGGATCTATGCACCATGAAGAGGAAGCATAATGTGAAGAAGACTGCATTCCTAACAGAGCAAGCAAGTGCAGTAATTGAATAGAGGACTCCACCAAAATATAAATATCCAGGATGTCCCACTATTACATGCCACATTGGTACATATGATTTTGGTCAGGCTTTATTAGATTTAGGTGTCAGTGTTAATCTCATGTCATACTCTATCTATAAGCAATTAGGACTTGGAGAGATTAAACCTACATCAGTGGTTTTACAGTTAGCTGACTGATCTACTAGAACACCACGGGGAGTAGTTGATGATGTTTTACTTCAAATTGAGAAATTCTACTACCCTGTTGATTTTCTGATTTTAGACACGCAGTCTGTGGTTGGCACTGAGTCAAAAATTCCACTTATCTTAGGTAGATCTTTTCTTGCTACAGCTAATGTCCTTATCAATTGCAGGAACGGTCTCATGAAGCTATCATTTGGAAATATGATATTAGAAGTAAATATTTTTCATGTTGAGAAACAACCACATGATGATGATGCGTGCCACTATACCTACCTAATAGACACAGTCTTACCAGAGAAAACTTCTTCACCACATAATTCTAACCCTCCCGAACTGGAACTGATCCCAAAGAACCATAAAAAGAAGAAAAAGAGAGTTAATGCTCAATTGAAGATGATACCTGGGAAGTTAAAAAAAGAGGTTGAACCAATTGATAAAATCTCAGCCATCAGTAGACCTTGGAGGATCAATGGATAAACTGCAAAAGCCAGCCATAAATTCTTTCTCATGTCTTAATCAGTTCGCTACATGGAAGCCACCATGACAAATTGAGTGGTTACGTCTAGCTGAAGACGTTAAACTTAGCACTAGCGGGGAGGTAACCCTTGTATCTGCATTTACTTTATTTTATTTCATTTTATTTTATTGTGTGCTAATTGCATGTTTATTATTTGCATGAGTAATTACGCAGGTGTCATCACAACCTATACAGCCACACAACTAAAATTTTACCAGCATGAACCTGATCAACTCTGCGCCTGGTAGTGTTGTTCCTTAATCACGTTTCTTTATATTTATCTTACATTGAGGACAATGTAAGTTTTAAGTGTGGAAGTGTATGCATGCGCATGATAATACCTGTTATATAATACCTGTTATGTTTTAAAAAAATTGTTTGTTTTCAGTCCTTTATAGTAAAGCATAAGTCCAATGATGACATTATTTGCTTTAGGGTGAAAACTTAGAAATGATAAGTTCTTTAATGTACTTATATCTGATGCTTTGAGTAGTTGATCTAGGTTAGACTTGTAAGCACTTAATTATGGGTTTTTAGCAGTGAAAGCCTATGTAGTTGGTAAAATGACTAGTTGAAGAAATTGTATGTCGATGAATGACCGTTTTCTTAGATGTCTATCCTGATTTACTAGTGTTATGATGTATGGTATGGTTAAAAATAAAAATAAAAAGTCTCAAAAGAAATCAATTAAACCACATATAACCGATAAACGTGAAGCTACCCATGGGCGAGTGTTAGGACCACCATGAGGAGAAATGATACCTTAAAGGGTAGATGTGTTAAAAAAATGAAAGAAAAGAAAAGTCGAAAAAAGAGAGAGAAAAAAGAAGATAAGAAATATTATACCATACTGAGTACAGAAAGATAATTACAGAGCACATTTGAGATATCTAGGTTGGTTTTACCCATCAGATCTCGATTTTTAAACGAAATCATTGAGTTGGCTTACCTAGGAATCAAGCTGTGAAAGAACCTTTACACACACACACTGTGAGTCTGGCTTAGATGATTTATTCAAAGACTTGGATTCGAGTTACATTGAGTACTTTGAAAGTTCTATGATTTCATTGCTAGACATTCTTTGAAGACAATAATATGTGTAACTATTTGGACTATTTCATTTTGTTATTTTTGCATGTTTGTATGTGTTTTTAAATGACGTTTGTGGGTGTCGTCGCTATAAGCTCTCACAAGACTATAACTCATCCAGTAGGGACACCTAGAGGTTTAAAGGCTTGTTGCATACACTAAATGCAATCGTGATCCCTACGAAAATGGCTTAGATAGTTTTTAAATATTTATTTAGTTTAGTTCTTATTTTATTTTTACGCTTGAATTGCTAGGGATTAGCAATAAGCTGGTTGAGGGTTGTGATAAGTGCATGAAAGTGTACTTTGAACATCGCTAATTCTGCTTGATTATCATGTATTTAATCTTAATTATGGTTTATTTTATGTCTTATTATTAGGAAATAATGGAACGTGAAGATTGAATCAATTACACTTGTTTCAGGACCATAAGGATGCATCAGAAGCAGGCAGGAAGAGCGGAAACGAAGAAAGCAAAATCCAGAAAATTCAACGAGCGTCGCGACGCGCCACTAGTTTCACTTCCCATACGTTTTCCAGCAAGTTGGGCGTCGCGGTGCCCCGGAAGACACCAGAAACTTAATTTAGTCGTGTTTGATGCGCACAATGACTCCAGGACTTCTCTATATAAACCTAAGCTCGCCCTAAACCCTAGATTAGGAGAAAAACATAGAGAAACAGAGGGAGAACATACATCAAAGAGAAAAAAACACAATTTCAAGAGAGAAGAATGAAGAACTTCAAGCCGACATGATGTCTCTCCGATCTATCAAAGCGATTTCTCTCTTCGGCATGGAGAACTAATCTCCTATGCAAAGCTAATGATGAACTCTTGTGTTTAAGTTCTTATGTTTATGTTGTTGATTCCTAAGTACTTTTTAATGTTTAATATAATTGATGTTTTTTATTCTTTATTATCTTTTGATTGATGAATCCAGAGATTGTGTTTTACCAACTTGCATATAGGAATAGTCATGCTTCTTCTATGTGTGATTGGGGAACCCAGTTGTGACTGGTAAAGTTATTTTATGAGTTTGTCTTCTGCTACAGTATTGTTTGTGGGTATATTATCGACGTTAGAAAGGTCATAACGATAAATTTTTGTGCTATTAACATAGAGAAGATAATTCATCGATTACCTTAGAATTTTATGTGTTTTGAATTGAATATCTTCCGATTGTTGGTTTGGGATGTGAAACCTTCAATTGAGTAATAAAAGAAATCAATAACTGAATATAGAAATTTGATATAAGAGGGATTCATGACGCTTTGCTGCCTCTCTCTATTGATCACCTTTAATTTTTTTCTCTTAATCTTTATTTTACATTACCAATTCAATCTATCTATTTTCATTAAGTTATTGCTAACGTTTTTGTTTAAGTAAATTAGTTCCTTGTAACAATCTCTCTGAGGAATCGACACCCCAACTATACTGCGATAGCCGCAAGTACTTTTTGGGCATAATCACACGGTGTCCAACACGAAGAAATGTGGCTTTTGTCATTTTCCCTATGAATTATGACTCACAAATCGGATAAGGATCTAAGGTAAGATCTTCAATCAAACATCCTTAACTAATTTTTATAGACGTCTAACACCTATGTTGTCTAATTTCATATGCTTTAATTCAGTATTATTTAATTCAGATCTATTACTTGTATTTTCCTCTACATTAAAGGCATCTCAATATGTTTCCAAAACATAGTGACCATGAGATAAACAACATTGTCTTTATCATATAAACATAAAGCACCATCTTTAATATTTATTTTATATCATTCTTTATCTAATATCAGTAAAGATATTATCTAACTGATATGAGATTGCATATAATAACAGTCATATAAATCTAATTTACATTTTATTAGGAGATCTAGAATAATTGTTCCTATGGCTTTGACATCCAATGTCTCGCCATTGCCAACTCTAAGCCGGATCTCTCCTATATTTAGCCTTCTTTTAACTCTTACGGAGTTTCAAATATGAGTAGGACTACTGGTGTCTAACACCCAACCACTATTTGTATTTAGGTGAGATGTCAATAATATGAAAAATACAAAGCGTACCTAGGGTTCCTGTTTTTCCTTTCAACTCTGAACAATATTTCTTCCAGTGTCCAGACTTCTTACAGTGTAGACATGCACACGAGCTACAAGCGGTCTTGCAGTTTGTTTCTTGGAATCTTTCTTCTAATATCTATTTATAATCTTCTTAGACTTCCTAGAAATCTTTGAAGAGTTTGCTCCACCATGGAGGTACAAATTGGGATTCCCTTTCTCCAAATCATGTTCTGCTTAGTGTAACATATTACAAAGTTTTTCATATGTGGCTTGCATCGAATGCATCAGAAAGACATCATATGTATCGGGTAAAGAAGACAAAATCACATATTGGCCTAGCCAATCATCTATCAAAATGTCATGTCATTCCATCTATCGAATCCGGTCAATCATGTTGAAAACATGAATGATAACCACTCATTTATCCTTGAGCATAGCATGGAATAATTCCTGAGACCTCCGATATATCTTAATTTCTTGATTTGCTTCGAACAACTCCTTGAGTGCTCTCATAACGCTCCGAGTATTTGGTACATTTATGTATTGTCTAAGTAAATTAGAAATAAATTTGACAGACATTGGATAAAGCGTAACATACCTCAATCATTATGATTCCAAGTCAAGGCGGATGTTCATCTCATACTTTAAGTAGTTCAAGACTCCTTCTAGAATCCAAAAGTTGTGCTAAAGGTTTTGCGGCAGTCATCTACAAAATAATATTTAAACACTAGAAGTACATTTTTCATTTCAATATGAAAAACACTAATTGATTATGGAATTTTAAATCTATTAGTTCTCTCCCACTACTTTACGTAATTCTGTAATCTCCCTTAACGGAAAGATAGAATTTTGACTATCAAAATTTCATAGTGGGAAGTGGATCCCATGATATTTACTCCAGCCTCACACTAATGATGATTTTGGCCTTTATAAATTCATTAGGTAGACCTTCAAGGTCAATTACTTCATATGACTCATAGTTTGGTCATGA
Source organism: Zanthoxylum bungeanum (assembly GCA_019454045.1). Classification (NCBI taxonomy): domain Eukaryota; kingdom Viridiplantae; phylum Streptophyta; class Magnoliopsida; order Sapindales; family Rutaceae; genus Zanthoxylum; species Zanthoxylum bungeanum. The sequence continues at coordinate 289,795 of SKCR01026488.1, forward strand.
ACCGTTTCTTATCCTCACACTATGGACGGTCTTGTATTAAGACGTATTTCAGGTGTATACTTGTCAATGTGCACTAATGAGCTTCGTATGTAAACCCTCACAATAATGATAGTATTGGGTGAATGCGTTAACTCATCACGCTACATCTAATGTTTTACCAGAGCGACCTAAGTTCCGAGCACATATACCCTCATAATAATGACGGTCTTGGATATAAGTAGTAAGAATTTATTCATCTCCGTATTGACAGGACGGACCTTCCAATAATGCTCCATTATTATTCATACTTATTACTTAAATAAAGTAATCACCTAATCATAGGAGATTTATGACAATCAAGTCATTAACATGCTTGGGTCAAAATTAAAATTTCAATTTTAAACATACAATGCATATCCAATATGACTTATGCATAATTAAATTAAAATACAGAGGCATAGATTCAAATACATGTCAAAAGCCTTGCATCTGATACCATTCTGTTGGAGCGGATGTGGAAATCCTAGGGTCGGATCGGTGCTCCGCGCAACGGAAATGGGTCTAACCCTTAGATATCTAGAATAAATGTATTTTAAAATATTTTATGTAAAACTACATTCTGGACCAAAACAGAGTCCTGAAACTCCGGAACGGAGAAAATGAAATTTCAGTACTGTTTAGCTCTGCGCGTCGTGATGCGAAAGCTTGGGCGTCGAGACGCTCCAAAGTGCAAGAGCAACTATGAGAGCTGAACGTCTCGGCATCGCGACGAGGAAGGGTGAGCGTCGCGACGCTCCTAGATCTGATGCTCGGTGTTGCGACGCTGATGAGTCAGAGTCGCGACGCTGCTCTAGGTAGTGTATTTCTACTTCAACCTAATACTATACACTTCCAATTTTCTCATAATACTTAAAATACACCTAAAATCTAATTTTAGCATCATAACCACCATCAACACATGTTATACAACCAATATTTATGAATTCTAAAAACATGTATGTATTTGTTTGAATCAAAACACAAACCAATGTAGAATCTCACTATGAAATGTCCAATGAATAATTCAAGTTCACCTAAAGGTGGTCAAGTGATTCTAGAATAGTAGTCATAGCTCTAAGCTTTAACCTAGATTTCCAAACTCTTATTAATTGTTCCATGTCCAATATGAACATCTTTGACCCAATTATAAGCATATTGTGTTTATATTTCAAAAGTATCCTAACACAATTCATTAGCTTAATTTCAATTTTAAGCTATGTAATTATGTATCCAATACATAATCCATCATTATATGTCTCACTAATGAAAACTCACTAATGAAGAACATAGCTTAGGAGAAGATCAAACATTATCTAGTAAGCTTGATACAAAGATCCAATCTTATTCTCCTTGTTGAAATTATTGGAGAACTTCCAAGGTTTACCAAGCTTCACTTCAAGATCCAATCTTGATTCCAATGCAATCAAGCTTCACTCTAAGATCCAATCTTGATTTCTCCTAGATGAAATATTGTAGAGAACTTCCAAAGCATCTCTAAACACTTCTCAAACTTAGGCTAATTTCTCCAAGAATTACTTGTATTTTCATAAGCTTAAGCTTATCAAGCTTATTTAACTTATCTTTAGCTTAATTAAAACATTCCCCAAGCTTATTATTTATAGCAAAAATTAGGTAATTTTTAATTAATAAAAATTTTAATAAACTTTTAGGTGGGCTTAATCCAATTTGTCCAAATATGAATAATTAGAAGTGACTAATCACATTTGTCTACCACTTTGATTTAATCCAATTAAATCAAGATAAAAATTAGGAAATGGATTAGTTCAATATTTGCCACTGTGATTTAATCTAATTAAATCAAGCCAAAATTACCTATTATTACATATTTACAATTATCAAAATATCCACAAATGGGAGAGATATTTATGAATTTATAATTAAGCCCTAAAGTAAATCTTGAATTAATCTCATTAACCCAATTAGGTCAAAGTAAATTATCAATGTTATCCAATAACACTTGATTATCTTAGTTGATAATTATAATATCGAATGTTATCTTTTATCAAAATTAATCGGCTACCCAAGTGATCAATGAATACACTTCATATTGGGAATCTCTAAGTCAAGACACGTTCGTCATATAAGCCTAGCTAATATGTACACAATTCGACCACCTCTGAATTCGCGAAGAACATGAACGACCTTTCTGAACTATACAAGTCAATGTCATTACATAAGTTTAACAATCCTTATGTCGTAGGCTATCCGAGTTGTGCTTAGGAAACATAGAATACACCGTCAAGTTTCCAAGGCGTACATCTCATGTCGACACGTCCACGATTCTTTACAACTTAATTAGAAATCATTTCTAATAAAAGAGATTCACCCTAGATGATCGGCTTTGGTGCCAAAGTCATTAAGAATCGTGAATTAATCACATGGATACCTAAACACCTTATGGTACACAAACGAGCCGACATATCATATCTTGATATGCACTTGATTAACAAGTACATTGGTCCACACCCAACGAACATCTAGAGGCCATACCATGAAAGTTTTCTGACTTACATGGCATCAAAGTGTGAAGGATCTGACACAAAACTAATGTTATCCTATAGTCAAAGGATCACATATGCTACTCGACTCGAGGAGATTCCTATTGATGGTGGTGTGTATTTCCAACTATTATGAATCACCTATGAGTCATTCAATATTTGCTCCAACGAATACACATATGTCTATACGAGCTTCTCATGCTCATGGTCATCGAGTTAAACCGTTGGAACTCTAATTCTAATATACGACATGTTATTGTCTTCTCGGTTATAGGAATTCGATCGTATTCCAAAACCAACGACTAGGAATATTTACTTTAAGAATAATTTATAATAGTAATATTATCCCAATGTCGGACCACCTAGTGTCAGGTATTACTACATAACTATTCTACGGACGATGTCATTCTCAGTATATATATCCATCTAATATGCACAATGACATTACCATTAATAAGGTTTGAAATGAAAATATAGTTATTTTATTAATAAATAATAAAATATAATGTACTATACATCATTCGTATTGGCGCTCCAAGCACCAACTCCAACAAAAATGATATTAAAGACTCCACTGGATCTTCATCTGTTCCAGTCGACTGGAGATCATCCTGGTCTTTCATCTGGTCTACTCGACGAGACATTCCCTATAACCCTTGACGGGTCAGGTTGAAGACCTGGACCTTCATCTGGTACAAATAACATTGAAGACTCCCATGAACCTTAATTTGGTCTAGTCGACTGAAGATTATCCTATATCTTCATCTGGTCCAGTCGATGAGAATATTCTCATGACCCTTGTCGGGTCAGGTTAAATACCTGGACCTTTATCTGGTTTAGAAGACTTTGAAGACTCCCATGTACCTTCATCTGGTCCAGTCAACTAGAGATTATCATGGACCTTTATATGATTCAGTCGATGGGACATTCTCTATGACTATCATCAGGTTCAATCGATTAGAGATTATCTTGGACCTTCAATTGGTCCATTCGACATGAACATTCCTCATGACCCTTCTCGGGTCAGGTTGAAGACCTATATTTTTATCTGGTCCAAACGACATTGAAGACTCCTCTAGACCTGTATCTGGCCCGGTCGACGGGAGATTATCATTGACCTTCATCTATTCAAGTCGACGGGAAATTCCTCGTGATCTTCATCAGGTTGGATCGACTCATGGACCTTCATGTTCCAGTCGACAAAAATATTCCCCATGACCTTTGTCAGGTCAGGTTGAAAACCTGGACCTTCATTTAGTCTAAATGACATAAAAGACTCCCCCGACCATCATCAGGTCTAGTCGACGGGAGAGTGTAGGACACAGAAATCGGTGACGCTGTCCGGGGCTCACGGCCCGGTCGGGAGTACGGAGTAGCCCATGGGGGACTAAACCGGAGAAATAAAATGGAGTCGCCACCCAGGGTGAACTGGGAAATGATTTAAGGCCGCACCCACCCCTCGCAAGGGAAGACCTCAAACCGTTGGGTTCGGAATGGTCACTTACTTATGTCACTTGTAATGAACGGATTCATGCAATAATATAACCAAGTCTACGCAACATACACACCCAAGAATAACCTATATCTAAGTTTGCATGCATAGAAGTAAGTGAAATAAGGGCAAGCACACAATCTCATGAACACATTAAGTAGATAAATGCGGAAATATAAATAACTAATAACGGTAAAAACGTCAACAATGAAATGATATGATTAATTATGTAATCTAAAAGAAATGACCAAAGAAGCAAACATGCATGAAATGTGATGAAAAGAAATATGTTCACTGTATGTGCGTTCGTGTAGCGTTTGAAAATTCGTTCGAATGGTAAACAGAATGTTCGCGTTCGTATAGCGTTTGGAAACGCGTTCGAATGGGATAAGACCCGATGCATGGTAAAACAGAATACATGCGCGTTCGAGTAGCATTCTGAAAAGCGTTCGAATGGAAATGAGACAGAATGTTCACGTTCGTATAGCATTCAGAAACGTGTTCGAACGGGATAAGACCTGATGCATGATAAAATAAAATGCATGCACGTTCGAGTAGCATTCGTAAACGCATTCGAACGGACTGAGACAGAATGCATACATTCGTGTAGCGTTCAGAAATGCGTTCGAACGAGATTACCAAAATGGTATCTGAAACGACGTAAACCCATATGTGAATGAAAAAAATACATAATATAGGACCTCATATACCCGATTGAACACATTTCACATTCAATCGAGTGCATCTCGTCCGGCGCGGTAAAACATCATGGTAAAGGTAGACTTTAGGCATTTCCCTCGAATAGAGGACCTTTAATCTACCCTAGTTAGCTCATGCGCACTAGAATGCAATGCATGCGTAAATAAAGCAATGATATGCAAAGGGTAAATGACATAATAAAAGGCGCGGTAAAATATTGTGGTAAAGGTAGCCTTTTGGCATTTTCCTCAAATGGAAGACCTTTAAACCAACGTAATTAGCCCATACGCATCAAGTAACAATGCATGAATAAATAAAATGCATAAAAAGATAAATAGCGGGACGATAAGCATAGATTTAAATCACAAAATGAAACATGTGCTTGAAAGTCTCTCAAGTGGTACGTGGAGTTGTATCCCAAGTACAGACCTCACTACCGTCCATTCGGATTCGGCTACGGAATTTACGTCTGGGTTTCCATCCGATATACCGCAAGAGATAGCATGCAATCATCAACTCAATGTATGCATGGAATATGACAATGCATGTGATGAAACAACAATAAATAACGGAAATGATAAATAGTAAGCTCAGTGCGAAATATTAAAGGAAAATAAATGACTGAAAATAAATGCGGAATAGTAAAGCAATGTAACCAATAGTTTGGCCATTTTTTAATGTAGGACTTCGCATGCCCGGTTGGACGTATTCCACATCCAACCAAGTATGCCGTGTCCGGGATAACAAAATAAAATATAACAAAGGGGCCCTCAGGTCTTACCTTTTAAGTCACTTCTCGGGAGTGCGTTGGGACGTCGCCGGAAGGGTTGCTCCATTATTTTTCTGGTTTGGACCTCCATTTCCGCTGTTTTCTTCACTATTTTTCTACCATTTTCTTCACTGTTTTCTACCGTTTTGCTCACTGTTTTGGGTTGCGTTTGCTACTGTTTTCTCCATTATTTTAGGGGTTATTTTTGGTGATAAAGGCTACTGTTTTAGGGTTATTTTGTTGACTTTTTTTGTTGGTTTTACTCACTATTTTCAGGGGTTATTGCTCACTATTTTGGACATGGTAAAGGGGCAGTTATAGGGCTATTTCTTATTCGGCTTTGTTGCTTTGTCACTCAGGGTGTGTGTGTTTCGTGTGAAGCCGTGTGTATGTGTTTTCAATATCTTTTTGTGAGTGGTATGTGAAGAGAAAGTATGTGTATGTTGTGAGAGTGGTTTGTGTGTGAGTTGAATGAGAGAAGTGTGTGCCATGAGTGGCTTTGCTATTGTGAAGAGCAATGATTGGCATGTCGGTTAGGGCTACTGTGCGTATGGTTTGAGGGGCTGCTGTGTGTATGGTTTGTGAAGGGCTCGATGGGTTGCCGAGTGAGAGAGAATGAGTGTGTATTGTTTATTTTATGTTTTGTGATGGAGGGCTGCCGAGTGAGAGAGAATGAGTGTGTAGGGTTTTTTATTTGTGTTATCGTGAGTTGCCAAGGAAGAGAGAGAGTATGGCGTGATGGTTAGGGTTTATTTTTATGAGTGAAGGCTGCTGCCGAGGGTTAAAAAGAGAGGGTGACTAGGGAGAGGATTCTAGGGTTTTTATTTTTTTGGTTTGTGCTTCCGTGAGTAGTGAGAGCCAAGGATTTAGGGTTTGTATCAAGTTATATTTTATAGTGGTGCATTAGGGTTAGGGTTATGCATGGGTTTTGAAAAGGAAACAAATCAAGTAATTATGTGTGTGTTAAATTTAGGGAAAGAATATTTATATTTTTGGTGAGGGAATATCTTTAAATTGGTAGGTGATTTATTTAGATTGGATTTAAATCTTTGGTAATTAGGAAGGTGATTTATTTTATTTAGGAATGAGATTTATTTAATTTAGGAAGGGGGATTTGATTTGATTTAATTGGATTTAATTTAATTTAATTGGATTTAATTTTAATTTGTGACATGTGTTTTAAATTTTTTAATTATTTGGATTGGGCTTGGGCCAAGTGGGCTTTGGATGGGTGCGGGGGGTTTTGGGCCGAGGCTTAATATTTTAAAACAGAGATTAATCGGGCGAACCCGAGGCCAATTAGCGAGTTTAATTTGTTGATGTATTATTTTTAAATTTTTCCCTTCCGACGTCTGTTTCCCACGACTTCAGCAACTTATCAGGTAGTGCCTCCATACGAGGCTCATCATTGGGCTTTCATGCAAAAATGCAAGTGTCTACAGTCGCCCCTACTTTGATGAGACTTGTGCAGTGTGTGACAGTGACAATCCTATCAAAGTCATGTATACATTTTTACTTACTTGGCTCGCCAGCTGTCGCCGAACTTACCTGCTGCTTTGAGATGCTTCGAACTGAGTTGATGTAAAATGATGGTTCATTTCCGAACCATTACTGATGTGAGATGATGGTTCATTTCTGAACCGTTACTGATGTGAGGTGGTTCATTTCTGGACCGTTACTGATGTGATGGTAGTCCATTTCCGAACCGTTACTGAGTTCATATTGTGGTCCATTTCCGAACCGTTACTTGATTTGATGGTCCATTTCCGAACCATTACTGATGAGAGATGGTTCATTTCCGAACTGTTACTTGTTGAGATGGTGGTCTATTTTCGAACCGTTACTTGATAAGATGGTCCATTTCCGAACCGTTACTGATGAGATGGTCCATTTCCGAACCGTTACTGATGAGAAATGGTTTATTTCCGAATCGTTACTTGTTGAGATGATGGTCCATTTCTGAATCGTTACTTGATGAGATGATGGTCCATTTCCGAACCGTTACTTGATGAGATGGTGGTCCATTTCCGAACCGTTACTGATGTGAGGTAGTTCATTTCCGAACCGTTACTGAGTTGAGATTGTGGTCCATTTCCGAACCGTTAATGAGTTGAGATTGTTTATTTTTGAATCGCTCCTGATTCGCTCGTCTTTGCCGCTTTTTCCTTTTTTATTCGAAACCTGTGAAAAAAAATACAAATTGTATGTAGATGATGTGTATGCATGTATGCATGAATGCATTCCCTATTCCGATGGGTTAGGCCTTCATTGTGCTTCTTTGGCGCCTTTCGCCTATTAATACCTTTAGCCGCCCCCAGGCTTGCCTATAATTTTCTTCTGTCAATTCTATTATGCTTCTTACTTGCAATTGAAGTTCCCTCGGGGTTTTTACATGTACCAAGATTAGACGTATTTGTCAACTTAATATCAAATATGCTGATGTCACGCATGTTATAACGCAAATCGAAAAGGTTTGAACAAGTAAGCAAAACAATGTCTTTGTGACTAACAAATGCGGGATTCAAAATAAATATCTTCATCATCTGCAGCCTTGTCTTCTCGGTTTCTTGAGCATCAGATTCTCCGAATGCAGCAGTTCCTCTTACTATTCATTCTTCTCTTTATTACTGATCGAGAAATTTTTCCGGGAATCCATCCCCTGCCCTATTTCATCTTTACTACTGCCGCCCCATATCTCCATGTAAAAGGCTCGGTGGTCGATGGTTTGGAGGACAAGGCTTTCTGGTAGGCCGGAGTTAATCATGTAGGTGGGTGGTGGAACACTGTGGTAGTTGGGTAGAGGGTTTCTGTGTGTATTGGGTTGTTTTTTTTCTGGATCAGGTATTTTATTGGCGTCAATGAGGTTTTGGATCTCATGCCTAAGGCGGGTGTAGTTGTCAGTTTCGTGGCCTTTCCTCTGATGGAAGTGAAAATATAGGCTTAGGTCAAGGTTGGGTGGCACCGGGTTTGGAAGTGGTTTAGGATCTAAGGGTTCTAGGAGTCATTGCATCTTCAGCTTTTCAAACACCTTTGAAAGAGGCTTACCAAGGTTGGAAAATCGCCTGTTTTTTATGGCAGTGACCTCAGCAGTAGCGGGCATGGTCCCTGAAGGCCCCCAATAGTCTTTCTATTCTGTCCATAGAACTTTCTGTTCCCAGCTTCTTCCTCATCAATATCCATAACAGTCTTCATCAACTGTCGAAAATCACCAATCATAAAGGTCATCCTCTTCAGCTTGTTATAAATAGAGGGCTTGGTGCCATTAATGATCATCTTGATCTGGTCATTTTCTGAGGGCCGAGTCTGCATTTTCAAGAGCTAGCTTCTCCAGCGATCTACATAATCCTTGAAACTCTCATCCGGCTTCTACTTGGTATTCTCCAAGTCACGGAGCGACAAGTCAATCTCCAAGTCTGTGACATAATGATTCAGAAAGGCTTCTGCTAATGCCCTCCAATCATCCTTGACCTTTCTCTCCAGGCCGTGATACCATGCCACGGGCGCCCCCTCTAGTGACATCCCTAACATCTTCTGAACCTGACGCTTTGACAGACCCGCTGAACTCATCACAGAAACATACTGTCAGAGATGGACCCTCGGGTCCCCGTTCCTGTTGAAGTTGGCTATGTCGGGCATCTTGAATTGAGAGGGCAGCTGCTCCTCAAAAGTCATCGCATCGCAGTCTAACAAATCTTCATGTTTACCCTTCAGTTAATGGGTAACTGACTTTACCTGATCCCTGAGTTTCTGCAATTCTGCCTGAGACCCGGCTACCTTTCCTATAGCATACTCTTCCATGTCATCATCGAAAATAGGGATCTCATCACTTACCCCATTCAGAGGCTCCTCACGCCTGACATTCTCATTGTTTTCTACTCCCCATGTACGAGGCACTGCCAGACTGGCCACGGAGGTGGCTAAAGCTTGCAACTGTTCAGTAATCTTAGTGAGGTTGGTCTCTAATTGATCCATGCGGGAAGTCTCGTTATCTGACTCACTCATGTTTGCTAACTAATTTTTTAATGAGCCTTCATTTTTCTCTATCCTGACGGATACCTATTATGGCTGTTAAAACTTTGAGTTAGCATGATGCGTGTATGCGTGTGATGCGTGATATATATAAGATGTATGTGGTTATCAAAACACCATATATCCTTCCGACCTTATTTCTCCCACACTCGTGGTAAGTCCATTTCTATCCTAGGTATGGCTTATTTTATGCACCAATATGGGGTTCGAGCGACCAAGCGAGCACATCTTTTTTATACGCTAAGGTACGTGCCAACGAGTGATGATACATGACTGACTGTCAAATGGATTTCTTATTGAAGATTCCCCAGAGGGAGGGTGGAGCAGACTCTCTTAAATACCCAAGCCTCTTAGGCTCTTATCGCCTTAGTGACAGGAATAGAAAATAGGTCCTACAAATTAGTCCATCACGGTAAGCTTCGAGTAAATGATTATCTAGGTGCCTTCACATCTTTTCCTTTCAGCTATATAAAGGTAGTGAATGAAGGAAGACACCAAACCATTACCTAGCTCTAATAATGCCTTTGGTTAAACCCCTTGGACCCAACCCACTTGCAGACACAGTTAACTAAAGCGAAAATCACAAACATTACAAGACATTATTTCGGGGTCGATTCTCTATCACCAGTGGAGTCGCGAGATTGTAGGACACAGAAATCAGCGACGCTGTTCCAGGGCTCGCGGCCCGATCGGGAGTACGGAGTAGCCCGCGAGGGACTAAACCGGAGAAATAAAATGGAGTCGCCACCCAGTGTGAACTGGGAAATGATTTAAGGCCGCACCCACCCATCGCAAGGGAATACCTCAAACCGTTGGGTTCGGAATGGTCCCTTACTTATGTCACTTGTAATGAACAGATTCATGCAATAATATAACCAAGTCTACGCAACATACACACGCAAGAATAACCTATATCTAAGTTTGCATGCATAGAAGTAAGTGAAATAAGGGCAAGTACACAATCTCATGAACACATTAAGTAGATAAATGCGGAAATATAAATAACTAATAACGGTAAAAATGTCAAAAATGAAATGATATGATTAATTATGTAATGCAAAAGAAATGACCAAAGAAGCAAACATGCATGAAATATGATGAAAAGAAATCTGTTCACTGTATGTGCTTTCTTGTAGCGTTTGCAAACGCGTTCGAACGATAAACAGAATGTTCGCATTCGTATAGCTTTCGGAAACGTATTCGAATGGGATGAGACCCGATGCATGGTAAAGCATAATACATACGCGTTCGAGTAGTGTTCTGAAATGCGTTTGAATGGAAATGAGACAGAATATTCGCGTTCGTATAGCGTTTGGAAACGCGTTCGAACGAGATAAGACCTGATGCATGATAAAACAAAACACATGTGCGTTCGAGTAGCGTTCGTAAATGCATTCGAATGGACTGAGGCAGAATGCATTCGGAAACGCGTTCGAACGAGATTACCAAAATGGTATCTGAAACGACGCAAACCCATACTTGAATGAACAAATACATAATATAGGACCTCGTATACCCGATTGAACACATTTCACATTTAATCGAGTGCACCTCGTCCGGCGTGGCAAAACATCGTGGTAAAGGTAGCCTTTAGGCATTTCCCTCGAATAAAGGACCTTTAATCTACCCTATTTAGCCCATGCGCACTAGAATGCAATGCATGCATAAATAAAGCAATGATATGCAAAGGGTAAATGACATAATAAAAGGCGCGGAAAAATATTATGGTAAAGGTAGCCTTTTGGCATTTCCCTCAAATGAAGGACCTTTAAACCAACGTAATTAGCCCATGCGCATCAAGTAACAATGCATGAATAAAAAAAATGCATAAAAAGATAAATAGCGGGACGATAAGCATAGATTTAAATCACAAAATGAAACACGTGCTTGAAAGTCTCTCAAGCGATACATGGAGTTGTATCCCAAATATAGACCGCACTACCGTCCATTCGGATTCGGCTACGGAATTTACGTCTGGGTTTCCATCCAATATACCGCAAGAGATAGCACGCAATCATCATCTCAATGTATGTATGGAATATGACAATGCATGTGATGAAACAACAATAAATAACAAAAACGGTAAATAGTAAGCTTAGTGCGAAATATTAAAGGAAAATAAATGACTGAAAATAAATATGGAATAGTAAAGCAATGTGACCAATAGTTTGGCCATTTTTTGATGTAGGACTTCGCATGCCCGATTGGACGTATTCCACGTCTAACCAAGCATGCCATGTCCGGGATAACAAAATAAAATATAACAAAGGGGGCCCTCAGGTCTTATCTTTTAAGTCGCTTCTTGGGAGTGCGTTGGGACGTCGCCGGAAGGGTTAATGCTCCATTATTTTTCTGGTTTGCCGCTGTTTTGGACCACCATTTCTGCTATTTTCTTCACTGTTTTTCTACCGTTTTCTTCACTATTTTCTGCCGTTTTACTCACTGTTTTGGGTTGCTTTTGTTGCTGTTTTCTCCATTATTTTTGGGGTTATTTTTGGTGATAAAGGCTACTGTTTTAGGGTTATTTTGGGGACTATTTTCAGTGGTTTTACTTACTGATTTCATGGGTTATTGCTCACTATTTTGGACATGGTAAAGGGGCAGTTATATGGCTATTTCTTATTCGGCTTTGTTTCTTTGTCGCTCAGGGTGTGTGTGTTTCGTGTGAAGCCGTGTGTATGTGTTTTGAATATCTTTTTGTGAGTGGCGTGTGAAGAGAAGTGAGAGTGGTTTGTGTGTGAGTCGAATTAGAGAAGTGTGTGCCATGAATGGCTTTGCTATTGTGAAGAGCAATGATTGGTGTGTCGGTGAGGTCTACTGTACGTATGGTTTGAGGGACTGCTGTGTGTATGGTTTGTGAAGGGCTCGATGGGTTGCCGAGTGAGAGAGAATGAGTGTGTATTGTTTATTTTATGTTTTGTGATGGAGGGCTGCCGAGTGAGAGAGAATGAGTGTGTAGGGTTTTTTATTTGTGTTATCGTGAGTTGCCAAGGAAGAGAGAGAGTAGGGCGTGATGGTTATGGTTTATTTTTGTGAGTGAGGGCTGATGCCGAGGGTTAGAAAGAGAGGGTGACTAGAGAGAGGATTCTAGGGTTTTATTTTTTTGGTTTGTGTTGCCGTGAGTAGTGAGAGCCAAGGCTTTAGGGTTTGCATCAAGTTATATTTTATAGTGGTGCATTAGGGTTAGGGTTACGCATGGGTTTTGAAAAGGAAACAAATCAAGTAATTATGTGTGTGTTAAATTCAGGGAAAGAATATTTGTATTTTTTGTGGGGGAATATCTTTAAATTGGTAGGTGATTTATTTAGATTGGATTTAAATCTTTGGTAATTAGGAAGGTGATTTATTTTATTTAGCAATGAGATTTATTTAATTTAGGAAGGGGGATTTGATTTGATTTAATTGGATTTAATTTAATTTAATTGTATTTAATTTTAATTTGTGACAAGTGTTTTAAATGTTTTAATTATTTGGATTGGGCTTGGGCCAAGTGGCTTTTGGATGGGTGCGGGAGTTTTGGGCCGAGGCTTAATATTTTAAAACAGAGATTAATCGGGTGAACCCGAGGCCAATTAGCGAGTTTAATTTGTTGATGTATTTATTTTTAAATTTTTCCCTTCCGACGTCCGTTTCCCGCGACTTCCGCAACTTATCGGGTAGTGCCTCCATACGAGGCTCATCATTGGGCTTTCATGCAAAAAATGCAAGTGTCTACAGATAGTATCTTGGACCTTCCTCTGGTCCAGTCGACGAGGCATTCCCGATAGCCTTCGTCGGGCCCGAGAATCTCCAGGACCTTCATCTGGTCTAGTCAATATGTGGATGCTGGATTTCGGCCGAGGTCCACAATCGAGAATTTGTAGGTTGGAGGCACTAGCGATCCTACAAAACAAAGGTAGAGTGAGCGGGAGTAGACTACCCACCGGTGTGGTGGGTGCCGGGGGTACTCCGACGCCCAAGTCAGTAGTATGAAATGTGTAGTAAATAAGTAAAATGCGAAAGCAAGGTTTATTATTACCTTGAACTCTTTGGGTGGCCGTGAGGGCGGTGGTAAGTGTATAAGGGGATGGAGAGCTCTGAGAGAGTTAGTGTCAGAGAGCAGAGGCTTGTAAGAAAGAAGTGAAGCCTCCCATGTATGCTGAGTTCTCTCTCCTTTTATAGATTTGAAAGAGTTTACTTTATAGCTGTAACAGAAGCTGGCAATGGGCCCACAACGTGCTGACATTTCTGGAAAAGGAGCCCACAACGTGCTTTGGATTTTATCTTTCGGTGATGAAGAATATTTGCATGTGATAATATATGTTGTGTTTAGGAAAAGAGAGAAACAATCGGTGAATAATTAAGGGGGTCTGTCCTTAAGCTATTGGATTTGCTTTTGTAAATGATTTAACGTTTAATGGGCTGAGTTATTGCTTTGGGCCTCACCTGGTATTGGGTTCGAAGTGAAAGACGGTTTTACCCTTGGCCCAAATTTGGCACGTACAGTTTGTCCCCTACTCTCTAAGTCAAGAAGTTCTTTGACTTGGAGAGTATTTGTCAAGCATGTCGTATGAAGCGAAATATATGAAAATATCTGTAGGTAAAATTTTGGGTATTGAACTTGTTTCTTTAAGAGCCATGCGGGATGTTCCCACTTGATTGAACCATATGAAGGTTTATGAGTAAATTTATTCATACTACAGTGTTGTATGGACTGAGGGAAGTCCATGTCTTCATTTGACTCGATATGAGTTTATGGGGGATGTCCCCGGTCGACTGAACCAGATGAAGGTTCAAGAGTTATTTCACACGACATTGTCGTACGGACTGTAGGATAGTCCAGGTCTTCAACTTGACTCGACATGAGTCTATGGGGGATGTCCCCGGTATACTGAACCAGATGAAGGTCAGGACAATCTCCATACTACTTGTCAAGGATCAGAGGAGTCTTCAAATTTTTCTAGACCGGATGAAGGTCATATGTTGACTTTACTTGAGCCATGGGGGATGTCCCCAGTCCGCTGAACCAGATGAAGGTTCAGGTCTTCCATTTTGACTCTACATGAGCCATGGGGAATGTTCCCAGTCGACTGAATCAGATGAAGGTCGGGACAATCTCCATATTACTGGTCAAGGACCAAGGGAGTCTTCAAATTTTTCTAGACCAGATGAAAGTCATATGTTGACTATACATGAGCCATTGGGGATGTTCCCAGTCGACTAAACCAAATGAAGGTCGGGACAATCTCCATATTTACAGGTCAAAGACCAGGGGAGTGTTCAAATTTTTCTAGACCAGATGAAGGTCATATGTTGACTCTACATGAGCCATGAGGGATGTTCCCAGTCGACTGAACCAGATGAAGGTTCAGGTCTTCCATTTGACTCTACATGAGCCATGAGGAATGTTCCCAGTCGAGTGAACCAGATGAAGGTCAGGACAATCTCCATACTACTGGTCAATGACCAAGGGAGTCTTCAAATTTTTCTAGACCTGATGAAGGTCATATGTTGACTCTACATGAGCCATGAGGGATGTTCCCAGTCGACTGAACCAGATGAAGGTCATGACAATCTCCATACTACTGGTCAAGGACCAGGGGGTCTTCAAACTTTTCTAGACCAGATGAAGGTCATATGTTGACTCTACATAAGCCATGGGGGATGTCCCCAGTCTACTGAACCAGATGAAGGTTCAGGTCTTCCATTTGACTCTACATGAGCCATGAGGGATGTCCCCGGTCGACTGAACCAAATGAAGGTCAGAAGTATATTCACACGATATTGTGTCGTATGGACTGTAGGAAGTCTATGTCTTCATTTGACTCGATAAGAGTCTATGGGGGATGTCCCCGGTCGACTGAACTAGATTAAGGTCAGGACAATCTCCATACTACTGGTCAAGGACCAGGGGAGTCTTCAAATTTTTCTAGACCTGATGAAGGTCATATGTTTACTCTACATAAGCCATGGGGGATGTCCCCAGTCCATTGAACCAGATGAGGGTTCAGGTCTTCCATTTGACTCTACATAAGCCATGAGGAATATTCCCAGTCGACTGAACCAGATGAAGGTCAGGACAATCTCCATACTATTGGTCAATGACCAGGGGAGTCTTCAAATTTTTCTAGACCAGATGAAGTGTTGGTTTCTAATTAGGTCCCAAGATCATGAAATCAAGCATAAAATTCGCATGAATACACAAAGGAGCAGGGGGAATACATACTCACATTGATTGGATCTTGCAACGCGATGAACACAAGTCTTCAAGCTTCCCAAACTCGCGGTAATGGAGCTCCTTGTGCTGCTGGACTACTCGGTTTTGGTCTTTCTTATCTCTCCAAGATTCGGCCATGGGTGGACTCCATGGAAGCTCTAAGCTTCAAGCTCCAAAAACGATTCCATGCTCATAAGTTCAATGCCTTATCACCTTTGTATCACTCATGGTGTGCTAGCACTAAGTCTTCTTCCTTGCTTCCCCTTGATTCGGTCAAACCAGAAATTTTAAGAGGAAGAAACGGTTCCAAACCGTGAAGGAGAAGGAGAAGAAAAGAGAGGGAAAATGGTTTCACGGGAAACCGTGTGGAGAGATTGAGAATTAGTGAAAAAGAAAAAGTGTAAAATTCTTTTATATTTTCCAAAATAATAAAGCCATATACCACTTTTTTTCAATTTTCCAAAAAGTCAAAAGCAAAAGCATTAATGCTTTTCAACTACTACATCAATCAATCAAATCAAGTAACAACTTGTCACATCACTCAAAGTGACTAATGATTTGACGCTTGATGTGACTTGCGATTTGACGCTCGATTTGACGCTCAATTTGACTTGCGTGCCGCACTCGAATTCGAAATGCGAATGCCCTCGCAAATAATCTCGGGCTCGGGTTCGCTAATTCCAAATTAACGAATTTTCCGTTGCGTCGTAATTAAATGATTACGCATAGCGAAATCACTATTCACGTCGCTAACGAATTAATTCTAAATTAATTCATTCGCCCGAATTAAAATCTAATTTTAATTCTGCTTCGAAATCCAATTTCTAATAATATATCAAATATATTATTTTATCGATTAATTCTAAATTAATCGTTCTCTCTCTTAATTAATATTTTATCCCAGATAAAATATCTCCGTAATTAATCCAAGATTAATTTTCTCTCTCTTCTAATTAATCCCAGATTAATTTTCTCTCTTCTAATTAATCCCAGATTAATAAAGTGCGAGTCATTAATCATCGGTGAATCTTCGGGAAGCGACCCATGAGATCCCTGGATATGTTGGCAGTAAATACGGTCGTCGGACTATCCGAACACGTAAGTACCTCGTACTACGTTTATACCGATTTACAAGACATGGTTGGCTTCTAGCAAAGCGTCATGCCTACCCAATTCTCCAGAAATATCCTTATAGGAATATGTGATCTATATCAAGCGTAGTATACCGAAGTATTGCGTATTTCTGTCCAGTATCGGATGTTCACGTGCTAGGCCTGGGGCTGGAATTGTGTCTCCCCCGTACGAAGCACATATCAGATGTCTGGCAACTAGTCTCTATAATCTGATATACATGACCTAGTCAAGAGAACGAGTTCCGTATCCTACGTGACCATCATCTCCATATGACTGGAGTGACACTTCCGTCTTGACATCACACCCAACACACTACGATTCCCAATATACCCAGTATCGGCGTACACAGAACCTGTTAAAGCCCTGGATGACCTCAACTAAAGTATATTGATTGTCGTGTGTATTAGCGGTGCAAGTCTCAGGTTAAGACCAAATACACCTACCCTGATTGCAGACTCCCATAGACACATAGTCATACTACCAATGGGATTCCGCGGGGGGTCTATCCAGAGCGAAGCTGTTTCCCATACCATCGGTAAAACACAACCTCCTATTACACTTGCATGAGTATCCTATACCCAAATATATGAGAACTATGCCGTTATGCCCTCACAACGCGCACAAGTGTAATACTAGTCTTTTTCGCATTATCGATGTCCAATCTCGATAATACTCTGACTAGGGATATTTAATGATTATACCTTCGCGGATTGATACTGTCTTATATCATCTCAATCCAGGAACTAATCATATGGACCTTTCATCATTTATATATCTTGGTGATCTAATCACAAATGATAAAAGGGCAATTTCCTTTGTCACATAGTTAATTTGTACAACAACACCATGTTTTGTACAAATAGTGACGCTATGGGTCATACTTGTCCAACAATCTCCCACTTGGCCTATAGCCAGTCACTCGAGTCTCTGACACCCGAACTATGTACGGTTGGCTCAAATTGCTGAGAAAAACTTTCGTCAGCGAATTTTCATGATTATCTTCTGATGCGATTTATTCGATCATCACATCACCACGATGTATGATCCAAACGAATCAGATGAATAGTCGAAGTATATATCTGGACCGTTGATGAGACCATTAATTCTTTAGCTTGTGCTGACGCATAGCTCAGCTGCTAACAGAACTATATCTAAGCTAATTAGATTTGTTATTGACCCAAATGGCTTCTATTGCTGCCTCAACTGCTGCAATTAACCCGCATTTGTTGTTTATTCGGTAACATTATCTTGCTTGGAAGATTTCCAGCTCACTGTACCGTTATTCAAACTGTATAGTACCGTTTGCGATTTTTAGTCGTCTTTATCGGTTATAGGAAACTTGCTACAGTGATCCCAGTCACTTCAAGTTCTCATTCTCCATAGACTAAGACAGCATCCTTAGTTCTCTAAGATACTAACGGATGTTCTTAACATCAATCCAGTGACTATCTCTAGGATTGGCCTATTTGTGAATCCATATGCTCAAAGCGTATGAGACACCAAATCACGTACATTTTTCAATGTACGGTTTCTCGGAGAGTATTTCGAAAGCCAAGCTTTCACGATATTTATTTTATGGGAATATCATTTCCAAGAAATGACATATTATCATTATTTTATAGGACATCCACTGTCAGTGCGCTCCCACTAATCCTCTTATTTACACAAGAATCACTTTCGTTTTGAATTAAATCATAAATCATTATGATTACATCAAAACGATAATTCCAAGAACCTAATGCTTGCTTCAATCCAATCATGGATCGAATAACAAGCATTACCCAAATGGATTTACCGTGGCAATAGGTAAAATGTTGAATCGTAATCAACAAAATGTTGATAAGTATACCTTTCCGTTAAAATCCTAGCTTTATACGTTGGTATGTTGCCATCCATGTACGTCTTCCTTGAAGACTTATATAGTACCAATAGGCACAATGCCTTGTGGTACATCAACTAGTATCCAAACTGGTTGATATACATGGAATCCACTTCGGACTCATGGCACTTTGCCATAATAGGGAGTCGATACCTTGTATCACTTCCTCATACGTAGTCAGTTGGTATTTCTAAATAAGATAGACATCTTTATGAGGTGAGATCAGAAACCCATACCACAGGTTGTTTTCTGACTCTCTCCGACTTATGAGGTTCTTGTGTATTCGAAGATTAATAGTAATAGTTTCATCCTTGATGAACTATTTGTGTTCCATTAAGGTTCTGTGCCTTTGAATAGTATTACTCCGATTTTCATCGAGTTTTACTATCCTCCCACTTACCACTACATATCGGTATTCCTCTTAGGGAAAACCACATGGTGAGCAACAATCTAATTGTTCTCTAGTGAGATGTATAAGTACAATACTTATGGTATCCCTAGGATAACCTACATTTGGCACTTATCCAATTTGGGTTCTAGTTTAGTATCATCCAAACGTATGCCAAACATACCCAATTTTCAGGAATGAGAAACCTGGTTTCTTTCCCGTTCATATCTAATATGTTATCTGTCAAACAGATTTTATGAAACCTTATTCAAAATAAGTTCTTGCACTGTTTAAAGCTTATCCGTTGAAGGAAATGGTAGCTCAGAGCGACTCGTGATTAACCTTATCATGTCTAACAAAATTTGGTTAATCCTGTTCGGACACACCGTCAAACTGACGTGTTCCGGGAGGAGTCCTATTTGAAAGAATACTATACTCTTTCAAGTATACTAGAAACTTATTGCTTAAGTATTTTCCATTACGGTCTTACCGTGACGGTTTCATACTTTAGCCGATCTGTTTGTCTATTTCGTGTCGAAACTAAAAGTTTTCGATTTGTGTTTCAAAAGAAACACATAACCATAACGCGATGCCACATCCGTAGAGGTCACAAAATATTCATATCCATATCTAGCCTAGCTAGACATGGGCCCACTTGCTTCACTATGAACTAGGGCTAACAGATCGGTGGCATTTACACTTTTACCAAGTAAATAGTGTTTTAGGCACTTTGCCCAATAAACTAGATTCGTAGTCTTTATTTGAATGAAATCAAATTAGTCATGGTACCCGCTCTTCAAAAGTGCGGATATACGATTCTTGTTTAATAGTGTCCCTGACAATTATGCCACATCCAAGTTTCTTAATTGATCAAATCAATTTGAGCTAATTGTTTGTCATGTTATATATTTGAGATATACTTATATTCAAAATATAAATGCTGTTATTCACATCTAATGTGTTTATCTCAATATCATCTTTATATAATAAAACACTTTAGTGTTCTAGAATATAAAGGTTCACCCGCAGCAGGTTAAACACTGATATAGAGATAATGTATCTAGTCAAACTAGTTACATTATAACAGTTTCCTAATTTATGTACACACCCGAGGGTAGTTCCTAAACTTAGGTATCTGTGGTTAAAACAACGACTTTTGTCCCGTTTCCAATTCACAGATTTATCTCAATTGAAGTCAGTATCATGTTCAAAACAGATTCTGAATATCAATATATATATATTTATGTATCACATTAAGTATTTAAAATCCAAGTTCAATACTAGTTGTGAACATAATTATGACAATCATATTTGAAGTCAGAGCCTTGCTCGTTCTTCAATTCCTTCATGAGATATGTCATTTTATCTTCCTAGAAGATTATAATGATTTTGCCTTTGCCTTTTCCATATTCCGGTCGCCTTTGGCCAAGCCTCGGGTTTCTAGAATATCGAAGTAAGGTGCGCCTTGCGCTACTTGCCTTATTGCAAACTTTGACTTTATCTCATTGAGATTAGTCATTAATTCTCCAAGAATTATTTATTGCAATTTTTACTTCTAAAATCTAATTTTAGATTTATAAAGATCCTTCAATTTCAGTATCATACTTTAAGAATCTAATCTTTAGTTATGATAAAGAAATTAAGGAGTCTATATGACAAGTATTATGGATTAAGCACTAAGTTTCATTACATGAATATTCCAAATATCATGTTCCACTTATTTGCTTAACTCCGGACTTAGGCTTAATATATTATTTTATCAAATAAACTAACTTATTATTTTCCAGGACCATCCTGAAACTTTATTCCCAATTTGAAAATTACATCATTTAAACACATTTTCCCAAGATTATGTTTTAAATGTCAATCTTTCAATATATATTGATTCTAATAGTCCAACTATTTAATCAACGATTTGTGGTACTATGTATTATTATTGATTATTATAGTCCAACTATACAATCAAATATAATTTAAATCAATTAACCTTAATTACATTGATTACTATAATCCAATTATAAAATCAACTGTAAATTGAAATTAATTAATTCATATATATTGATTACTATAATCCAATTATATAATCAACTATAATACAGTCCAACTGTTTATTAAAACAACAATTTAAATATTAGTCCAACTAACATTTAATCAAACGACGAAATAATTTGTGATTGAGCGCGTATGGCGAGTAATTGAACGAATATTGAAAATTCAATTCTTGCCTCCCACTATTTTTCGGCGAGCCTCTAACCCTCTGTCGAGTACTCGGGAAACCGTGTTTCCTAGTGGGCTAGGATCCCGTTAAATATCACACAATCTTGACTTTGGCCAACAAATTGTATGATAATTAACTAGGTAGATCTCTAAGATCAATTGGATCCAATCCAATTCCTAGATCCGGTAGGGGAACATCCAAGTTCGAAACATATATCATATATATGCCAATACATCCAATGTATTACCTAACCTTTTTCCTCTGAATCAACTAAGCCTTGGCTTTGGCACAACAAACTTAGTGATCCCAGTCAAGCGCGACCCATTGACCATGGAAAGCTTCGTAATCAATGTCGATGGACAAGAAGTGGTCTTGACTTTGGCCAACAAAACCACAACTTGGACAAGACACTGATATGGAACAAAGCCTTCGTGATTCAAACACATCTTCGACAGACAAAGGCCTTGACTTTGGCCAACAAACCAATGCCATCTAGGATCTTGAGTGAGAATCACTCAATGGAAGGAAAGACGCTTAATATGGAACGAAGGTTTTTCGTGTGCAAATTGGCAACCAATTTATTATCTTTGTTAAGGTCTCATCTTCATACACCCTTAAACATGCATTCTAAACACATAATAAAGCGCATATGAAATAAAATAATAATGATATGCGGATGGATACTTTACATTGATCCTAGATCAAATCTCTCATTTTCTCTCTCCAAAGCTAGCACTTGTATTTACTTCTACCCGTTTCCACTACACTTCTAAAGAAACCTCATTTACATTGAGGGGACTAGGTGAGAAGAGAATACAAAGAGTATAGAGGTGATAAGGCTGGACACGCAGGTCCAATTAATAAATCAAATTTATTACAATAATTTCTAAAATTGCCCCACCCTTCTAATATCCATCCGATATACATTATTCATGCATCGCAACCATGTATTCATACAAGCATGTTATCAATCAATCTAATCCAATTAATTAATCTGATAATTAGTGATCATCCAATGTTCAAACAACGATTTGATTTTTGCTCGAGTCAAACTCGTTTTGCGAATAAGTACTCAAAGTACGAATTATCGAATTAAATTAAACTACATAATTAAATCCAATTTAATACGCATTTAATTCTAATTCACTATTTAATTCTAAATTAAATATTACACTTTTATTAACGAACCTTTTACGACTTAAATTCCAAATTTAATCGCAACGGGTCTCAAAGCCCGATTAACATCTAATGTTTATTTAATTAAAGTCCAATGGGCTTTTAATTAATTTCTTAAGGCGTGGACTTTTGGTCAACTCGGGTCAAACCGATAACCAAGGTCCAATCCGGGAGTTACCCCATAAGCCTTTAAATTAATTTTGGCCCATTAGGCCCAATTAAATAATTAAGGTCCATTAAGTCATAATTGGACTTTATGGATGCGGTTTTGGGCCTAATTGGATCCAACCAAATTGGCCTAAACCTAACTTGGTACAACCAAGCCCAAAAGCCCAATTACAACCTTTAAGGCCCAATTTCCAAAAACAAGCCCAATTAATTAACTTATAAAATTCCAAATTCCATAATTAATTAACCTAAGTGTAATCCACAATTAACCACCCAATTACTATTTCTAAAACATCAATTAGCATAATTAATCATGCACTTTAACAACACATAGTGTCCAACACAATTCAATCAAAATCAAACCCAATTTACATGCTTAAAGTCTCGGCAATTAGGGGTTTTTTCAATCCGATTCGGTTTCAATCCAATTGAATCCACAATCATTATTTCCCAAATCAATTCAACTCATCCAATGAATCAAAATCAAAAAACACAATGAATTTCATGTTACTTGAATTTGGCCAAGCCTACTTTAATTTGGGGAAAATTGTTCCAAATCAAAATTCAATCCAAATGAACTTCAAATTAACATTACTCACTTGTTTTAAGTCATCCAATGATCAAAAAACAAAAAATCACCAAGAAATTAGGGTTCTTCAATTTCGGCCATGACTCCAATTTTGGGGAAAACTTGATCCAATCAAATTTCATGAAATTGAACATACACAACTTCAATTAATCAACATATAAGCATACTTAATCAATCAATTTAACCAAATCATGCTTCAATTGATTTTACCCAATTTCAAACCCTAACTTTTTTATGCTTGATCAAAGCTCATAGATACCATTGTTGGTTTCTAATTAGGTCCCAAGATCATGAAATCAAGCATAAAATTCGCATGAATACACAAAGGAGTAAGGCGGAATACATACTCATATTGATTGGATCTTGCAACGCGATGAACACAAGTCTTCAAGCTTCCAAAACTCGCGGTAATGGAGCTCCTTATGCTGCTGGACTGCTCGATTTTGGTCCTTCTTGTCTCTCCAAGATTCGGCCATGGGTGGACTCCATGGAAGCTCCAAGCTTCAAGCTCCAAAAACGATTCCATGCTCACAAGTTCACTGCCCTATCACCTTTGTATCAGTCATGGTGTGCTAGCACTAAGTCTTCTTCCTTGCTTCCCCTTGATTCGGTCAAACCAGAAATTTTGATAGAAGAAACGGTTCCAAACCGTGAAGGAGAATGAGAAGAAAGAAAGAGAGGGAAAATGTTTCACGAGGAAACCATGTGGAGAGAGAGGAGATTAGTGAAAAAGAAAAAGTGTAAAATGCTTTTATATTTTCCAAAATAATAAAGCCATATACCACTTTTTTCAATTTCCAAAAAGTCAAAAGCAAAAGCATTAATGCTTTTCAACTACTACATCAATCAATCAAATCAAGTGACAACTTGTCACATCACTCAAAGTGACTAATGATTTGACGCTTGATGTGACTTGCGATTTGAAGCTCGATTTGACTTGCGTGCCGCACTCGAATTCGAAATGCGAATGCGCTCGCAAATAATCCCGGGCTCGGGTTCGCTAATTCCAAATTAACGAATTTTTCGTTGCGTCGTAATTAAATGATTACGCATAGCGAAATCACTATTCACGTCGCTAACGAATTAATTCTAAATTAATTTGTTCGCCCGAATTAAAATCTAATTTTAATTCTGCGTCGAAATCCAATTTCTAATAATATATCAAATATATTAATTTATCGATTAATTCCAAATTAATCGTTCTCTCTCTTTAATTAATATTTTATCCCAGATAAAATATCTCCGTAACTAATCCAAGATTAATTCTCTCTCTTCTAATTAATCCCAGATTAATTTTCTCTCTTCTAATTAATCCCATATTAATAAAGTGCGAGTCATTAATCATCGGTGAATCTTCGGGAAGAGACCCATGGATCCCTGGATATGTTGGCAGTAAATACGGTCGTCGGACTATCCGAACATGTAAGTACCTCGTACTACGTTTATACCGATTTACAAGACATGGTTGGCTTCTAGCAAAGCGCCATGCCTACCCAATTCTCCAGAAATATCCTTATAGGAATATGTGATCTATATCAAGCGTAGTATACCGAAGTATTGCGTATTTCTGTCCAGTATCATTGTTCACGTGCTAGGCTTGTTGGGGCTGGAATTGTGTCTGCCCCGTACGAAGCACATATCGGATGTCTGGCAACTAGTCTCTATAATCTGATATACATGACCTAGTCATAATATCCCGATAACTCGAGCATTTAAGAGAACGAGTTCCGTATCCTACGTGACCATCATCTCCATACGACTGGAGTGACACTTCCGTCTTGACATCACACCCAACACACTACGATTCCCAATATACCCAGTATCGGCGTACACAGAACCTGTTAAAGCCCTGGACGACCTCAACTAAAGTATATTGATTGTCGTATGTATTAGCGGTGCAAGTCTCAGGTTAAGACCAAATACACCTACCCTGATTGCAGACTCCCATAGACACATAGTCATACTACCAATGGGATTCCGTGGGGGGTCTATCCAGAGCGAAGCTGTTTCCCGTACCATCGGTAAAACACAACCTCCTATTACACTTGCATGAGTATCCTATACCCAAATATATGAGAACTATGTCGTTGTGCCCTCACAAACGTGCACAAGTGTAATACTAGTCTTTTACGTATTTATCGATGTCCGATCTCGATAATACTCTGACTATGGATATTTAATGATTTATCCTTCGTGGACTGATACTGTCTCATATCATTCTCCGTCCAGGAACAAATCATAGGGACCTCTCATCATTTATATATCTAGGTGATCTAATCACAAATGATAAGAGTGCAATCTCCTTTGTCACATAGTTAATTTGTACAACAACACCATGATCTGTACAAATAGTGACGCTATGGGTCATAATTGTCCAACATGAAGGTCATATGTTGACTCTACATGAGCCATGGGGGATGTCCCCAATCTACTGAACCAGATGAAAGTTCAGGTCTTCCATTTGACTCTAGATGAGCCATTGGGGATGTCCCCGGTTGACTGAACCAAATGAAGGTCAGGAGTATATTCACACGATATTGTGTCGTATGGACTGTAGGAAGTCCATGTCTTCATTTGACTCGATAAGAGTCTATGGGGGATGTTTATTTGTCTTATGTTTCAAGTCAACTATACATATTGATGAAGGTACAATGGAGTCAACAGATACCAGATCTGATGGAGGTCTAAGAAGATTTCACTCTACAACACTTGAAAAAAGTAAATCAGAGTCTACATGACCTGATGAAGGTCCAAAAAAGTCTACACACTCCACTATACCTGATGAAGGTACATGGGAGTCTACTCCTCCCGACCCGATAAAGGTCCAAAAGAAATTTTCATTCTACTATACTTGAAGAAGGTACATCAGAGTCTATACTCCACATGACCCAATGAAGGTCCAAGAAAATATACACACTCCACTATACCTGATGAAGGTACGTAAGAGTCTACACACTCCATTATACCTGATGTAGGTACATGAGAGTCTACACACTCCATGCATAATGAAGATCCATGAGGGTCTTCATTCCTCACTCTACAGGATCTAACATGAGTCAATAAGGATCTTTACACTACTAGACCTGAAGAAGTTTTATGAGAGTCTTTCTTTCTCATACTACTAGATCTGATGAAGGTTCAATAGACTAATGTCGAATGGGCTATCAAATGGACCTGATGAAGGTCCATGAAGGTCATCATTCATTCTTCTGATGAGGATTTATGAGACTACGGTCGAATGGACTTATCGAATGGACTTGATGAAAGTCCAAAGAAGTCATCACTCACTCTCCTGATGAAGGTCATTGAGACTACGGTAGAATGAACTTGAAGAATATCTGTCAAGGTCATCACTCTTCACACTTCTACGATACTACTGTCGAATGGAGTTTGTCGAATGGACCTGATGAAGGTGCAAGGTCTTCACCCACTATACAAGACTTGAAGAAGGTCCATGAGACTACAATAGAATGAACTTGATTAAAGCAATCAAGGTCATCTCTATTCTACAAGACTACTGTCGAATGGAATCGTCGAATGGAACTGACAAAGGTCCATGAAGCTATGGTCGAATGAACCTGATGAAGGTCCATGAAGCTATGGTCGAATGAAACTGATGATGGTCCATGTGAATCTTCATTCTACCTGACCTGATGAAAGTCAGGAGACTACAGTCGAATGAACCCGATGAAGGTTCATGAAGCTATGGTCGAATGAACCTGATGAAGGTCCAACTGAATCTTCATTCTACCTGACATGATGAAGGTCAGAAGACTACGGTCGAATGAACCTGATGAAGGTTCATTAGGCTATGGTCTAATGAACTTTGATGAAAGGCATTACTCCTCACTCTTCTATGAGTCTACTGTCGACTGGACTTGTCGAATGGACTTGATGGAAGTCCAATGTGGTCATTCCTGATTCTACTAGACCTAAGAAAGGTCAAAGATGAGTTTATTCCTCATACTACAATCCTCACTCTACAAGACCTAACAAAGATCAGTGAGGGTCCATGGACGAATAGACCTTGTGGAAGTTTAAGAATAATTTTCACTCTACCTAACTATAAGACAATTGTCGAATGGACCTGACAAAGGTCTGGAGACTACGGTCGAATGAACCTGATGAAGGTTCATGGGGCTTTTCCAATGCTTTCTAGAGTTAGTAGAAATCCATCCATATAGTCTAGAGTTGATGATAATCTTCATACGTAGTGTGGAGATGATTATCTTCATATGTAGTATGGAAGAGATGGATGCCTATCAAGGTCATTACTAATTATACAATACCTGAAGAATGTCCATGATACTACAATGGAATGAACTTGATGAAAGTCCAAATGAATCTTCATTCTACCTATCCATGAGACTATTGTCGAATGGACCTGGAAAAGGTCCATAAGACACAGTCGAATGAACTTAATGAATATTTATGAGAATCACCACTCTACTAGACCTAATGAAGGTCCAAAAGAATTTTCATACTACCTAACCTGATAAAGGTTGGTCGATTGGACCTAAAGGAGGTCCAAGAAAGTTCTTTATTCGACTAGGTATGATAATAGATTCCCTATGTAGTCTGGAGTTGGTGGTATTAAATCAACGTATCATGGAGATGATGACTAACCTTTGACTTAGTCTGGATGAGTTGATAATAATTCCAAGTAGTCTAGGAGAGATGAGAGTTTTCCATGTAGCCTGAAGTTGATAGCCATCCATATTGTAGTATAGATAATAGTATGAACCAGATGTTTTATCATCCCATATATAAGAGAGACTCACGTGAAGGCATAAAATAACGAGTTCCACAACGACTAATGGGGCAGCAAAATCCACTGCCAATAATGCAACTACCGAGCACATAATCCACAAACAAATAGCCACAAGCTTGCTGACCACATGTATAGCCACAAGTTGAACGTGAAGATGCTTGCATGTAGAATCAAATAAGTCAAGCCACACCACTCCATGACGCATGGAACACATGAAAGTGCTTGCATGTAGAATCAAATGTGCTCTAATATTACAAGAACACGTGGAATAATTGCTACTCCCTGACACATGGAACACATGAAGATGCTTGCATGTAGAATCACACAAGCCAAACCACACCACTCCATGCCGCATGGAACACATGAAGATGCTTGCATGTAGAATCAAATAAGCCAAGCCACACCACTTCATGCCGTATGGAACACATGAAGATGCTTGCATGTAGAATCAAATAAGACAAGCCACACCACTTCATGCCGCATGGAACACATGAAGATACTTGCATGTAGAATCACACAAGCCAAACCACACCACTCTATGTCGCATGGAACACATGAAGATGCTTGCATGTAGAATCAAATAAGCCAAGCCACACCACTCCATGACGCATGAAATACATGAAGGTGCTTGCATGTAGAATCAAATGCCCTAATATTACAATAACACGTGTAATAATTGCTACTCCCTGACGCATGAAACACATGAAAATGCTTGCATGTAGAATCACACAAGTCAAACCACACCACTCTATGCCGCATGGAACACATGAAGATACTTGCATCTAGAATCACACAAGCCAAGCCACACCACTCCATGACGCATGGAACATGACAAAGGCCTAAAGCCAAAAGGAGCACACCCGCCTATGTGCCAAGATAACACTGAGAACAGAAACCACAAGTATGAAACACAAGCGCGAGTTGAATGTTTAATGGTCGACTGATAGTTCCAAAAATGGGCCATGCAAGCCATGAAAGCCAACATGTATTGTGATTGTATGAATGTGTTAATAGAGGCGTGTATATTGGCTGGACCATGCATGGTTTGTCTCTTTCTGCATGAATGAGTGTAGTGTGGGTTTTTCAAGGTGGTAGGTGGTGAGCTTGCATCTATTGTAGGCGCATGATATTCATGTACATGGGATGGTTTGTGAAGGAAGGAATAAAGAGGTGTATTATTTCCTTTGTACTTACCCGATGGTCTTCCAAAATTAGAATATCTTGTAGTGTCAAATGGGACCCGGGTCATTTTATATCAAGTTGGATCCCATGTGACTTTGTCTGTGCATGGAGCTTTGTCGAATGGACTGCTTCTCCTTTGCATGTGGCTTTGTCGAGTGAACCCCACAATCATCTCTTCTTTGAACGTAGTTTTACAAAGATGATATGGCAGGTGGTTTCGGCAAAAACCATTTTCACCGGCCTTCGATGGATTGGCAAAGCTTCCTTAGACGGGCAGTAGTGAAGTTGAAGAAGAAAACTGACTTGTGGGCTGCAATGGCTAGAATATCTCTAGCTGCAGTCGTGTACTCCAATCCCAAAAGGCTCTCTCTTATTCAATTAAGCAAGCATGAGGGTTCTGATGATTTGAAGGTCATGTTCCCTAATTCAGGTTTGGTTTAGATGGTAGACGAGGACCAATATATATATTTTTTTATGTAGTCTCACTGGCTTGGTTGCTTTGCTTGGCTTTCACGTTTTCTCATTGTTGGCTGGCTTTCTTACATGGATCAATTTTCATCTTCCATTGATTGTAACTGTTTTGTAGAGTGGCTAATTTTGCCACCACAGGGTCTGATGTCTGTTTGTAAGGATTGTAGATTGAGGGGTCTTTCCTTGCTAAGAATCGCTAAGGCCCCACGGTGGGCGCTAAATTATGGATGCTGGATTTTGGCCGAGGTCCACAATCGAGAATTTATAGGTTGGGGGCACTAGCGATCCTGCAAAACAAAGGTAGAGTGAGCGGGAGTAGACTACCCACCGGTGTGGTGGGTGCCGGGGGTACTCCGACGCTTTAGTCAGTAGTATGAAATGTGTAGTAAATAAGTAAAATGCGAAAGCAAGGTTTATTATTACCTTGAACTCTTTGGGTGGCCGTGAGGGCGGTGGTAAGTGTATAAGGGGATGGAGAGCTCTGAGAGAGTTAGTGTCAGAGAGCAGAGGCTTGTAAGAAAGAAGTGAAGCCTCCCCTGTATGCTGAGTTCTCTCTCATTTTATAGATTTGAAAGAGTTTACTTTATAGCTGTAACAGAAGCTGGCAATGGGCCCACAATGTGCTGACATTTCTGGCAAATGAGCCCACAACGTGCTTTGGATTTTATCTTTCGGTGATGAAGAATATTTCCATGTGATAATATATGTTGTGTTTAGG
The DNA here is from genome assembly GCA_019454045.1 of Zanthoxylum bungeanum. Taxonomy (NCBI): domain Eukaryota; kingdom Viridiplantae; phylum Streptophyta; class Magnoliopsida; order Sapindales; family Rutaceae; genus Zanthoxylum; species Zanthoxylum bungeanum. Next base: position 320,211 of record SKCR01026488.1, read on the forward strand.
AAAAGAGAGAAACAGTCGGTGAATAATTAAGGGGGTTTGTCTTTAAGCTATTGGATTTGCTTTTGTAAATGATTTAACATTTAATGGGCTGAGTTATTACTTTGGGCCTCACCTGGTATTGGGTTCGAAGTGAAAGACGGTTTTGCCCTTGGCCCAAATTTGGCACGTACACAATGTAGCATGACCTTTGTCTAGTCTAAGCAACCTCAATATTCCAGACGGCATGTAGACCTCATGCGACGTACTTGTTGATTTCTCCTCAAGATAATGACTCTTTGACTTAGAGAGTATGAGACAAACTGTACGGGCCAAATTTGGGCTAATGACCTAAATGTCATTGTGTCTCAGACGATACTTGGGCCCACACGATAAACTCGCGTAAGCTCATGTCTCATGTCTTTCATCTGGCCCTAGTGGCATCGTGGGGTATCAAACAAAGCCCAATCAGCACAAGGCTATCAGTAGCCCCAAGCCTACACACATGACTTACACATAGGACCCACGAGCCTATATACTCCAAGAGAATAGGCTCATACAGCCTAAAGGCTTCCAAGAGCCCACAAAAATCAAAAGGTCTCCAACATGCCCTAATAATGATACTTAATGTCCAGTAGACATTGACCACCAGTCTACATATGAATAATCCATTCTTAATGAGAAATCTAAGTATTTGGATCGAGACAAACTGCCTACAAATATGATGGTATAATCCAAGTACAATAGGGATTACACCCAATCTCGGACACCTAGGCACTTCTAATTAAATCATAACTCCACTACTCTATCCTAATAGAATTGGAATTTAACTATTCCAATGAATCCTAAACCGACTAAGAGGCTACTTTCACAACTTATAAAAGGAGATGATGTCCAATGGATTGAGACATTGAAGCTTTGGCTCTCTTACTCGAGTTCTCAAAGCATACATTATTACCGCCTTCACGGTAATTTTCGAAGATTAAAGTAATCATTTGCCTTGCTATTCCATTTCTTTTTGCTCATCATCATCACTGACTCGAGCATCGGAGTGCCTACAGCATCCACCATATCAATGGGTAGTTACTCCATGCTCATTTTACCTTTGTTTTGCAGGACCGCTGATTCCCCCATCATACAAATTCAGCATATACAATAATTAACTAAAATTCAACAAATATATACATGTGGAAAGTAAGGAATAATTCAACAATATTTTAATAGAAATAAATATACAACATGAATGTTTGAGTAATTTTCTAAAATACCTAGAATAAATAGATAATCAACTCAAACCTTATTTGCCTTATTTTATAATTGAATAAAGAGAATTTTTAATTGAATCTTCTTAATTAATATTTCTTAAATTTCCATCCATATTAGTAAATTTGAACAATCAATCATCTAAATTAAGGTTGGTATAGCTTTTCAAATATATTTTTTTTGGTTGTCAATTGGAGTTTTTATTAAAAGTTGTAAATTACTTTAATAAACTTATATTATGAAAAGAATGAAATAAAATCACGAAAAAAATAAAGATATATTAGATAGTTTAACTCAATTCTTTTTTTTAAAAAAAAAAATCTACAACTTATACTTCCAAAAACCCAAAAGTTGAACTTCTTTTAATCGAGGAAAAATAACTTTTCTAATATATAAAAACTCTATTCAAATTATAACCAAACAATAAAAAATTGACATTAAAAGAAAATCATACCAAACATGTATTAACGACCGAATAACTTTTCTTCCCTAATAAACACTCTAAAAGCTATGAAAAAAAAAAAAAAAAAAAAAACCTAAAAGATTCTTTGTTAATAATTATACTAATATTCTAATAAATCTTATTACTTTACGGTGACACTTCGTAGTTTGGCAACACAGAAACATAAACCTTTATTTTATTTTTTTAGGAATTATCACAGATACCTCCTTTTAAATAATTATAACATTTAACTATCTAGAGCTAATTGTAATTTATCTAGGCATGATCGTCTAAAAATAAATAACAAAATAACTAATTTTTTTTTTTAAAAAAAAAATGAGTTTTTGTAATCATTTCTCCAAATTGTGGAGTATTAATATCCTTTTCCCATTTTAAATAACAAATTAGAGACGAAGTTATTCGATAATCCTTTTAGCAACAAGTACAAATAGATAAAATTACAAAAGTAGGTTGGTTCTATTTCTTTTTTTTTTTTTTGTTTTTTTTTGTTTTTGTTTTTTGTTTTTGTTTTTTTTGTAGTATATTCTAGCAATGAGAGCTGCTTTCAATCAATTATAAAGAATTGAGCAGCAAAGGCATTAGTTAATTAGTCCCCTAAACGGCATGATTCAACTTTGGCGTGAGAACACCACAAGATCATAATTTAAACAGACACTATTAGTCCCCTAAACGGCAAAATTTATTAATAATTAATATATATATATATATATATAATGAAAGCAGATCCTTTGTCACTATCACTCAATCATTTATTTCTTTTGATTAATGTTAAAATAATAAAATATGAGAAATGTTACATAAATCGATACCATGCATTCTCATTATTGCGATTATAAATTCATTTATTTTGGAATTATTCATCCAAGACATGAATCTTTTGAAACCAAATTTTAACGGGAATTTATTTAGGTTCTGTTTGATATTGATATTAAATATTTATGGTGAATAAATAATGATTTATAAAAATTAAAAATATTATCTATTTTTATTTTATGTTGATAAATTAATTGAAATGTGTTTTTCTAATATTTTAATGATGGGTAAAAACTAAAAATTAAAAACTTTTAACTTTTACAAAACTCAATTTTGAAAAGAAATCACAATTAATAATCGTATTTTTTTTTTATCATTAACCAGCTTAGAGATGCCATCATTGTATCTTTCCTTGTGTTAGACTTAACTTTTGTGACTTTAGCCTCTAGATATGCTTCTTGTTGGATTAAAATTTATGCTATAGCAGAGTTCGAAAGATGATTATAAAAGGATTTGAATTGGCATAAGTTTTATTGTTCTAAGACAAGCTATTTATATTAGCTTGTGATAATAAAGTTTGCTTAACTTAATACTAAGATTAAGGAGTTGTTACATCATTCTAACTAACAAATCAAATATCAAATAATGAAACAACCTGATTCTAGGCTATTTATTAGCAACTAACTTCATGAAAATATTTCAAATGCTTTGCACCTTATATGCCAATATCTCAACACTCCTCCTTGGCATTAAGGTGAAAAACACTTATTTTTTCTTCAGCCTTTCAAATCTTTCCTTTGGCAATGGCTTGGTGAATATATTCGCAAGCTGATCTTCAGAAGAACATTGATAAGGACCACTTCATTAGATTGTTGAACTTCGCTAATAAAATGATACTTGATTCTAATATGCTTCATTCGACCATAGAATACTGGATTTCTTGATATAGAGATTGCATATATGTTGTCACAAAAAAATTTAGTTGCCTTAACTTGATCATGTCCCAAATCAATCAACAGCTCCCTTAACTAAATAGCTTGATTCACAGCTGATGCAATAACAATGTATTCTGCTTCTGCTGTTGACTTAGTTGTGGTTTCTTGTTTCTTATAGCACTAAGAAAAACATGCAGAACCAAGTGAAAATATATAACCTGATGTATTCTTCGAGTCATCTTCACAACCACATCGATCACTATCAGTGTAGCCTTTTAGTTCTTGCTTATTTTCTGTAGAACTTGAGAATTTTACACCAAATGTCAATGTCCCTTTGATGTATCTGAGCACTCTTTTTGCTGCAGCAAAGTGTTTCTGACTTGGTGATTGCATGAACCTGGAGAGCACACTCACATCAAACAGAATGTTAGGTCCGCTGCTGGCTGTGAGATACAAAAGACTCCCAATTAAGCTTATGTACATACTTGTATCCACTTTCTATGTATCATCTTCTTTTCTTAGCTTTTCGCCAGTTGTTATAGGAGTAGATACTAGTTTACAATCCTGTATTTTGAATTTTATTAGCACATCCAAAGCATACTTGTGTTGACAGATGAAAATCTCAATCATGGATTGCATAACTTTCATTCCAATAAAATATTTCATGGTGCCAAGATCTGTCATTTCAAAGATCTTTCTTATTTCATCTATGAATTCTTGAATTAGCTCAAGATCACTTTCTGTCACGAGCATGTCATCCATATATATAGAGACTAGTAAATAATATGTTTTTTCAGTTATCACATACATAGTAGCTTCACTTTGACTTCTATTGAAACCAAGCTGGAGCAGATGTTGATAAATCCTTTCATACCAAGCCCTAGGGGCTTGTTTAGGTCCATATAAGGCTTTCTTCAGGAGATACACTTGGTCTTATTTTCCTGGTATTGCATACCTTGCAGGTTGTTCCACACATATTTCTTCATTAAGAAAGTCATTCGATTAGGTAGATTTTACATCTAATTGATGTAGTTGTCATGAGTTTTGAGCTGCCAGTGCAATGAGTAGATTTATAGTGTCATATCTTGCCATATGAGCAAATGTATCTTGATAGTCAACCCTATATTGCTGTGCAAAGCCCTTCACCACTAATCTGGCCTTGTGTTTGCAGGTTGAGCCATCAGGATTGAGCTTAGTCTTGTATACCCACTTGACTCCAATGACTCTTTGATTTCTTGGTCCTTCCACAAGCTGTCATGTTTCATTTTTATTTATTATTTCCAGTTCTTCTTCTATTGCACTCCTCCATGCTTGAAAGTCTTTAGCTTCAGCATAATCTACAGGTTCTGTGACTGCCAAGTTATAGCTTTGATAAATATGTTGTAGAGATCTTGTGCCTATAATTGGAAGATCATCAAAGCTGTCATCAATCATATGATCACTTCTACATTTTTAGTCAGCATTTTGACTTCATTTTCCCAATTCCAGACTGCATCTTCATCAAATTTCACATTTCTGCTCAAGATAACTTTGTTACTTTGTGGGCAGAAAATTTTATACCCCTTTGTTGAAGCTCCATAGCCAACCGATATTCCCTATTCAGCTTTACTGTCCAGTTTGCTCCTCTTTTGATGTGGTATTAAGTAATAACATATACTTCCAAATATCTTTAGATGATGCACATAATGAGTGATACCATTCCATGCCTCATATGGTGTTCTATTCTTAAAAGTTTTTGTAGGTAACTTGTTCATAAAATACACGGCTGTATTCACAGCTTCTGCCCAGCATTGATTAGGCAGTTTCTTCTAAAATAGAAGACATATGGCCATCTTCATGATAGTTATGTTCTTTCTCTCTGAAACACCATTTTTTTGTGGTGTGTATGGTGTTGTAAACTGTTGTTTAATACCTAAGTTCTTGTAAAACTCAACAAACATATTAGAGGTGTATCAGCCTCATTGTCAGACCTTAACACCTTTATTTTGAGGCCATTTTTATTTTCAACAAGGACCTTGAAGTTCTTAAATTAGCAAACACTTCACTCTTCTGCTTGATGAAATACACCCAACAGACTCTTATATGATCATCTATGAACAGTTGAAATTATTTATTTCCATTTAATGATGTTGTATTCATGGGACCACATATATCTATGTGAATCAGCTGCAACTTCTCATAGGCTCTCCACGCTTGTTTTTTCTAAAATGGAAGCCTTGTCTGTTTCCTTTGCTGCCATACTCCACAAATTTTGATTTCTAAAGCAAGTGAGGGCAAGTCTCTGACAGAATCTTGCTTGTTCATAGAGATTAGGCTATTGTGATCAACATGGCCTAGCCTTTTGTGCCATAAAACTGAGTCTTCAGTTTCTGCACAGATATTTACAATTTCACTCCAATCAATTGTAAATGTCTTGCCATTCATTTCAATTTTTAGCAACTCAACCCCACTAGGTTCAAAGATTATGCAGACATTATTCTTGAACTCCAAATAGTATTTCCTTTTAAGCATCTGACCAACACTCAACAGGTTTTGATTAAGGTTAGGCATAAATAACACATCAGAAATTTGTTTGATACCTTGCTGTGTCGGAACTACTACTATGCCTCTTCCTTTTACTTGCACCAGCTCTCTGTTCCCTACTCTGACTAAGGAATTATAAGATTTATCCATATCAATAAACAAGCTTGTATTTTATATCTTATAATGTGTGCAGTCATTATCAATAATCCAAGTATTATTGCTGCTTGGCTTCAATAAACATGTAACAGTAAATATTTTCTCCTCATGTTGTTGGGGTTTCTACGGTCCCGAGGATCGATTAAAGCGATGAAACAAAGTGCGAATACAACAAGGAAGTTACAAAATACTTACATTGAGCGGTTGAGCGATGCGACGAAGACAAAAAATCTTTTTCTCCCTCCAAGGTAGTCTCGGCAGTGAGCAGATTTTGGCTCCTCCATTTTCGGCAATGGTGATCCTTCCAAGCTTCAAGCTTTATTTGGTGATTCCTTGCTCACAAGTGGGTTTCCCTATCACCTTGGTATGTCCTCTTTGGTGTGCTAGCACTAGGAAATTTTGCCATAAAATTTCTCTTTTTCTTCTTCAATGTCTCGGCCAAGCCAAGAATTTGTGAAGGAAATTGGCCCTAGCCCAAATTTTGGAGAGAAGGAGAAGAAGACCTCTTGGCCAAAACTTGTGGGGAGAGAGATAGTAAATTGGTTTTTTTATTTTGTATATCTAATACACAAATCAAAAAGTCAAATACCAAATATTAAACAAATGGTAAATGTCTTTCAAAAGTCTAACTTGAGTGTCAAATACTCTTCCAACAACAACCATCACTATTCACTCAATCAAGTGACAAAATGTCACATCAATCAAAGTGACAAGTGATTTGACGCTTGATGTGACTTCTGGGCCGTACTCGAATTCGAAATGCGAATGCGTCCGCAAACACTCTCGGGCTCGGGTTCTCTAATTCCAAATTAACGAATTTTTCGTTGCGACGCAATTAAATAATTATGCCTAGCAAAATCACTATTCACGTCGCTAACGAATTAATTCTAAATTAACTCGTTCGCCCGAATTAAAATCTAATTTCAATTCCGCGTCGAAATCCAATTTCGTATAATATATCGAATATATTATTTTATCTATTAATTCCAAATTAATCGTTCTCTCTCTTTAATTAATATTTTATCCCAAATAAAATATCTCAGCAATTAATCCCAGATTAATTTTCTCTCTCTATTAATTAATCCCAGATTAATAAAGTGCGAGTCATACATCATCGGTGAATCTTCGGGAAGCGACCGATGAGATCCCCGGATATGTTGGCAGTAAATTCGGTCGTCGGACTATCCGAACACGTAAGTACCTAGTACTACGTTTATACTGATTTACAAGACAAGGTTGGCTTCTAGCAAAGCGCCATGCCTACCCAATTCTCCAGAAATATCCTTACAGGAATATAAGGATCTATATCAGGCGTAGTATACGTAGTATTGTGTATATCGATCCAGTATCGGATGATCACGTGCAAGGCCAAGGGCTGGAATTGTGTCTGCCCCGTACGAAGCACATGTCGGATCTCTGGTAACTAGTCTCTATAATCGGATATACATGACCTTGTCATAATATCCCGATAGCTGCAGCATATAAGAGAATCAGTTCCGTATCCTACGTGACTATCATCTCCATATGACTGGAGTGATACTTCCGTCTTGACATCACACCCAACACACTACGATTCTCAATATACCCAGAAGAGGCGTACACAGAACCTATTAAAGCCCTGGACGACCAAAACCAAAGTATATTGATTGTCGCAAGTATTAGCGGTGCAAGTCTCAGGTTAAGACCAAATACACCTACCCTGATTTCGGACTTCCATAGACACATAGTCATACTACCAATGAAATTCCGAGGGGTCTATCAAGAGCGAAGCTGTTTCCGTACCATCGGTAAAAACAACCTCCTATTACACTTGCATGAGTATCCTATACCCAAATATATGAGAACTATGCTGTTATGCCCTCACAACGCGCACAAGTGTAATACTAGTCTTTTTCGCATTATCGATGTCCAATCTCGATAATACTCTGACTAGGGATATTTAATGATTATACCTTCGCGGATTGATACTGTCTCATATCATCTCAATCCAGGAACTAATCATATGGACCTTTCATCATTTATATATCTTGGTGATCTAATCACAAATGATAAAAGGGCAATTTCCTTTGTCACATAGTTAATTTGTACAACAACACCATGTTCTGTACAAATAGTGACGCTATGGGTCATAACTGTCCAACAATCTCCCACTTGGCCTATAGCCAGTCACTCGAGTATCCTACACCCGAACTATGTACGATTTGCTCAATTTCTGCTGAGGATGCTTTCGTCAGCGGATTTGCATGATTATCATCTGATGTGATTTATTCGATCATCACATCGCCACGATATATGATCCGAACGAATCAGATGGATAGTTGAAGTATATATCTGGATCGTTGATGAGACCATTAATTCTTTAGCCTGTGCTGAAGCCTAGCTCAGCTGCTAACAGAACTATATCTAATCTAATTAGATTTATTATCGACCCAAATGGTTTTTATTGCTGCCTCAGCTGCAGCAATAACTCGCTTTTATTGTTTATTCGGTAACAGTATCTTGCTTGGAAGATTTCCAGCTCACTGTTCCGTTATTCAAACTTTATAGTACCGTTATGATTATATCAAAACGATAATTCCAAGAACGTAATGCTTGCTTCAATCCAAACATGGATCGATTAACCTGCAAACCTTATTTGCTAGTTTTGGTACGATAAAACCGTCAGGATGTTATAAACATCCTCCAAAAGGTTTCCGTTTAAGGAAATCGATTTTGACGTTCCAGCTGTCATATTTCATAAATGAAACACGCAGCTTTATCAAGCATTATCCAAATGGATTTTTATTGTGGCAACAGGTAAAAGGTTTCGTCGTAATCGACACAATGTTGATAACGATACCTTTTCGTTACAAGCCTAGCTTAGTAAGTTGATATGTTGCATTCCATGTATGTCTTCTTTGAAGACTTATATAGTACCAATAGGCACAATGCCTTACGGTACATCAACTAGTATCCAAAATTAGTTGGTATACATGGAATCCATTTCGGACATCATGGCACTTTGCCATAACAGGGAGTCGATACCTTGTATCACTTCCTCATACGTAGTCAGTTGGTTTTTCTCAATAAGATTGACATCTTAATGAGGTGAGATCAGAAACCCATACCCCATGTTATTTTCTGACTCTCTCCGACTTACGTGGTTCTTGTGTATTTGAAGATTATTGGTATAGTTACATCCTTGATGAACTATTTATGTTCCATTAAGGATTCGGTGCCTGGAACAGTATTACTCCGATTTTCATCGAGTTTTACTATCCTCCCACTTACCACTGCATATAGGTATTCCTCATAGGAAAACCGCATGGCGAGCAACAATTACATTGTTCTCTTGTGAGTTGTATAAGTACTATACTTTGGTTTCCCTAGGATAACCTACAATTGGCACTTATCCAATTTGGGTTTTAGTTTGGTATCATCCAAACATATGCCCAGCATTCCCAAATCTTCAGGAATGAGAAACCCGGTTTCTTTCCTGTTCATATCTAATATGAAGTCTGTCAAACAGATTTTTATGGAACCTTATTCAAAATAAGTTTTGCACTATTTATGCATATCCGTTGAAGGAAATGGTAGCTCAAAGCGACTCATGAATAACCTTATCATGTCCAATAAAATTCGGTTTATCCGTTCGGACACACCGTCAAATTGACGTGTTCCGGGAGGAGTCCTCATTGAAAGAATACTATACTCTTTCAAGTATATGAGAAACTTACTGCTTAAGTATTTTCCATTACGGTCTTACCGTGATAGTATAATACTTTAGCCGATTTGTTTGTCTATTTTGTGTCGAAACTTTCTGAAAGTTCCCGATTCGTGTTTCAAAAGAAACACATAACCATAACGCGATACCACATCCGTAAAGGTCACGAAATATTCATATACACCTCTAGCCTAGCTAGATATGGGCCCACTTGCTTCACTATGAACTAGGGCTAACAGATCGGTGGCATTTGCACTTTTACCAAGTAAAGGTGTTTTAGGCACTTTGCCCAATAAACTAGATTCGTAGACTTTATTTGAATAGAATCAAATTTGTCCTAGTACCCACTCTTCGAAAGTGTGGATATACGAGTCTTGTTTAATTGTGTCCTAGACAACAATGCCACAATTAAGTTTCAACTGATTAATTCAGTTTGAGCTATTTGTTTGTCATGTTATATGTTTGAGATTTATTTATATTCAAAATATAAATACTGTTATTCACATCTAATGCGTTTATCTCAATATCATCTTTATAAAATAAAACACTTTAGTGTTCTAGGATATAAAGGTACACCCGCAATGGATTGAACACTGATATAGAGATAATGTTTCTAGTCAAACTAGTTACATTATAACAGTTTCCTAATTTAAGTACACACCCGAAAGGTAGTTCTTAAAATTAGGTATCTACGGTTAAAACATCGACTTTCGTCCCGTTTCCGTTTCGCAGATTAATCTCAACTGAAGTTATTATCCTGCTTATAGCAGATTCTGCACACCAGTACATATTTATGTATCACACTAAGTATCTAAAATCCAATTTTAATACTAGTAGTGAACATATTTATGACAAACATATTTGAAGTCAAAGCCTTGCCTCGTCTTCAGTTCCTTCATGTCTGCCTTGTCCATACGGCAGTCACGCTTCCGCGATCCCCGTTTACCACATTTTAGGCAGACATTTTGGGATATATGTCCTTTATCTTCCCAGAAGACTGTAATGATTTTGCCTTTGCCCTTTTCCACATCTCAGAAGCGTTTGACCTAGCATTGGCCTTCTGGAATGTTGAAGTAAGGTGCGCCTTGCGCTTCTTGCCTTATTGCAAAGTTTGGCTTTATCTCCTTGAGAATAACCATTAACTCTCCAAGAGTTTACTACTGCAATTAATACTTCTAAGATCTAAGAATAGATCTATGAAAATCCTTTAATTTCATTATCATACTTTAAGGATCTAATCCTTAGTTCTGATTAAGAAATTAAGGAGTCTATTTGGCAAGTTTAATGGATTAAGCACTAAAGTTATCATCACATAACTCTTCCAAAGATCATGCTCTACTTTTTGCTTAACTCCTGGCTTAGGCCTAAGATGTTATTTTATCAAATAAAGTAACTTTTTAGTTTTCAGGACTATCCTGAAATTTTATTCCCAATTTGAAAATTAAAGTCGTTTAAATACATTTTCCCCAGGATTATGTTTTAAATACTAATCTTTCAATTTATCTTGATTCTAATAGTCCAACTATTTAATCAACGATTTTTAGGTACTATTGATTATAATGATTACTATAGTCCAACTATATAATCAACTATAATTTAATAGGTTAAATTCAATTATATTGATTACTATAATCCAATTATAAAATCAACTATAATTAAATTAGATCAAATATATTGATAACTATAATCCAATTATATAATCGAAAATAAATGAAATAGTTTGAATACAGTCCAACTGTTTTATTAAAACAACGATTAAATATTAGTCCAACTAATAATTAATTTAACGACGAATTTTTTTGAATTGAGCGCGTATGACAAGTTATTAAACGAATATTGTAAATTTAATACTTGCCTCCCACTATTTTTCGGCGAGCCTCTAACCCTCTGTCGAGTACTCGGGAAACCTTGTTTCCTAGTGGGCTAGGATCCCGTTAAATATCACACAATCTTGACTTTGGGCAACAAATTGTATGATAATTAACTAGTTAGATCTCTAAGATCAATTGGATCCCATCCAATTCCTAGATCCAGTAGGTAGACATCCAAGTCCGAAACATATATCTTATATATGCCAGTATATCCAATATATTGCCTAACCTTTTTCCTCTGAATTAACTAAGCCTTGGCTTTGGCACAACAAACCTAGTGATCCCAGTCAAGCGTGACCCATTGACCTTGGAAAGCTTCGTAATCAATGTCGATGGACAAGAAGTGATATTGACTTTGGCCAAAAAATCACAACTTGGACAAGACACCGATATGGAACAAAGCTTCATGATTCAAACACATCATCGACGGACAAAGGCTTTGACTTTGGCCAACAAACCAATGCCAGTCTTGGATCTTGAGTAAGAATCACTCAATGGAAGGAAAAACGCTTAATATTTTGTGAGGGTTTTTCGCGTGCAAATTGGTAACCAATTTATTATCTTTGTTAAGGTCTCATCATCATACACCCTTAAACATGCATTCTAAACACATAATAAGGCTCGTAAATAAATATAATAATGATATGCGGATGGATACTTAACACATTATTCCTAGAACAAATCTCTCTCTTTCCTCTCTCCCGCTAGCACAAGTATTACTTCTACCCGTTACATAACACTTCTAAATAAACCTCATTTACATTGAGGGGAATAAGTGAGAAGAGAAATACAAAGAGTAAGGAGGTAATAGGCTGGACACGCAGGTCCAATTTAATAAATTCTAAATTTATTACAACAATTTCCAAAATTGCCCCACCCATCTAATATCCATCCGATATACATTATTCATGCATCGCAACCATGTATTCACACAATCATGTTATCAATCAATATAATCCAATTAATTAATCTGATAATTAATGACCATCAAATGTTCAAACAACGATTTGATTTTGTGCGAGTCAAACTCGTTTTGCGAATAAGTACTCAAAGTACAAATTCTTGAATTATATTAAACTACAAAATTAAATCCAATTTAATTTGCATTTAATACTGATTCACTATTTAATTCCAAATTAAATAATACACTTTATTAACGAACCTTTACGACTTAGATTTTAATTCTAACCGTTACGGGTCTCAAAGCCCGATTAACATCCAATGTTAATTTAATTAAAGTCCAATGGGCTTTCAATTAATTTCTTAAGGCATGGACTTTTGGTCAACTTGGGTCAAACCCAAAGACTAAAGCCCATTTAAGAAATCACCCTTATATGCCAAGAAACCAATTTTGGCCCATTAGGCCCAATTAAAATATTAAAGTTCATTAAGTCATAATTGGACTTTATGGAAATGGTTTTGGGCCCAATTGGATCCAACCAATTTAGCCTAAACCCATCTTGGTACAACCAAGCCCATTAAAGCCCAATTACAACTTTTCAAGCCCAATTTCCAAAATTAGCCCAATTAATTAACTACAAAAATTCCAAATTTCATATTTAATTAACCAAAGTGTATTTCATAATTAATTATCCAAATTAACATTTCCAAAACATCAATTAGCCTAATTAATTATGCTCATTTACATCAAAACATGTCCAACACATTTTAATCAAAATCAAACCCATATCATGCTTACTAGTCTCGGCAATAGTAGGGTAATTTTGTCCGATTTCGGTTTTAATCCAATCAAATCCAATTCAACATTACCCAATTGATTTCAAGTCATCTAATGAATCAAAAATCAAAAATACCAAGACATTTAGGGTTCATGAGTATTCGGCCAAGCCAACCAAAAGGGGAAAAATTGATCCAATCAATATTTCATGAAATTGATCCAATCCAACTTCAATTAAACATCATTTAAGCATACTCAATCAATAAATTTAATCAAATCATGCTCAAAATCAATTTACCCAATTTTAACCATAAATTCAAGTTTCATGCTTAATCTTGCTCTGATACCATTGTTGGGGTTTCTACGGTCCCGATGATCGATTAAAGCGATGAAACAAAGTGAGAATACAACAAGGAAGTTGTGGAATACTTACATTGAGCGGTTGAGCGATGCGACGAAGACAAAAAATCTTTTTCTCCCTCCAATGTAGTCTCGGCAGTGAGCAGATTTTGGCTCCTCCATTTTCGGCAATGGTGATCCCTCCAAGCTCCAAGCTTTATTTGGTGATTCCTTGCTCACAAGTGGGTTTCCCTATCACCTTGGTATGTCCTCTTTGGTGTGCTAGCACTAGGAAATTTTGCCACAAAATTTCCCTTTTTCTTCTTCAATGTCTCAGCCAAGCCAAGAATTTGTGAAGGAAATTAGCCCTAGGCCGAATTTGGGAGAGAAAGAGAAGAAGGCCTCTTGGCCGAAACTTGTGGGGAGAGAGAGAGAGTAAATTGGTCTTTGTATTTTGTATATCTAATACACAAATCAAAAAGTCAAATACCAAATATTAAACAAATGGTAAATGTCTTTCAAAAGTCTAACTTGAGTGTCAAACACTCTTCCAACAACAACCATCACTATTCACTCAATCAAGTGACAAAATGTCATATCAATCAAAGTGACAAGTGATTTGACGCTTGATGTGACTTGTGGGCCGCACTCGAATTCGAAATTCGAATGCGTCCGCAAACACTCTCGGGCTCGGGTTCGCTAATTCCAAATTAACGAATTTTCCGTTGCGACGCAATTAAATAATTATGCCTAGCAAAATCACTATTCACGTCGCTAACGAATTAATTCTAAATTAACTCGTTCACCCGAATTAAAATCTAATTTCAATTCCGCGTCGAAATCCAATTTCGTATAATATATCGAATATATTATTTTATCGATTAATTCCAAATTAATCGTTCTCTCTCTTTAATTAATATTTTATCCCAGATAAAATATCTCCGCAATTAATCCCAGATTAATTTTCTCTCTCTATTAATTAATCCCAGATTAATAAAGTGCGAGTCATACGACCCATGAGATCCCCAGATATGTTGGCAGTAAATTCGGTCGTTGGACAATCCGAACACGTACGTACCTAGTACTATGTTTTTACCGATTTACAAGACAAGGTTGGCTTCTAGCAAAGCGCCATGCCTACCCAATTCTCCAGAAATATCCTTACAGGAATAAGTGATCTATATCAGGCGTAGTATACGTAGTATTGCGTATTTCGATCCAGTATCGGATGTCACATGCTAGGCTTGGGGCTGGAATTGTGTTTGCCCCGTACGAAACACATATCGAATCTCTGGTAACTAGTCTCTATAATCAGATATACATGACCTAGTCATAATATCCCGATAGCTGCAGCATATAAGAGAACCAGTTTCGTATCCTACGTGACCATCATCTCCACTATGACTAGAGTGATACTTTCGTCTTGACATCACACCCAACACACTACGATTCTCAATATACCCAGAAGAGGCGTACACAGAACCTGTTAAAGCCCTGGATGACCAAAAACAAAGTATATTGATTGTCGCAAGTATTAGCGGTGCAAGTCTCAGGTTAAGACCAAATACACCTACCCTGATTTCGGACTTCCATAGACACATAGTCATACTACCAATGGAATTCTGAGGGGTCTATCCAGAGCGAAGCTATTTCCGTACCATCGGTAAACACAACCTCATATTACACTTGCATGAGTATCCTATACCCAAATATATAAGAACTATGTCGTTATGCCCTCACAACGTGCACAAGTGTAATATTAATCTTTTTCGCATTATCGATGTCCAATCTCGATAATACTCTGACTAGGGATATTTAATGATTATACCTTCGCGGATTGATACTGTCTCATATCATCTCAATCCAGGAACTAATCATATGGACCTTTCATCATTTATATATCTTGGTGATCTAATCACAAATGATAAAAGGGCAATTTCCTTTGTCACATAGTTAATTTGTACAACAACATCATGTTCTGTACAAATAGTGACGCTATGGGTCATAACTGTCCAACACATGTATGTCAGCCTCTTCTTCTGCTGCTTGTGCTTGTTAACTGAATTGGCATTCTTATTTCTAAATTAGCTAACCTTTGATAGATGCCCAAGTTGTTTACATTTACCACAAACTGCATCAGATCTCCACCCGCCATACTTATGCAGATGTGTTGTTTTCTTACAATATCTAAAAGGATGATACATTTTGTTTTTAATGCCATTATTATTGCCTTTTGTTGCATTATCATTCTTGTTATTGTATTACTTCTTTCCTTTGTCTGGATTTGATGATGTATCTAAAAAGCACCTTCAGTAATCCCTTCTTGTCTTTGAGCCATCCTCTGTTCCTGTATCTGCAAGGAACTCATGAGTTATGCAAGAGTGATTGTAGAGAGGTTTCTAGTTTCTTCAAACGAAGAGATCTTTGACTCGAATCTCTCAGGGTCAGAAACCATCACTTTTTCCATAGTATTACTATCAGAGAAGTCTTCTCCAAGCAACCTGATTTTGTTGGCAATCTGGGAAATTCTATCAGAGTACTTGGCTATTGTTTCATCTTCCTGCATACTGAAAGTTTCAAACTCCCTCTCCAAATTCTGCACTATCATTTGAATGATTCTGGCACTTCACTCCAGTTTTAGCTTATCACATGCTTCTTTTGCTATCCTGCAAGTTATAATTTTGGAAAACACTACATCAGAAATATAATTTTGTAATAGGGTTTTAGCACTTGACCTCTTTGTCTTATCCTTGGTGTGTGCCTTGATTTGTGCCATAGTAGGATCTCTACCCAATAAAGCCACCGACATGTCTTCTTTAACAATATCTCACAGATCGTGTGCTTCCAAAAAGCGTTTTATTTTCACTGACCATATTGAACAGTTGTCGCCAGTGAACGTATGTGGGGAAATTAAGGAAAGGTTGTTGTTTTCCATTTGGTTGGAATGAGAATTTTTTTTGATGAGCGGGTCCTGTAAGATCAATGGAGCTTTGATACCAGTTGTTGGATTGAAATTTATGCTATAGCAAAGTTTGAAATGCAGAGGAATATAAAAGGATTTGAATTGGCATAGGTTTTATTGATCAAAAGCAAGCTATTTATATTACCTTATGATAACAAAGTTTGTTTAACTTAATGTTAAGATCAAGGAGTTGTTACATCATTCTAACTAACAAATCAAATATCAAATAATGAAACAACCTGATTCTAGGCTATTTATTAGCAACTAACTTTTTGAAAATATTCCAGATACTTTGCACCTTGTATGCCAATATCTCAATACTTTTTAGTCCAAATCTCAATTCTGCCTTTATATATGGCTCATTCTCCACCATCAAATAAGGATGATTTGTGGATAGCGGACAGCGGAGCTATAATCAACACATCTTTATAGGGATTTTGAGCAAACAATGTATCTTCCTTAGTTATAATGATTCTCACCAAGGTTATCTTTGACTTGATCCCTTGGCTCACAAAGTCTACAATAGCCATTTTGTGGTTTTTGATGAAAACACTTTCCCAGCAGCCCAAAGGACTTCCTCAGTTTAATCCACCAGGACTTCCGACTCCAAGCGCGTTTTGGCGGCGGAAGCATGATTTGAGGCGATAATATTTTTTATAAATTTTAAAATTTTTCGAATGAATTAGCCGGTATCTAATACCTCTAGTTAGTTCATATTTCACCTAAACATATTATTTGTTAACAACTAACAACACAATCAAATCATAAAAATGCGGTAAATATTTTACGAAAATGTTTTCGAAATAAATACTACGAAAAACGGGTAACCGATCAAACTGGTCAACCGATTACTCAGCCGAGCTGACTCGGTCACTTGTACAGTAACTGGTCATCCCCCGAACTATCCAAAATATTGAACAATTCACTACTTGGACAGCCCACGAGTAGTAAGCCTATTTTTGCATAATTTCGCCATTTCATGAATTTTCACCTCAAAATATTTTCCGGAATTTATTTAACACCCAATGCACATCCAAACACATCCAAACAACATATTTTTACTCAAAAATATTTTGTCAATGGCTGTTTTAATCTCCAATGACAATTTTGGAAATCTACCCCTCGAGCAAACCTCCCTCAAGCAGCGAATTTATTTGGTTAGTAAGGATCCCAAAACAATCTCGACAAGCAAACAAGTAAATCACAGAGATTTATGTGGTTCAACGGAGAGTGGCTTCAACTTACATCCATGAGAGAAAGAGGGGATGAGTTTGTATTACTTACATGGCCAGAAAATGACCGAGATTACAAATCTCTCGGGGGTCGGGTATCGGTCAGCTCTCTCTCTCCATCATTAAGCTTTCGGAACTTTTTACAAGTAGTGAAGTATCCAAATTTTTAACCCCTAAATCTATGGCTTCAATCTCCTTATATAGGATTCCAGATCTACTATTCTACCAACCCATGACTTCAGCTCACGTCACCCTATCATCATCATCTATACTTTTTTTCCCCATCCACTCAAAAAATAGTTGCTCTGACATCTGACTCAACCACCCACTGTCAGCAGAAACCCATCATTCCAACCTTTTGTCCAATACTATACGTTTTATCTATGTGACAACCGGTGGTTCAACTACTCCAATATTGTTCCGCCTGATAGAGCTCTTCCCAGTAAGAGTCATTGACTTACTCCTGTCACATCAACCTTCTGGAGGCCCAAACATCAAAGTAAGGCATACGTCATATGCCTGTAAATACAAGATATCGTGATCTCAACCCATCTCCTCGGGTCGGCCTAGAGAGGTGGATGGTGCTTGGTCAAATCTCTCTTCAATTAGGTCGGGTTGGCAAGTTCGGACTACATCGGGTCGGCCTCCATAAATTCTCAAATGCCATTAAATCAAGTGTTTCTTCAGGTCAGGTTGGTTGATGAATACTAAAAAGCGCACATTTATTAAAAGAAAAATCAATCATTTTACACTTATAATTTCATTAATCCCCTTAATTTAGCACATTTGTGAAATAATAATTAAATTTATGTTTTATATATTTTTATTATGATTTTGATTTCTTATGTAGGTGAAATAATACTTTGGATGCATAACTGGAAAAATGGACGTGACATTTGGATTTTGGAGGCTAAAAACTTAAAAGGACATTCTAACAGTATACAATTTCCAAAATTCCAAACTTTGAGTAATTTTTGTATTTTGACTATAACGTTTTACTCCGATATCGGATTGAGGCGATTTTAGTTCCAAATTAAAGAAACTCAAATATCTACAACTTTTATGTTTACAAGATTTTCTATTTATGAGGTTTTCAAGACTGAAATTGATGAAAAGTCCAAAGTGTGTTATATGTAATTATTAAAAAAATCATATAAATAAATAAATAAATTATGATGGAGGGTTACTATCCACCTTTCCGTGGATGCCCCTTCCACCTGTAATTGTTGACAATTGCAATTTGCAATTATCAACAATTGCAACTTGCAATTGTATGTGAAGAGGTGTTAGGCACTTCAATAAATAGAGGTGCTCTACACCTTATTTATTCAGCTCAGGAGTCCATAGGTTTCTCTGAAAATTCGTGGAATTCCAGCTCTTGTGTGTTTTAATTTTTTAAGCTTTCTTATAATTTATTTTTCTTTCAGTAATAAAATTATGTATGTTTTTATTCAAATCATAAGTAACTAATTTCATCCTATTAAGGTAAAGGGTGAAACTCTTAATATGAAAATATATATTAATCTTATTTATATTACAATATATAAATTATAATATGATGATTAATATTTAATTTAAATTTGGATTAATTATTGACAAACTTTGTTACCGCCTATATGGCTGGTTTTATTTATTTGACATAATTGAATATTTAACTGGACTTGTTATATACAAATCTTATCACCGTCTTTATGGCTGGTTTTATTTGTTTTGTCATAATTATTTCCTAAACTAAATTAACTGAGTAATAATGATAATTTATGTATTATAAAGAGTAAGGTTTCTAAATTTGAAATATTAAAAGTGGATCTTCTAGCGATAATATTTTATTTTATTATTGAAATCTAATCTAAAGTTTTCAATCACTTCAAACAAATTATTATTTTATTTTACTAAATATATTCTCTATAGATCGACCCCGTACTTACCAGGTTATTTTATTATTTCGACATTCTTATACTTGGGAGTAAAGAACCACTTTGTGAGTGTGTAATCGGTAATCCTAACTCCACTTCATCAGCCGGTACTGCCCTCGGTAAGACCCCGTACTTACCGGGTTATTTTATTATTTCGACATTCTTAAATTTGGGAGTAAAGAACCACTTTGTGAGTGTGTAATCGGTAATCCTAACTCCACTTCATCAGCCGGTACGGCCCTCGGTAAGACCATATTTTGTTATCTTCTGGTCAGGTATAAACCCCAAACTACCCTTCCTCGATATTCAGACTTCATCGGGGTAAAAATCCATTATCAATTATGAATGTGATGGAGGTGACGTATCACACACTCCATACCGACCCAAAAATATCGAGGGAACTGAAGCAGCATCCTGCTCCACGTTACATAAAATAATAATTCTAAATCCTACAATTCAGACGTCCCAGCGAACCGAGCTACGTACCATAGGGGTGACCATCGCCATAAGGTGTAACCATATGTTAGGAAAAACCACAGCCTCGCAAATGCCACGGAGGCCTTCCTGTTGGCGGGTCTGAAATGGGATGGCCATCGTCATTGTGGCATTTCCCTTCCCCATGTTAGGTATATCCCGAGACTACAAACACCACAGAGGCTCGTGGGCCCTCCTTGTGCTATACACCTCCAATACTGGGGCAGAAAATACCGTGGGGCATTATCCCTACCCGATGATACCGTAGTATCTCACAGCTGTCTTCAATCCATATCTGCTATGATTACCTTAGGGCACCAAATTCCACGCCGACTCATTCACCGAGCGTGCTATGGATACCCGAGGTGTCAAACGCCATGTAGATCTTCATGTTATATCCCTCAAAGGTGAAAGTCATTAGGAACTAACGCTCCAGTCTAGAGGTTTAATAGTGACACTAGGGATCGGCGTGCCACGGGGTCCGCGCCTTTCCCACTGTCCTACACCCCTTGATGTATCTCGATCACAAGTATTTCACAAGAATATTAAACAAGTCTTTCTCATCCAAATAATAAACAAGCATAGATGAACGATCTTATTTTTAAAAGGGAAATCCATATTCATATTCTTGGGATCTACTGTCATTCTTACAACTCTTTGAGGGTCATTTTCAATAGGCTTTACTGAAAATACCTCCGTAACATTTATACATTCTATTGCTTCTTAAGTTGGGAGTCGTCTAGATGGTCTAGGTGATAGGCACCCGAATTGATGACCTCGGTAAATATGTAAGGTCACTCCCACTTAGCTCATAGGGAGCCTTCTTCAAGACTTCTTGTATTTATGGTGACCCGCCTCCATAAATGATATGCTACCAACATTTCTGAAAGGTTCATACCTGGAACCTTTTGTTGTAGAAGCGAGCCATCTTTTAATGATATGCTACCACCTTGAATGTCGATTCCTATCTTTTTTGTTCTATTAGGTCGAGGTGGTGTCTGATGTGTTCTTCGTTATGTCATTCCTTAAAATGTTGGACCCAATGGGTTGTCATCCCGATCTCTGCTGGAACAACTGTTCACATCTGTAAGTCAAGGAAAATGGAGTTTCCCTCATGGAGTCTTTGTAGGTTATCTGATGTGCCTATAGTACCTCCAGAAACTCCTCGACCCACAAACATTTACATGACCCGAGCCTTGCCTTCAATTTATTTTTTATGGTCTTGTTTGCACTTCTACTTGCCTATTTGACTTTGGGTAGGTAGGTGAGGTAAATCGCAAAGCAATATGAAGTCACAGAGTTTCTTGAAGCTCGTGCTGTTGAAATGCTTTCCATTGTCTGTGATGATGATCTTGGGAATCCTGAATCGGCACACAATATTCTTCTTGACAAAATTCGTAGCCTTTTTCTTGATTATAGTAGACAGTGGTTCGGCCTCTACCCACTTGGTGAAATAATCAATTTCCACGATCGCAAACTTGACATGTCCCCGACCCGTTGGCATAGGGCCAATGAGATCCAGCCACCATTAGGTAAACAACCAAGGGCTCCACAAAGCAGTCAGCCGCTCGGGTGGCTGGTGAGGAACGTTGGCGTTTCTTTGACACCCATCACATGCTTGGAAAACCCCGACCCCATCTTGATACATCGTCAACCAGAAAAACCTTTGTCTGAGTGCTTTGTGGGCGATTGATTTCCCACCAGAGTGGCTCCCACAGATTCCTTCGTGAATTTCTCTAAGTACATAGTTTGCCTCTTCAGGTACAATACACCTCAAATACGGTATCGTGTAGCCCATTCTATACAATATCTCATCTATCAAGCAGAAACAAACACTTTGATACTTTAATCTTCTTGTTTTTTTCTTGTCCTCTGGTAAGTCCCTTGATTCTAAGTATCTCCTGATCGGGTCCATCAGGTCAGTTTGGTTTCAATTTCCACCTCCATTATGCCTGGTTCCTCTACGTTTTTGGGTTCTAGAACCTCCATGGGAATGATCCGGTGAATCTTCGACTTGCCGGATGAAGCTAATCGAGCCAATGAATCTGCTTGCTGGTTGTTTTCCTGACCAACTTGTTCGAAGGTCACATTCTCCATTCCCTCGATCAACGTTTTCACCTCCGTGAGATAAGCTATCATATTGGGCTCCCTTACTTAGAACCCATTATTCAGCTGCTGAACGGCCAACTGAGAATCGCTCTTTACTGTTACATTTCTCGCCCCAACCGCCCCACAAAGCCTCAGCCCGACTAGGATTGCTTCATATTCCGCCACTTTATTGGTTGCTTCAAATGCAAATCTTAGTGCATAACTCAGTTCTTCACCATCTTCAATTCGAAGAATAACCCCAGTGTCGCATCCTTGTGAGCTAACCGACCCATCAACAAACAGTTCTCATTTCTCTTTGACTGGTGCTTTCACACGCGTATAACGCAAGCGCACATATCGTTCAAGTAGTATAAAAAGTATCGATCCCACGATGACTTAATACCTAATCTATTAATTTTATGAGGTCAAATGATTACTAGTATCTAAAAGATTGATTGATTGATTGATTTGAAATTGTGATGATTTTAAACTTAAAAACAAGTAAATAAAATTGCTCAAAATTAAATTAAATAAAATCCAATATTAAGAAACTATCCAGGGTTGTGAATCTTTCCAATATCTTTTAAAAGATGAAGTGGTTATTTCATGTTTGTGTAATATATCGGTTTACTAACATGGAACAAGAAATTATGCAAAAGCCTCTGTCGATGGTCAGATGTAAATACCCAGTATAACCCAATTGAACCATATGTCTATGTCAACCAAATTACCTGGATTCATAAAGATTCAGTTCCAATTGTGGTTACCCCCGCCCGACAGGTATATGTCTATCATGTAAAGAAATATATTAAAGTGTTATCTATCCTCAAGGAATATCATAGGCTATTAAGTCTAAGGCTGACACCTAAAATTCCTTTGTCAAGTTTATTTTAGATTTACCAGATCAATCTTATTAGTGGCCAGTTAACAAGACGCATTAAGCTTAAGACTTAATAAGTAAACCTTTAAATTATCCAAACTATAAAATAACCCCTTATAAACCGGTGATATTAAAATTCATCACAACCCCAGATAACTAACTTAGTTACGACACATAACTAAGGCTAGTAAAAACTTAAAAATAAAAGACATAAAGTAAAATGCTGAAAAGTAAATGCGGTAAAGTAAATACTAAAAAGTAAAATTACAATAAAATAAAATAAAATGTTAGGGTTAAAGGATCTAATTTTACCATTACTATTTTAGATATCTCCCTTAATATAATATATTAACTTGTGATAACATTACCAACCATCCATATCGGAGGTAACCTGATTAAGTAAAATTAAGTCCGACCTTCCATAAAGGTGGTATCAATATTTGTCCATAAACCAGCCATATAGGCGGTAAATTACCAACCGACCAACCAGGCGGTATCCTTACTTAGTCAAATTAAAACCAGTTTATAATTGATTACCAACCGACCAATATAGCGGTATCCTTGTTAAGTCAAATTTTAGGTAGTGAATATATTATAATTAAGGGAGATTAATCTAAATAGCAGTAATAAAAATTTTACCTTTCACCCTAGCAGGGGGGAAGCTACCTCATCATAGCTGAATAGTAAAAACTGAAAAAGTAAAGAAAGTAAATTACTATTACATAAAGTAAATAAAAATTAATTACAAAACTCAAATTAAAAGAAAACTAGATACAAAAACCTTATTTATTCAGAGAATTACAGAGAGGAAGGTACATCTAAAACTGAAATTTCGAGCTGAATTTATAGGCGTCAATAAGGTCTTCGCGTCGCGACGTGAAAGTTGTTCTTGTGTCGCGACGCGGACACGTTTCACACTCTGATTGGTCTGCCGAGATTCTTATTAGATGACGTGGCATTTTGGATGATTAATTCAATAATTGAGCTGATGTGGCAGTGACATGGCGATGACGTGGCAATGACATGGCGACACGTGGCGATAGCGATTGTCGGCACCGTAGGATTGTGACACGTGACGTGCTTTGATTGGTTGATGATGACGTGGCGGTGACATGGCAAAGTTGACTGGTCTTCTGCTGACATGTCGATGACGTGGCTGACACGTGGCGATGGTGATTGTCGGCACCATAGGATGATGACATGTGGCACGACGTACGTTAGCAGATCGGTTGTGATGTTGACATGTGTCCCGGCGCACGTTAGCAAAGTCAAACATCTCAGATTCTGACATGTGTCCCCGGTGCATGTTAGCATGGAGCAGCGTACGTTAGGCAACACGAGGCGGGCAGTGCGTTGCGACCCGCCAAATGAAAATTTTGCCATTTTGTCTGTTTTTCACTGTTTTGGCTCCAAATCACCTCCAGAATGTCCTGAAACTTTATTTATCTACAAAATAACACAAAACACATTAAAATATTCACAAAACTCAAGAAACTATACAAAATATTAGGTCAAATGAGTGGGAAATAGTGATACATTTACCACTCATCACTATTCTCTACCATCATGACCCGGGGTTCAGTGAATTCTGCTATAAAGTCGGCCAGAGCTTGCCCTTTGATTGACACATGAGGCAGGTATGATATATCATACTCACTAAGCTCTAAGGACCATTTTACAAGTCGACCTGAGGTCTCTGGTCTATGCAATATTTGTCTAAGTGGGTGGTCGGTATATACCCCAATGGGGTGAGCTTGGAATTATGGACGCTATTTCTTTGCTGCAATAACCAAGGACAAAACCACCAGCTCGTGGGCTGAGTACCGAGTTTCCGCATACATCAAGGCCTTACTAGTGTAGTACATCGGCCTCCGTATTTTGTCTATTTCTTACACTAATATTGAGCTTATGCCACACTCAGAAAGATCTAAGCATAAAAATAACATCTCATCGGGAATTTGCTTAGCCAGAAGTGGGGGTCGGGTCAAGTATACTTTAAGCTGTTAGAAAACATCATAGCACTCGCTTGTCCTGTTAACTTCCTTCTTCGCCTTCTTGATCAGCTGGAAGAAGACATGGCACTCGTCGGTGGCATTAGAGATGAACCGGTTGAGCGCTGCCACTCGACTAGTTAGGCTCTTCACCTCATTCACCATCCTCGGAGGTTTCAGATCCAACACTGCTATGATTTTCTGAGGGTTTGCCTCGATGCCTCTTACACTAACCATATACCCCAAAGGTTTGCCCGATGACAACCCAAAGGCATATTTTTCTAGGTTCAGCATCATATTATACTTCCTTAAGAGTTTAAATATTACTTTAAGATCCCTCAAATGGTCCTCAGGCTTCATAGTCATCATAATCATGTCGTCGACATAGACCTGCATTGTCTTGCCGATAAGTGGCTTGAAGACCCTATTCACCAACCTCTGATATGTAGCCCCAATATTCTTCAGTCTAAAGGGCATCACCTTGTAACAATACAACCCTCGGTCGGTGATGAAAGATTTTTTTTCCTCATCCTCAACATGAATTCTGATATGATTATATCACGAGAAGGCGTCCATAAAGCAGAGCAGCTCATGGCAGGCGTCGAATCCACCAACTGGTCCACATTCGGAAGTGGAAAATTATCCTTCGGACATGCTTTATTCAAATCGGAGAAATCTACACTCATCTTCCATTTGCCCATGGCCTTCTCTACCAAGAACACATTTGATATCCATTTCGGGTACTTAACTTCTCTAATAAACCCAGTCTTCATCAAATTTTCCATCACTTCGTGGATATCCATGTACCGCTCTTGGTTGAAAATTTTTCTCTTCTACTTCACCGATTTATGAGCACAATCTATAGCTAGACGGTGACTGATGACCGGGGAATCAATCTCGGGCATGTTCTCATGGCCCCATGTAAATATATATGTGTGCTCCTCCAGAGTTGACTCCAGCCCTACCTCGACCTTAACTACCTTCATGGGGCCAGAAAGCTCCACTGGCTCCAATTCCTCCCCAGCCTCTAGCTGTGTGGGGTCTTCGGGTCGGGGGTCGACTGAATTTACTTATGCTATTTCCTTATCTATTTCCTTCATTTTCACACTCACTTCTTCAACATATAAGGTTTCTTTTGAAACGGCTGCAAAATAACTCGTTGCCACCTTCTGACTTTCACAAACTACCATGACCCAAAGCTTCATTTGATATGATGTCTACTGCACTCCCCAGGTCCACCAATATCTTGTCAACCTCTGATCCACAAATGTTAGCTTTGACTTTCAATGTATCATCGTGAGGGTAGCTCACTCTCTGAGCATCTTCCTGGGTGAACATTATAGGCACTAATCTGGCTTTTTGAATCCTCGGGGCATTTTCGGTCGTCAGTACCTTGGAGCCACTGATCTGACAGTAATTCTCCCTTACCCGATTTTATTTTCTGGCTAATTCCCCCGAATATGGTGAACATAGGCCTTTTCTCCCTTCGCTGCCTGATTCTTATAGCCTTATGATCAATACAATCCTTCAGGTAGTCATTCCTCACAAGGTCGTCCACCTGCTCATACAAGTCCCTGTATTTTTCGGTGGCATATCCCTTTACATTGTGGTAGGCATAATAATAAGCTTTGTGATCCCTATTCTTAATCAGGAATCTCCTCGAGTCAGGCTCAGTCAGCAGTCTCTTATCCTGGATCTCCCAAGCGATTTGCGCCAATGGTCTATTAAGAACAGTGTACGTCGTGCCCCCAGAAACATGAGCAACCTTGACTGGGAGGCTCATTTTTGATGCTGGGTTACCCTGAGTAATTGGCCTAAACTCTCTTAGCCTCAAGACCAGTCTTCTATAACCTTCGCCAATATCACATCAATTCTCCTACCTTGGCGCCTTTATTGCCCGAACAGCGTCCCTTCGGGCTATTTTCTCATCTTTTTCCAACAACACAAAATTCCTCGTTTGCTCGAGTACCGTGGCATATTCGGGTACCACCTGGATCCTTAGGTTAGACCATAGCTTCCTAACCTTCAAATCTTTTTTAAGTCTCTTTAACATCTCCGGGGACTCATACGTCCTGATCTCCAATACCAAGATGTGGTATCTGTCGATGAAACTCTTCATGGGTTTGTCATTCCTCTGCTTCATCATCATTAATGACCTAATCTTCTTCCTGGGTGTGCATGCTCATTTGAAATGGTGCACGAATGAATTAATCAATTATGAAAAACTTCTAATGCTCCTCGGAGTCAGGTTTCTAAACCACAAGCTGGCCAACCCCCCAAGGTCAGAGGGAATACCTTGCAAACTGCCTCTCCAACCACGCCTTGGATTTCCATAAGAAGAGAAATTTTCTCAATGTGGGATCTAGGGTCTGTGTTACCTTTATAGATGTTCATTGCTAGAATGGTGAATCTAATTGGGAACTCCGTCCCCAGCACTTTTTTAGTGAATAGGGATGTTACCTCCGTATCTCAATCACCTCGAGCACCACCCCGCATGCTCTCTTCCCATTTCTTCATCTCTTTCTGAAACCATTCTTTCATCTGGATTTCGAAATTCCCTTCCCATTGACCAAATGATTCTTTATACTCGTCTCTATAGGCGTGGCATCTCCCATTTCTAACAGCTTTACTCCTTCGTTCTAAATATTACCTTAACTCGCTTTCCCTAAAACATATAATGTTACCATAAGACTATGGGGTTTACCTACCGTCTTCCTCCTCCCATCGTTCTCTACAAGTGCGGCGTCAGTCACGACCACTAACCTTACCTTACGAGCATTCTTTCTCTCTATTTCTTGATCTCCTTCCATTCTAGCTACCCTCTTTCCATTAGCGATATATTCCCTCTTACTGGGGCCTCCCTTGTTAGGTTTCTACTATAGTCCCGGGACCAATTCAAGCTAGAAATCATGTGCGAATACAACAAGAAGGTATGGCGGAATCATACTTACATTGATCGGTTATGCGATGCGTCGAACACAAAACATTTCTCCTCCAAGAAGCTTTCGGCATTCCTCCAATTTGGGCTCCATTTGCTCGGCCAAGCTCCAAGCTTGGATGTCCATTCCAAGCCCACGGGTGGGTTTCCCTATCACCTTCGCAAGACTCCTAATGTGTGCTAGCACCTTGGAAATTTTGCCGCAAAACTTCCTATTCTTCTTCTTTGTTCTCGGCAAAGAGAACAATTTGAGAGAGAAAATGGCCCAAGGCCGTGAGAGAGAGGAATGAGAGAAGAGAGAAATTGGTTGGTTTTGGTTTTCTAAAAACCAAATACCAAAATTCAAATCCAAAAGGACAAGCATTAAAGCTATCCAACCACCACCATCAATCACTCAAAAGTGACAAGTTGTCACATCACTCAAAGTGACTAGACATCACATCAATCAAAGTGACTAATGATTTGACGCTAGATGTGACTTGTGGGCCGCACTTGAATTCGAAATGTGAGTGGGCCCGCAAACACTCCCGGACTCGGGTTCAGTAATTCTGAATTAACAAATTTTCCGTTGCGACATAATTAAATCAAATTTAATTAAATAATTTTGCCTACAAAATTACTATTCATGTCGCTAACGAATTAATTCTAAATTAACTCGTTCGCCCGAATTAAATTCTAATTTTAATTCCTCGTCTAAATCCAATTTCGTATAATATATCAAATATATTATTTTATCGATTAATTCCAAATTAATCGTTCTCTCTCTTTAAATAATATTTTATCCCAGATAAAATATCTCCGTAATTAATCCCAGATTAATTTTCTATCTCTTATAATTAATCTCAGATTAATAAAGTGCGAGTCATACGTCATCGGTGAATCTTTGGGAAGCGACCCATGAGATCCCCGGATATGTTGGTAGTAAATCCGGTCGTCGGACTATCCGAACACGTATGTACCTAGTACTACATTTTTACTGATTTACAAGACATGGTTGGCTTCTAGCAAAGCACCGTGCCTACCCAATTCTCCAGAAATATTCTTACTGGAATATGTGATCTATATCAGGCGTAGTATACGTAGTATTGCGTATTACGATCCAGTATCGGATGTCACGTGCAAGGCCTGTGGCTGGAATTGTGTCTGCCCCGTACGAAGCACATATCATATCTCTGATAACTAGTCTCTATAATCGGATAATCATGACCCAGTCATATTATCCCGATGACTGCAGTACATAAGAGCACCAGTTTCGTATCCTACGTGATCATCATCTCCACTATGACTGGAGTGATACTTCCATCTTGACATCACACCCAATACACTACAATTCTCAATATACCTAGAAAATGCGTACACAGAACCTGTTAAAGCCCTGGACGACCAAAACCAAAGTATATTGATTGTCACAAGTATTAGCGGTGCAAGTCTCAGGTTAATACCAAATACACCTACCCTGATTCGGACTTCCATAGACACATAGTCATACTACCAATGGAATTCCGAGGGGTCTATCCAGAGTGAAGCTGTTTCCGTACCATCGGTAAACACAACCTCATATTACACTTGCATGAGTATCATATACCCAAATATATGAGAACTATGCTGTTTTGCTCCCATAACGCGCACAAGTGTAATACTAGTCTATTCCGCATTATCGATTTCCAATCTGGATAATACTACGACTAGGGATATTTAATGATTAAACCTTCGTGGATTGATACTGTCTCATATCATCTCAATCCGGAACTAATCATATGGACCTTTTATCATTTATACATCTTGGTAATCTAATTACAAATGATAAAAGAGCAATTTCCTTTGTCACATAGTTAATTTATACAACAACACCATGATCTGTATAAGTAGTTATGTTATGGGCCATAATTGTCCAACAATCTCTCACTTGGCCTATAGTCAATCACTCAAGTGTCCTACACCCGAACTATGTACGGTTCGCTCAAAATTCTGCTGAGGAAAGGCTTTTGTCAGCGGATTTGCAAGGTTATCATCTGATGCGATTTATTCGATCATCACATCGCCACGATGTATGATCCGAACGAATCAGATGAATAATTGAAGTATATATCTGGATCGTTGATGAGACCATTAATTCTTTAGCATGTGCTGTAGCCTAGCTCAGCTGCTAACAGAATTATTCCTAATCTGATTAGGATTATTATCGATCCAAAAGGCTTCCATTGCTACCTCAGCTGCAGCAATAACCCGCTCTTGTTGTTTATTCGGTAACAGTATCTTGCTTGGAAGATTTCCAGCTCACTGTTCCGTTATTTAAACTGTATAGTACCGTTATTACGACATATAGTCGTTATTATCGGTTAGGAAACTTGCAGCAGTGATTCCAGTCACTTCAAGTTCTCCTTCTCCATAGTATAAGACAGTATCCTCAGTTCGTCTAAGATACTGAAGGATGTTCTTAACATCAATCCAGTGACTATCACTTGGATTGGCCTGATTGTGACTTCATATGCTCAAAGCATATTAGACACCAGGTCGCGTACATTTATTTCAATGTACGAGTTCTCGGAGAGTGCCAACAACTTTTAGATCTATCCTAGTAGATCTCTATTCCTTGAATAAAGGTTGTTACTCTCAAGAATTCTACGGAGAATTTTCATGAAATCCAAGCTTTCACCGATTATATTATGGGAATGTCATTTCCAAGAAATGATATATCATCATTATTTAGGACACTCACTGTCAGTGCACTACCATTAACCTCCTTATATACACAAGAATCATTTTCGTTTTGAATTAAATCATATACCATTATGATTACATCAAAATGATAGTTTCAAGAACCCAATGCTTGCTTCAATCCATCCATGGATCGAATAACCTACAAACCTTGTTTGCTAGTTATGGTACGACAAAACCGTCAGGATGTTATAAACATCCTCCAAAAGGTTTTCGTTTAAGGAAAGCGATTTTGACGTTCACCTGTCACATTTTATAAATGAAACATGCAGCATCAGCAAGCATTATCCAAATAGATTTAACAATGGCAACGGATAAAAGGTTTCGTTGTAATCGACACAATGTTGATAACGATACCTTTTCGCTACAAGCCTACCTTAGTACGTTGGTATGTTGCCTTCCATGTATGTCTTCCTTGAAGACTTATATAGTACCAATAGGCACAATGCCTTCCGGTACAACAACTAATGTCTAAACATAGTTGGTATACATGGGATCCATTTCGGACATCATGGCACTTTGCCATAATAGGGAGTCGATACCTTGTATCACTTCCTTATACGTAGTCAGTTCGTATTCCTCAATAAGATTGACATCTTTATGAGGTGAGATCATAAACCCATACCTCCCAGGTTGTTTTCTGACTCTCTCCGACTTACGTGGTTCTTGTGTATTCGAAGATTATTGGTATAGTTTCATCTCTGATGAACTATTTGTGTTCCATTAATGAATTGGTGCCCAGAACAATATTACTCTGATTTTCATCGAGTTTTACTTTCTTCCCACTTACCACTGCATATAGGTATTCCTTTTAGGAAAACCGCATGGAGAGGAACAATTAAATTGTTCTCTTGTGACTTGTATAAGTATTATACTTTGGTTTCCCTAGGATAACCTACAATTAGGCACTTATCCGATTTTGGGTTCTAGTTTGGTATCATCCAAACATATGCCTAGCATTCCCAAATCTTCAGGAATGAGAAAACCCGGTTTCTTTCCTGTTTATATCTAATATGAAATCTGTCATACCGATTTTTATGGAACCTTATTCAAAATAAGTTTTGCACTGTTAATGCGTATCCCTTAAAGGAAATGGTAGCTCAGAGCGACTCATGATTAACCTTATCATGTCCAACAAAATTCGGTTACTCCGTTTGGACACACCGTCTAACTGACGTGTTCCGGGAGGAGTCCTCATTGAAAGAATACTATACTCTTTCAAGTATTTGAGAAACATATTGCTTAATACTACGGTATAACCGTGACGGTTTAATACTCTAGCCGATCTGTTTGTCTACTTCGTGTCGAAACTCTAAAAGTTTTTGATTTGTGTTTCTCAAAGAAACACATAACCATAACGCGATGCCACATCCTTAAAGGTCACGAAATATTCATATCCACATCTAGCCTAACTAGACATGGGCCCACTTACGTCACTATGAACGAGGGCTAACAGATCGGTGGAACTTGCACTTTTTACCAAGTAAAAGGCGTTTTAGGCACTTTGCCTAATAAACTAGATTCGTAGACATTATTTGAATAAAATCAAATATGTCCTAGTATCCACTCTTCAAAAGTGTGGATATACGAGTCTTGTTAAATTGTGTCACAGACAACAATGCCACAAATAAGTCTCAGCTGATTAAATTCAGTTTGAGCTATTTGTTTGTCATGTCATATGTTTGAGATTCATTTATATTCAAAATATAAATACTGTTATTCACATCTAATGTGTTTATCTTAATATCATCTTTATAAAATAAAACACTTTAGTGTTCTAGAATATAAAGGTATACCCGCAACGGGTTAAACCCTGATATATAGATAATGTTTCTAGTCAAACTAGTTACATTGTAACAGTTTCCTAATTTAAGTACACACTCGAAGGGTAGTTCTTAAAATTAGGTATCTACGGTTAAAACAGCGACTCTGGTCCCGTTTCCGATTCGTAGATCATAAATCTCAACTGAAGTCAGTATCCTGCTAATGAGCAGATTCTGCACACCAGTACATATTTATGTACCATATCCAGTATCTAAAATCCAATTTTAATACTAGTAGTGAACATGTTTATGACAAACATATTTGAAGCCGGAGCCTTGCACCGTCTTCAATTCCTTCATGTATGCCTTGTCCATACTGCAGTCACGCTTCCAGTGACCCCGTTTGCCACAGTTTAGGCATACATCTTGGGATATATCCTTTGTCTTCCCAGAAGATTATAATGACTCTGCCTTTGTCCTTTTCCACACCCCAGAAGCCTCTGGCCAAGCCTTGGCCTTCTGGAATGTCGAAATAAGATGCGCCTTGCGCTTCTCGCCTTATTGCAAACTTTGGTTTTGTCTCATTGAGCATAGCCATTAAATCTCCAAGAGTTTACTATTGCAATTAGTTCTTCTAAGATCTAAGGATAGATCTATGAAGATCCTTCAATTTCATTAGATCCTTAGTTCTGATTAAAAAATTAAGGAGTCTATTTGGCAAGCATAATGGATTAAGCACTAAAGTTATCATCACATGAATCTTCCAAAGATCATGCTCTACTATTTGCTCAACTCCGGGCTTAGGCCCAAGAGGTTGTTCTATCAAAAAGAATAACTTCTCAGTTTTCAGGACTATCCTGAGGTTTTATTCCCAACTTGAAAATTAAAGTCGTTTAATAACATTTTCACCCATGATTATGTTTTAAACACTAATCTTTCATTTATCTTGATTCCAATAGTCCAACTATTTAATCAACGATTTTAGGTACTATTAATTATAATGATTACTATAGTCTAACTATATAATCAACTATAATTTAATTGGTTAAATTTCAATTATATTGATTACTATAATCCAATTATAAAATCAACTATTAATTGAAATAGTTTGAATACAGTCCAACTGTTTAATTAAAACAACGATTAAATATTAGTACAACTAATATATTAATTTATTTGACGAAAAATTGAAATGAGCTTGTATTGGCAAGTAACTAAACGAATATTGCAAATTTAATACTTGCCTCCCACTATTTTTCGGCGAGCCTCTAACCCTCTGTTGAGTACTCGGGAAACCTTGTTTCCTAGTGGGCTAGGATCCCGTTAAATAACACACAATCTTGACTTTGGCCAACAAATTGTATGGTAATTAACTAGGTAGATCTCTAAGATCAATTGGATCTCATCCAATTCCTAGATCCAGTAGGTGGACATCCAAGTCCGAAACATATATCTTATATATGCCAATATATCCAATATATTGCCAAACCTTTTTCCTCTGAATCAACTAAGCCTTGGCTTTGGCACAATAAACTTAGTGATCCCAGTTAAGCGAAACCCATTGACCTTAGAAAGCTTCGTAATCAATGTCGATGGACAAGAAGTGATCTTGACTTTGGCCAACAAATCACAACTTGGACAAGACACCGATATGGAACAAAGCCTTCATGATTCAAACACATCCGCGACGGACAAAGGTCTTGACTTTGGCCAACAAACTAGTGCCAGTCTTGGATCTTGAGTAAGAATCACTCAATGGAAGGAAAAATGCTTAATATGTAGTGAGTGTTTTTCGCGTAATTGGCAACCAATTAATTATATTTGTTAAGGTCTCATCATCATATACCCTTAAACATGCATTCTAAAAACATTATAAGGCGCGTATAAATAAATTTAATAACGATATGCGGATGGATACTTAACACATTGTTCCTAGAACAAATCTCTCCATTTCCTCTCTCCCGTTAGCACAAGTATTACTTCTACCCGATTACATAACACTTCTAAAGAAACCTTATTTACATTGGGGGGAATAGGTAGGAAGAGAAATACAAAGAGTCAAGAGGAAATAGGCTGGACACGCAGGTCCAATTAATAAATTCTAAATTTATTACAACAATTTCCAAAATTGCCCTCACCCATCTAATATCCATCAGATATACATTATTCATACATCGCATCCATGTATTCACACAAGCATGTTATCAATCAATCTAATCCAATTATTTAATCTGAAAATTAATGACCATCCAATGTTCAAACAACGATTTGATTTTGCGCGAGTCCTACTCGTTTTACGAATAAGCACTCTGTATTGCAATTATAATCAAATACAATGATTGGTAGTTACAAGGAAATCTGAATTAGGCTTAATTTTCAGCCCAGCAGACCTTCTTGGCAGACCCTGAAATCAGACCCTCTCGGCAGACCCTGAAATCAGACCCACAGAGCAGACCCTCACGGCAGACCCTGAGAGCGGACCCTGACGGCAGAGGCTGAGAGCAGAGGCAAAGGCTGGCAAGCAGAGTCAGACCAGCAGAGGCAGACCAGCAGAGGTAGAGGCTGGCAAGCAGAGGTAGAGGCTGATGAGCGGAGGTAGAGGCTGATGAGCGGACCCTCACGAGCGGACCCTGAAATCAGCCACAGAACCACTGAAGGAACCGAACCGAACCACTGCTTCTCTATTCCGAGGCTTGTTGATGTCAACAATATCCTTAAAACAAATTCGTCCCCTACCGAGGGTGCAGTAGAACGCGAGACGATTGTTTCCTAGGATACAACGGAAAACGAACGAGTATGGGCACCACCAAAACCCGTTACCAACGAACCACAAAAGTGTTTGAACTCTTCAAAAACCGAAAAAAAAAAATCGAAACAAAAGAACCAAGCGCTTGGTGAATTATTTTCGTCTTTTTTTTTTAAAATGAAAACAATGCTCTCTATATATAGAGGGAAAATAAAAGAGATAAGTATGCCATTTATCATTCATTAATGAAACCTTTCGTTTGAAGTACCAAATTAATTAATGGAATTAATTAACTTTTAGAGAACTTCAAAAGGTTTTCCAACAATCCCCCACATGAATGAAATTGGCGAAACCGTCAAAAAATATTTTAGAAATATTTTATTTTGACCTAGAAGAGTTCAACGGTTCAACACCTGCATAGGATAGGTAGGCCTCAGCCTTTGAACCTTCCCTTGTGAAAATATATCTCATTTACTGGCTAACAGTGGACGCGATGTCATTGAACTGTACTGCCGTTCATGTAAATGGAAAATATATATCACACAGATGTTTTACCTAACACATCTGAGTTCTCATGATTATGTTCATTTTGGCCATGAACATCTACCTGGTTCTGCAAGAGTTTCTAAGAATTGTGCCATGTACAAATCCCTTTGAAGCGGCCCCACTTCTCTCTCACATAGGTGATTTCTTATTTAAGAGTATCTCGTAATACTCCGCTCGGATTCCCGACGCATAAGAATCATTAAAAGCCTGTGCTTAACCTCGATCCATACGAGCATCACTGTTGCATGTCACCATAGGAATGGACTAGGGGGTAACCCCCACAGTGAACCAATTATGTCAATTACGAGTGGGTTGTCCCATTGAACCTAGATCTTGGGATCTCCAGTCAACAAGGTTGGGTTTTCCTTCGTAATAAACATTTATCTAACGGGCTTTAGTCCCATCCCCCTCGATGATTTCTCAACTAACTCTCTGTTTAACCCTTTGGTTAGCGGATCCGCAATTTTATCCTTTGACTTTACATAGTCAATCGAAATAACTCCAGTAGAGAGTAATTGTCTAACGGTATTATGTCTACGACGAATATGTCTAGACTTACCATTATACATGTTGTTATGTGCCCTTCCAATTGCAGATTGACTATCGCAATGAATGCAAATTGCTGGCACTGGCTTAGGCCAACTTGGAATATCCTCTAGAAAATCTCGAAGCCATTCTGCTTCTTCAGCACACTTATCTAATGCAATGAATTCTGATTCCATTGTAGATCGGGCTATCACAATCTGTTTGGAGGATTTCCATGATATAGCTGCACCTGCTAGTGTAAACACATAGCCACTAGTAGACTTTGAGTCTTTCATATCAGATATCCAATTAGCATCACTGTATCCTTCGACTACAGCTGGATATCTATGATAGTGCAACCCATAATTATGAGTAAAACGTAAGTACTGAAGTACTCTTACAATTGCTTTCCAGTGATCAACCCCTAGATTACTCGTATATCTGCTGAGCTTGTTTACTGTACAGGCTATATCAGGCCTGGTACAACTTGATAAGTACATCAAACTCCCGATCACTCTAGAGTATTCTACTTGAGATATACTTTCTCCTATATTCTTTGATAGGTGTAGACGCACATCTAAAGGAGTTCTAGCCACAGCAGAATCATCATTGTTGAATTTACCAAGAATCTTGTCCACATAGTGCGACTGATCAAGAATAAGTCCATCTGGACTTCTCGAGATCTTTATTCCTAGAATGACATCTGCGAGACCCATGTCTTTCATGTCAAACTTAGATTTCAGCATATTCTTGGTAGATTTCACCATTGTAGCATTAATCCCGACAATTAATATGTCATCAACGTAGAGACATAAAATGACATAGCCAACTTCTGTCTCTCTGACATAGATGCATTTATCACATTCATTGATTGTGAAACCATTTGACAACATGGTGTCGTCAAACTTTTTATGCCATTGTTTCGGAGCTTGCTTCAATCCATACAAGGATTTTACTAACTTACAGACTTTCTCTTCTTGTCTTGGAGCTATAAAGCCTTCAGGTTGTTCCATGTAGATTTCTTCATCTAAATCTCCATTTAGAAAGGCTGTTTTCACATCCATCTGATGTACCTCAAGATTGCGCAAAGCTGCAATCGCTACTATCATCCTTATGGAATTTATTCTCGTTACGGGAGAATAAGTATCAAAGTAATCAAGACCTTCACGTTGTCTGTAACCTTTAATTACAAGTCTTGCTTTGTACTTATCAATTGATCCATCTGCCTTCATTTTCTTTTTGAAAATCCACTTGGACCCTAAAGGTTTACATCCTGGAGGAAGATCCACTAACTCCCAGGTGTGGTTTTGTAAGATGGATTTAATTTCACTATTGATGGCATCTTTCCATAAAGCACCATCAGCTGACCTTACAGCTTCGTTATAGCTTTGAGGATCATTTTCTAGCAAAAAGGTCAGAAAATCTAGACCAAAGGATTTTTCCGTTCTAGCTCTTTTGCTACGTCTTGGTTCAAGTTCAACAACTTGTTGATCCTCTGGAACATTTATTTGTTCTTGGTCCTAACTATCTTCAATGATAGTCTCATGTGCCCGTTTGTGCACATTAACATTTGAATTTGTTTTACATGGAAAAACGTATTCGAAAAAAGATGCATTCCTCGACTCCATTATCGTATTCTTGTGAATATCTGGTATAGAAGACTCATGCACAAGAAATCGATAAGCATTACTGTGATATGCATATCCTATGAAAACACAATCAACAGTTTTTGGTCTTATCTTCACCTTCTTAGGTGGAGGAATGACGACTTTGGCAAGACACCCCCACACTCGGAGGAATTTATAGGAAGGTACTCTTCCTTTCCACATTTCATAAGGAGTTTTCCCTGCTTCTTTCCGTGGTACCTTATTTAAAAGGTAATTAGCTGATAAAACAAATTCTCCCCACATATTCTGAGGTAAGCCAGAGCTGATTAACATAGCGTTCATCATCTCTTTCAAGGTACGATTCTTTCGTTCCGCAATCCCATTGGATTAAGGTGAATAAGGAGCAGTGGTTTGATGTATGATTCCATTTTGTTCACAAAGTGATTCAAAAGGAAAAACATACTCACCACCACGATCACTTCTTAATTCCTTAATTCTTTTATTCAGTTGATTCTCAACTTCATTCTTATAGAGAACAAATTTCTCTATAGCTTCGTCCTTGCTTTTCATCAAATACACATAGCAAAATCTTGTGCAATCATCAATAAAGGTAATAAAATATTTATTACCGCCTCTCGATTGTATGGAATTAAAATCACATACATCGGTATGAATTAGATCAAGTGGTTCAGAGTTTCTTTCAATGTTATGAAAAGATGATCTAGTTAGTTTTGCCTCAACACAAGTATCACACTTATGGCGGTTATCAATTTTAAAATTGGGAATGTGATTCATGTTAATTAATTTCCGTAATGAATTAAAATTAACATGTCCTAATCTACCATGCCATAGATTAGAGTACTCAACAATATAAGCAGAAGAACTAGCTTTATTGATATTCTTGGGTTTAACAACCATTACATTGAGCTTTAAAAAGCCCATCAGTTACATACCATTTTCCCACATACATCCCATTTTTAGTCAAAACTACTTTATCAGACTCGAACACCATCCGGAATCCATGCTTGTTCAGAAGCGATCCAGACACAAGATTCTTCCATATTTCTGGTACATACAGAACATTGTTCAGAGTCAACTCTTTCCCAGAGGTCATTTTCAGAACCACCTTTCCTTGACCTTCAATCTCAGATGTTGCTGAATTTCCCATGTATATTTTTTCCCCATTACCAGCAGGCTCAAATGAAGAAAACATGCTCTTGTCCGAGCACACATGTCGAGTGGCACCAGTATCAATCCACCACTCTCTTGGGTTAGAACCCACCAGATTCACTTCAGAAACCACAACAGAAAGGTTAATGTCTGAAACATTTTGAGTCATGTTTTCTAGCATATTAGCCTCTTGTTTTTTTTTCTTCTTTGGCAGTCTGCACTCAGAAGACTTGTGACCCATTTTGTCACAGTTGAAGCATCTTCCTTGAAATTTTGATTTCTTGGAAACTCCTCATTTAGGGCCTATCTGTGACCCTTTGTTCTTGAGGTTCTTGTTCTTATGGAAATGTTCAACAACATTTGCCTTGGCCTCATGAGATATTCCTCTCTTGTCAGATACTCGGTTATCTTCCTCAATTCTGAGCTTAAGAACCAAGTCTTCAATGATCATTTCTTTTCGCTTGTGCTTTAGATAATCTTGAAATCTTTCCAACCAGGTGGTAGTTTCTCAATTATCGAGGCTACTTGGAAGGTTTCACTTAAACTCATCCCCTCAGCATGAATTTCTGCTAGAATAATCTACAGTTCTTGTACTTAGCTTATCACAGTTTTGGAATCCACCATTTTAAAATCTAAGAATCGGCCTACGACAAATTTCTTAGTACCGGCATCCTCAGTTTTATATTTCCGATCTAAAGATTCCCAAAGCCCTTTTGCTGTTTTTATTCTGGCGTACACACTGTACAAGGAATCACTTAGCCCATTCAGCATATAATTCCTACATAGGAATTCAGAATGTTTCCAAGCATCGATCGCACTGATCACTTGGATATCAATCTCACCCTCCGCGGGTGCAAGAGCATCTTCCTTGAGGAACTTCACAAGGTTCAACGTGGTCAAGTAAAAGAATAATTTTGTTGCCACCTTTTGAAATTCTGACCAGTGAATTTTTCAGGTTTTTCAGTAACAGGATTGACATGGCTCACATGTCCAACATGTTGACTAGCCATAGAGGCCGCAACACCTTGGCCAGCCCCAGAGGCTGCCAGATTAAGCCCAGAGGCTGAAGCATGTTGACCAGCCGAAGAGGCTGCCACAGCACTTTGGCCAGCCGAAGAGGCTGCCACAATCGGATCAACTGTGTTTGGACTGATTTCCATATCCACAGACCGAATTTGTTTTAAGACTGTATTGCAATTATAATCAAATACGATGATTGGTAGTTACAAGGAAATCCGAATTAGGCTTAATTTTCAGCCCAGCAGACCCTCTTGGCAGACCCTGAAATCAGACCCTCTCGGCAGACCCTGAAATCAGACCCACAGAGCAGACCCTCACGGCAGACCCTGAGAGCGGACCCTGACGGCAGAGGCTGAGAGCAGAGGCAGAGGCTGGCAAGCAGAGGCAGACCAGCAGAGGCAGAGGCTGGCGAGCAGAGGTAGAGGCTGATGAGCGGAGGTAGAGGCTGATGAGCGGACCCTCACGAGCGGACCCTGAAATCAGCCACAGAACCACTGAAGGAACCGAACCGAACCACTGCTTCTCTATTCCGAGGCTTGTTGATGTCAACAATATCCTTAAAACAAATTTGTCCCCTACCGAGGGTGCAGTAGAACGCGAGACGATTGTTTCCCAGGATACAACGGAAAACGAACGAGTATGGGCACCACCAAAACCCGTTACCAACGAACCATAAAAGTGTTTGAACTCTTCAAAAACCGAAACAAAAAAAACCGAAACAAAAGAACCAAGCGCTTGGTGAATTATTTTCGTCTTTTTTTTTTTTAAATGAAAACAATGCTCTCTATATATAGAGGGAAAATAAAAGAGATAAGTATGCCATTTATTATGCCATTTATCATTCATTAATGAAACCTTTCGTTTGAAGTACCAAATTAATTAATGGAATTAATTAACTTTTAGGGAACTTCAAAAGGTTTTCCAACACACTCAAAGTACGAATTCACGAATTATATTAAACTACAATATTAAATCCAATTTAATTCGTATCTAATACTAATTCATTTATTTAATTCCAAATTAAATAATTACACTTTTTAATGTACCTTTACGACTTAGATTCTAAATCTATCGTTACGGGTCTCAAAGCCCGATTAACATCCAATGTCAATTTAATTAAAGTCTAATGGGCTTTTAATTAATTTCTTAAGGCATGGACTTTTGGTCAATATGGGTCAAACCCAAATACCAAAGCCCATTTAAGGAATCACCTTTATTTGCCAAGAAACCAATTTAGGCTCATTAGGCCCAATTAAAGTTAAAGGTCCATTAGTTATATTTGGACTTTATGGTTATGGTTTTGGGCCCAATTGGATCCAACCAATTTTCCTAAACCAAACTTGGCCCAACCAAGCCCATTAAGCCTAAATACAACTTTACAAGCCCAATTCCAAAATTAAGCCCTATTAATTAAATTCCAAAATTCCAAATTTCATAATTTAATTAACCTAAGTGTATAGCCATAATTAATTACTCAAATTAATATTTCCAAAACACCAATTTAATCAATTAATTATGCTAATCATCATCAATTTATGTCCAACACAATTTAATCAAAAATCACATCATTTTACATGCTTCTAGTCACGGCATTTTAGGGTTTTTCAAAATCGATTTCGATTTCAATCCAATTGAATCCTAAATCAATATTTCCCAAATGATTTCAACTCATCCAATGATCAAAAATAAAAAATTACCATGACATCAGGGCACACACCATATTCGGCCAAGCCAAGTGATTAGGGAAAATTTGATCCAACTCAATTTTCATCAAATTGATCATGTATAACACTATGTTATCATAATTTAAGCATACTCAAACAATAAATTTCACTCAAACATGCTCAAATCAATTTTGCCCAATTTTACCCTAATTCCAATTTCATGCTCAAAATGGCTCTGATACCATTCTTAGGTTTCTACTATAGTCCCGGGATCAATTCAAGCTAGAAATCATGTGCGAATACAACAAGAAGGTATGGCAGAATCATACTTACATTGATCGGTTATGCGATGCGTCGAACAAAAAACTTTTCTCCTCCAAGAAGCTCTCGGCATTCCTCCAATTTGGGCTCCATTTGCTCGG
Organism: Zanthoxylum bungeanum; assembly: GCA_019454045.1. Lineage (NCBI taxonomy): Eukaryota > Viridiplantae > Streptophyta > Magnoliopsida > Sapindales > Rutaceae > Zanthoxylum > Zanthoxylum bungeanum. Next base: position 362,533 of record SKCR01026488.1, read on the forward strand.
CCAAGCTCCAAGCTTGGATGTGCATTCCATGCCCACGGGTGGCTTTCCCTATCACCTTCGCAAGACTCCTAATGTGTGCTAGCACCTTGGAAATTTTGCCGCAAAACTTCCTATTCTTCTTCTTTGTTCTCGGCAAAGAGAATAATTTTAGAGAGAAAATGGCCCAAGGCCGTGAGAGAGAGGAATGAGAGAAGAGAGAAATTGGTTGGTTTTGGTTTTCCAAAAACATAATACCAAAATTCAAATCCAAAAGGACAAGCATTAAAGCCATCCAACCACCACCATCAATCACTCAAAAGTGACAAGTTGTCACATCACTCAAAGTGACTAGACATCACATCAATCAAAGTGACTTATGATTTGACGCTAGATGTGACTTGTGGGCCGCACTTGAATTCAAAATGCGAGTGGGCCCACAAACACTCCCGAGCTCGGGTTCGCTAATTTCGAATTAACGAATTTTCCGTTGCGACGTAAATAAATCAAATTTAATTAAATAATTTTGCCTAGCAAAATTACTATTCACGTCGCTAACGAATTAATTTTAAATTAACTCGTTCGCCCGAATTAAAATCTAATTTTAATTCCGCGTCGAAATCTAATTTCGTATAATATATCAAATATATTATTTTATCGATTAATTCCAAATTAATCGTTCTCTTTAAATAATATTTTATCTCAGATAAAATATCTCCGTAATTAATCCTAGATTAATTTTCTCTCTCTTATAATTAATCCGAGATTAATAAAGTGTGAGTCATACGTCATCGGTGAATCTTCAGGAAGCGACCCATGAGATCCCCGGATATCTTGGTAGTAAATCCGGTCGTCGGACTATCCGAACACGTACATACCTAGTACTACATTTTTATCGATTTACAAGACATGGTTGGCTTCTAGCAAATCACCGTGCCTACCCATTTCTCCAGAAATATTCTTACTGGAATATGTGATCTATATCAGGCGTAGTATACGTAGTATTGCGTATTACGATCCAGTATCGGATGTCACGTGCAAGGCCTGGGGCTGGAATTATGTCTGCCCCATACGAAGCACATATTGGATCTCTGGTAACTAGTCTCTATAATCGGATAATCATGACCCAGTCATATTATCCCGATGACTGGAGTACATAAGAGCACCAATTCTGTATCCTACGTGATCATCATCTCCACTATGACTGGAGTGATACTTCCATCTTGACATCACACCCAATACACTACGATTCTTAATATACCCATAAGAGGCGTACACAGAACCTGTTAAAGCCTTGGATGACCAAAACCAAAGTATATTGATTGTCGCAAGTATTAGCGGTGCAGGTCTCAGGTTAAGACCAAATACACCTACCCTGATTCGAACTTCCATAGACACATAGTCATACTACCAATGGAATTCCGAGGGGTCTATCCAGAGTGAAGCTGTTTCCGTACCATCGGTAAACACAACCTCATATTACACTTGCATGAGTATCATATACCCAAAAATATGAGAACTATGTTGTTATGCTCCTATAACGCGCACAAGTGTAATACTAGTCTATTCCGCATTATCGATGTCCAATCTGGATAATACTACGACTAGGGATATTTAATGATTAAACCTTCGTGGATTGATACTGTCTCATATCATCTCAATCCGGAACTAATCAAATGGACCTTTTATCATTTATACATCTTGGTAATCTAATTACAAATGATAAAAGAGTAATTTCCTTTGTCACATAGTTAATTTGTATAACAACACCATGATCTGTACAAATAGTGATGTTATAGGCCATAATTGTCCAACATCCCTGATCTTGCTCCTCTGTCCCCTTCTCCAACTTCTCAATTTTCTCCATCATGGTTTTCAAAAAGTCATGCGTCACTTCTCATTCCTTTCATGCATTATCCCTTTCCAATTGCATATTTTCTTCCATCTTTTCCATCCACTCTACCGTCGAAGACTCCAAAGCTCTATGGTTATTATTTCCAGCCATCGTCTTCGTGTAGTTGCTGCTTCTTGTACTAATCCCCACAGATGGCGCCAACTATTGATGGCTGTTTTTCGCTCCAAGGGTAATTTTGGAAACCTACCCCTCAAGCAAACCTCCTTCAAGCACTGGATTTGTTTGGTTAATAGGGAACCCAAAATAAACTTGGCAATCAAACAATTAAATCATAGAGATTTACGTGGTTCGGCGGAGAGTGGCTCCAACCTACGTCCACGGGAAAAAATGAGAGATGAGTTTGTATTACTTATGTGGTCAGAAAACGATCGGGTTTACAAATCTCTTAGGAGTCAGGTACCGACCAGCTCTCTCTATATCATTTTTCAAAACTTTTTTATAAGTAGTGAAAGTATCCAAATTGCTAACCCTAAATCAGTGGCTTCAATCTCTTTATTTAGGATTCCGGATCTACTATTCCACCAACCCATGACATCAGCTCACGTCACCCTGTCATCATTGTTAGGGTTGGTGCTCAGAGTGCCAATCTGAACTGTATTTATGTCTGATTCATGAATACGAATAATTGTTTTTTTTCCATAATATTACTTATTTAATGGTAGCACCTCTCGTCTTTTATATACATATTCGATCTAATTTCGATTATATATCTAATTATGATTATATTGAAACTAATTTTGATTTAGTGATACGTGTATATTAGACAAAGACCTTAGGATTTACAATATAGTGCGCAGTTACAACGTAGTTTGTAATTGACATTGGGAAGTGTCACTATAAGTTGCATATCTTTAAATAAGTTCTTGGTCAATATTTACTAACATAGGTCGGTTAGTAAAATCCGCTGAGACCAGTACATGTTGTATATCGTGACTTGGTCCGATGGTTTATTCCAATGAACCATAAGTCTTGGGAGACTCGTATAGATATTTAGGTGTTTATTTGATAAACACTGAACGACTCACTGAAGATTTCCTAATAGATGGTACACCAACGTCGATAGGAATCTTCTCGAGTTGAGCGAGCATAGTGGTCCTTCGACTTGAGATACCACAGTGGATATATGAGTTATCCTCCACACTTTAATGGCAATCACGTCACCGATCTATTTAGATCAGACCTCCGCCTATTCGTTGGGTGTGGACTGATGCTCATGATATCCAGTGCGTATCAAGGTAGAATCTGTCAGTCATGTGTATAGGGTAGGTATCCTACACGTGTTTGCGATCTAGTAAATCCATGGACGTGGTATAACTTCGGAAGCGAGTTTCGAATGTTATTTAGAGATCATAAATTTAAAAGTCGACTATATTATACCATAAGGATTTGACGTTCTTATCTATAGCCTGTGACGGAGGGATTATACGTATGAAAGTTTAGCGAGATTATCCGTGGTCGTCATAATTCATGAGTGGATGAATTATGGACACGAAATTGGATTTCGTGACGGATAAACCTAAACTTAGAGAATCTCACAATATGAAGTGTACTCCTTGAGAACTTAGGCAATGCTTTATGAATAATATAGATTATTCATAAAACTTCACCGAATTAAATGAGTTAATTCGAATCGTTTTAAACGGTTAAACGAAAACACATGCTTTAGGAGATTTTGGTCAATTAATAATTATTATGTATTTGTATCTGATACATAATTTGATTAGATACACATTAATTATTTGTCAAATGAGACTTTGACAAATGTCATTAATATATGTATTTGTTATTTAATGTAAATAAAAATACATATATAATAATAATTATATTAATTAATTATTTAGATGTTTAAATGTTAAATATTTAAATAATTAAATGATATCTATATTTCATAATTGTTATGTTATATGGCTAATTATTATTGATACATGTGGCATGTTTTAATTAAACTTTAGGTGTGCAAATTTGATTTGCTAACATAAAGTTTGATTTTGTTTAATTGAATTAAATTGGCAAATTAACAAATATACCCTCCAAAGTCGGTCAAGCAAGGCTTTTAGGTTAGAAAATTTTGTTTTCTCCTTGACTTGGCTTGCTATGGCCGAAACCTTCTATCCAAATACACCTCCAAATTCTCTTGATGATTCAAGAAGGAAAGGTGAAGAAAATCAAGAAAAAGGCTAAGGAGTTAGGAGAATTAAAGGTAATTCTTTACATCCCTAAGCTTAGAAAGTATGTTTCTTGTTTCTTTATCATTTAGATAGATTCTAGGGTTTCTTCCTTTCTTAATAATTTGGGGCTTTTTGATTTGAAGGATGGATTTGAAGGCTTGGTGCATGTGTGAAGTTGATTTGAATGATATTATTGTAATATTTGTTCAATTTGATCATTTGATGATATGTTACCATTTTAGAGTGTTATGACGACTCTTGTAATGCCTAGAATTATTTTTGGGTGCTTCATTGATGGTGACTTGGATTGGTGTTGTGATTAATTTGATTAATGTTGAAAATATTGGATTAAAGCATGAAAAATTGATTATTTTTGTTACAAAATCAGATCTGGAAAAATTAGATTTATTGTGATGAAAATAATGTCATATGAATGTATTAGATGTACTTTGGGTGTTGGAACAATTGCCGGAAACTGTTTCAAGGTTGAAATATGTGAAAACAGCGAAAAACGACGTTACCGGGTGACTTTTGAGCTAACCGGGTCATGGCTACCCAAACAGTGAATTGGTCACTGTTCGGGCAGCCCATAAACTTCCCTAGCACTATTGAAGCTGACCTGGGCAACCCTCATGTGCATTGGGTGGTCGGTTCGATCAAAAACGTGTTTTATGCCATTTTGTGGAAAAACGTTTTCGTAAAAGTTTCGTGACGTTTCTTAGTTATTTATGTCATTATTTGATATCAAATAAATATGTTTAGGTGAAATATGAATAAATTATTCATATTGGATATTGAATAATTTATTCGGTAATTTAAAAAAATTTCAAATTACGATTTCACCCGAACCGCGAGCTTCCGCTGCGCCCGCGCCAAAACCCCAACAATCATCCCCCATACTCTTTTCCCCAACCACTCAGCAAATAGTTGCTCTGACATCTGACTCAACCATCCACTGTCAGCCGAAACTCATCATTCCAATCTTGTGTACACTGTTATACATTATGTCGACGTGAAAACCAGTGATTTAACTATTCCAATACTATTTCACCTGACAGAGCCCTTCCCCAGAGAGAGTCGTTGACTTACTCATGTCACATCGGCCTTCTAAAGCCCAAACATCCAAGTTAGGCAAACGTCATACACCTGTAAATGCAAGATATCGTGATCTCAACCCAGCTCATCGGGTCGGCCCAGCGGGGTGGATGGTGCTTCGTCAAATCTCTGTTCAACTAGGTCGGGTCAGCAAGTTTGGACTACCTCGGGTCGGCCTCTACAAATGCTCAAATGCTATCGGATCTAGTGTTTCTTCAAGTCCGGTCAGTAATCCCAACTCCACTTCATCAGCCGATATTATCCTCGGTAAGACCCTCTTCGTTCTCTTATGGTCAAGTATAAATCTCAAACTGCCCTTTCTAGGTATTCAGACTTTTTCGGGGTAAAAACCATCATCAACATATTTTATTTTTCAGATCCGATCCATAAAAAAAATTAACTCATTTTTTCTTGAAAAAAATCTAATTTATCACCATTTTAAAGTCACCATATATGAAATCTCAAAAATAATTATAGACATCATAAGAGTAGTTACAACACTCTAAAATGACAATATCTTATTTTGAATCTAATTTAATAATTAATTCAAAATAACACATGCTTAATCAAAGAAAATAAGGTTACTATCAAATCCAACAACACCAATAATTTTTAAACTGTTGGAGGTATTTTCAAGCACCAAGCCATTTGAACAGCACGACAAGGGTAGAAAGGGTAACTCCTTTCTTGGTCAAGATCATTAATGCCGACCCGACCACTAAAGGCCGACAGTAAGGGGCCGAGCACTTATGATCGGTAGCCGACCACTTAAACCCGGATGGTCGGGCATTATCAGATCGATAGCAGCATTCTCAGTCCAAGGGACCATTGTGGCCGACCTCATGAAGACTGAGAATATGGCGAGATATGTCCAGAAGATAAGGCAACCTATTTTTACGGATAAGAAGATAAGTTATCCTACTTTCATGGGGAAAAATTGGTAAGTCATTGTCCTAATAGGATAAAGGAAGTGAAGGTAGTTTCGACAAAGAATTCTTATGGGAAAAGGAATAATGTTTCTTTGCTATTATAAATAGGAAGGGAAAGTATTCTTGTAAGGGGGGTTGAGAAGAGAACAAGAGAGAATTAGACTTATAAACACAAAACAGATCAGAGACACATATTTCGATAATAAAATATCGTTCGTTCTGTGCCAATGTAGGTTGGATCTGATCCGCCGAACCACGTTAAATCTCTTTGTTGATTGGTGTATTTATCTATCTTCTGCCAAATTTACTTTTGGTTTCCCATAAACAAAACAAATTCACAGTTGAAGGAGGATTGTCTCAGGAGTAAAAAAAACCCTTATTGCCCTTGAGACCAAAATCAGCTGTCAACAGTTGGCGCCGTCTGTGGGGAGCTTAACAAAAAGCAGCTCGCGTGGTAAGACAATGGCAGAAGGTGGAAATCACCGGTCGTCAGGGTGTTCAACAGCAGAATGGATGGAGAAAATGGAGGAAAATATGAGGAAAGATAAGGAGGAAAATCAAGCCCTTTTGAAATCCATGATGGACAGACTGGAGAGGATGGAAGAGACGAATAATGAAAGACTTGAAGCCGGAACCAGTCGGAGGAGAGGTGAAATAACAGAAGGAAAAAGGATCGTAAATGTGAATGAAGACAATGAACCCATGAAGAATGACCCCTACGAGATAAGGTCTGTAGTGGTAGAAAAAGATTTGCAAGCGGAGGATATGTAGGATGAAGAAGAGGGGAGACAGTCGCCAGAGTCTTCCTATGATAGCCCACGCGACACCAGAATGAGAGATAGGAAGCATGGTGAAACGGGACGGGAAATATCAAGTCATGGGGAACGCCGCACCCGGGGTGACAGGCGAGAGGAAGGCCGCGGGGGGAGGCATGGTAACACAGATGGCAACATGAGGGCTTGGTTAAGAAAATAAATGATCAAGTGGGGAGTGAACCTCAAAACTGATACGGAAGTGAACCTCAAAACTGATCGCGATGAGGGAGTGCCCCCGTAAGATGGCCGGCCTGCCCGGTTTGGGAAATACAGCTACAGGGAATGTGTTCTCGTATGTTTTATCTGACCAACGGATCCGTGAGAAGCATAGCACGAGGAAGGATTATGTCCTCGTGGCGTTTGCTTGCTCCAGTGTTACCGAACATAAGGAGAAGCGTGCCCTTAATGTTTCGAACACTCTTTGATCCCTACCTATTTGATCATTCGGATCCGTGAGAAGCATAGCACGAGGAGGGATTATGCCCTCGTGGCGTTTGCTTGCTCCAGTGTTACCGAACATAAGGAGGAACATGCCCTTAATGTTTCAGAAACTCTTTGATCCCTACTTATTTGATCATTCAGATCCGTGAGAAGTAAAACACGAGGAGGGATTATGCCCTCGTGGCGTTTGCTTGCTCCAGTGTTACCGAACATAAGGAGGAGCATGCCCTTAATGTTTCAGACACTCTTTGATCCCTACTTATTTGATCATTTGGATCCGTGAGAAGCATAGCACGAGGATGGATTATGCCCACGTGGCGTTTGCTTGCTCCAGTGTTACCGAACATAAGGAGGAGCGTGCCCTTAATGTTTCGGACACTCTTTGATCCCTACCTATTTGATCATTCGGATCCGTGAGAAGCATAGCACGAGGAGGGATTATGCCATCATGGCGTTTGCTTGCTCCAGTGTTACCGAACATAAGGAGGAGCATGCCCTTAATGTTTCGAACACTCTTTGATCCCTACCTATTTGATCAGTCGGGTCTGTGAGAAGCATAGTACGGGGAGAGATTGTACCCTTGTGGCGTATGCCTGCTCCAGCATTGTAAGGAGGAGCCCTCGAACAAAACGCAGGCTCCATAGTGACCTGACGCATAGAGGAATGTGCCTTTACCATTCTAAACGCTCTTTAATCCAAATCCTGGTTCGCCGGGACTCTGAATTAAAAGATTCGGAATTGTGTTTTGGAGACCTCGGACAGGACGCTGTTTTGAGGCATCTGTGCTGTTGCTTTGGGATAAGTGTTAAGTCACCCCGTTTTTGATTTTATTTTCCAAAGTTTTGTTTTTATTTTTCGCTGGTCTGGCAAGGGTACGCCCATGCCAAATCCGATAGGCCTTCAAAGGTTGATTTACTTCCCTTCTGATTAAGTCCCAAGGATTAATCGGCTCGGGGCTGGATTCGTTCCGCCGAGGCCACTTGATTAATCAGCTCGAGGCTGGATTCGTTCCGCCGAGGCCACTTGGCTAATTGGCTCGGGGCTGGATTCGTTCCGCCTAGGCCACCTGGTTAATCGGCTCGGGGCTGGATTCATTCTACCGAGGCCACTTGATTAATCGGCTCGGGGCTGGATTCGTTCCGCCGAGGCCACTTGGTTAATTGGCCCGGGGCTGGATTCGTTCCGCCGAGGCCACCTGGTTAATCGGCTCGAGGCTGGATTCGTTCCGCCGAGGCCACTTGGTTAATCGGCTTGGGGTTGGATTCGTTCCGCCGATGCCACTTGGTTATTCAGCTCGGGGCTGGATTCATTCCGCCGAGGCCACTTGGTTATTCGGCTTGGGGCTGGATTCGTTCCGCCGAGGCTACTTGGTTATTCAGCTCGGGGCTGGAAACATTCCCACAGTGCCAAGTGTTTCCCTCAGCTCAGGGTTGGGTTACGTCCCACCAAGTCTGTCTTTTTGGACTGGGGATGTAACATTCCCCCAGATCAAAGTGTTTCTCTCAGCTCGGGGTCGGGTTACGTCCCACCGAGTCTATCTTTTCGGACTGGGGACGTAACATTCCCTCAGTGCCAAGTGTTTCTCTCAGCTCGGGGTCGGGTTACGTCCCACCGAGTCTATCTTTTCAGACTGGGGACGTAACATTCCCCTAGAGCAAAGTGTTTCTCCTAGCTCGTAGTCGGGTTTCGTTCCACTACATGATCCTATTTTCGGCTCGGGTTGACCCCTCATGTCCGGGCCTCGAGTGATCGTTCGTGGTAAAGCAATCAGAGCAAGCTATGAAAGACCAAAAAGAAAAGTGGAATAGAAACACATAAAAATATTTACATAAATATGATTGTAAAAAAGTTATTACAAGGAAAATGAAATTTGTTCGGGATTACACGGGGCCCCATTCAGGTTACCCCCTATAGATCGGCCACCAGTTTGCCAGCAGTACCACTCTTTTTATATAGTTCCCGGGACCAACTCGTACACTTGTTGGAACCGAGAACTAGGGGACAGATGTTGGAGGTATTTTCAAGCACCAAGGCATTTGAACAACACGGCAAGGGTAGAAAGGGTAACTCCCTTCTTGGTCAAGATCATTAATGCCGACCCGACCACTAAAGGCCGACAGTAAGGGGCCGAGCACTTATGATCGGTAGCCGACCACTTAAACCCGGATGGTCGGGCATTATCATATCGATAGCAGCATTCTCAGTCCAAGGGACCATTGTGACCGACCTCATGAAGACCGAGAATATGGCGAGATATGCTCCAGAAGATAAGGCATCCTATTTTTACGGATAAGAAGATAAGTTATCCTACTTTCATGGGGAAAAATTGGTAAGTCAGTGTCCTAATAGGATAAAGGAAGTGAAGGTAGTTTCGATTAAGAATTCTTATGGGAAAATGAAAATTGTTTCTTTGCTATTATAAATAGGAGGGGAAATTATTCTTGTAAGGGGGGTTGAGAAGAGAACAAGAGAGAATTAGACTTGTAAACACAAAACAGATCAGAGACACATATTTCGGTAATAAAATATCGTTTATTCTGTGCCCGTGGATGTAGGTTGGATCTGATTCGCCGAACCACGTTAAATCTCTTTGTTGATTGGTGTATTTATCTATCTTCTGCCAAATTTGCTTTTGGTTTCCCATAAACAAAACAAATTCACAGTTGGAGGAGAATTGTCTTAGGAGTAAAAAAAAAACTCTTATTGCCCTTGAGACCAAAATCAGCCGTCAACATAAACAAATATATTATCTAACAACTTATTTGAAACAAGGTCATTTGTTTTCACTCGACCCCGAGTCGCACAATTTTCAAAAGTAAGCTTTTTATTATATGTTAATGTTTAAAGATTTTGGATGAATAAACTCAAAATCTTAAAGCGTAAAAAAAAATTTTAACTGCAAATATAATGTTTATATTGAATAATTTTTTTTTTCTTATAACTCTATTACTAACTTTTAACATTATTTTATGATTGCATGGGTACTATGGAACTCACATTCCAGTCAAGGTACGTAAAAGATCATAAAATAAGTATTTCATTTCATTTTATTTTTTTTATTAAAACAATCCGTGGAAATTGTTAAAATTTAAAGAAATACTGATAAAACAATTCTTTAAAATCTCTAAGAGTCTGGATGTAAATCATACTAATATATTTTTTTGTCCCATATATTTCTTGGTGTTATCACATGTCACTTTGAAACATGCATATTCTTTGGTGTTGTCACGTCACTTTCAAACTTTGAAATATTTAGTGCATTTAAAGGTGAATAAACTTAACTACTGAAAACTTTGAGATATTTGGTGTATTTAGTAGGTGGATGAACTTGATCTAATAAATATATTTATCATTTTTAGGATGTGAATAAACTTGATCTAATGAATATATGTGTCATATCTAGGCGAATGAATTTGTTAATATAATTAGTTATTTTAGTTAAATGTGGTGTATTTGCTATTGTTATCACTGTAAATATAAGTATAACATAATAAAATAGACACTTTTTATTTTATAATGAATCAAAGGAAATTTTCTCTCCTCTTCATTTTACTTATTCAATTATCTCACGTAAAAACCTACGTCAACTTGATTCGATATAGTTTTAATGTTTATTAATCTCGATTGTTTCTGTATTAATGTCTATTATATATGAAGGGTTTTATGTGCATAAATATAAATCTCAGTTTCTTTTTTAAGAATTAAAACCACAGTCTCGCGTGGATACTCATCTAGTTAAAATAATTCATGGATTATAAAAAATCAGACATAATCGAAGAGAAAGAGAAGTTAATTACCTTAATATAACAATAATAATCAATCCGACTCGGACCAAGTAGTGGCTATTCGAGCTCGGCTTGACAAACACTTCTATGAGCTTGAGTTCAAATCGATCTTTATAAGTGTTGTTCAAATTCGACTCGTTAAGAACATATTGAGATCGAGCTCGGCTCGAATTCTTAAAAAATTAGATTTTTATTTATTCATTCAAATTTTAAATAAATTCCCTATAAAATTAAATGTTTATGAACACATATATTTTATAATATCGAGTCAAATTGTGTCTATACAATCCGAATCAAGTCAATTTTGAATAGTATTCGTAAGTCAAAAACTAACCGAATCAAAATTTCACGAATCGGTCTCGTTTAATAATCGGGTAATTATTTTCGAGTTCCAATAATTAATTTATTAAATGAATCGATTTTGAACTAGACCAGACATGTTGGTTAGGTTCATTTATGGCCCTAATAATTGCTATTCTACCATTATTTGAAGTTGCCCAAACAAATAATAATAACGGAAACAAAGACAATATTTTTGGAGAATTATCATTTATGTACTCTGTTGCAGCAATGTTGGATACAAGAGACAACAATGGCAACCCTAAGATTGAATCAAGAAAGAAAAATTCTACTGACCCAGCCACTAACCTCTCTGTCTCCAGAAATATGCAGAAGCAAGAAAGATTTTCTTTTTAACAGCCAAGAGCTTCACGCTCTCTCTTTATTATTAGAGATGAATCCAGAGTTTGTTACAGTGAATGAATTTACAGAAGCAAAGCAAAGTATATAAAGTCTCATATCTATCTTACACGTGCCAATCTTCATTTGCACATGACACCTAGAAGAAGAAACTAACATAGGCAATAATTATAAAAAAAATTAATAATAATAATAATAAACAAACAAACAAAAAAAGTGAAGAAGATACCGCATATATCAAAAGCTATCCATGAGATACCAATAATTAGGTGATACACAAGTCCAATTGGTGTTATCTACTTATATAATTAACTAAAAGTTGAGTGATAGTGGTGGACACAAAATCGGTGAATCATATTGAATCAGATAGATCAGTTCGGTTTAGTTGTATTTGTTTTCAATTCACATTTTAGTAGAGAGTTGGATGAATGGATAATTTGGAATTAAATAAAAAAAATATTTTGAAAGGCATAAATTGAACCAATCTAATGTCGATTTGATCTGATTTCTATTATGTTCAGTTAAAAGCAATTTTTGTTTTGTACAAAAATCTTCTGATTCAGTTCAATTCACCGATATATAAATTAATATGCTCAACTCACATAAAGTGTGAACCCTATTTTAATAATTATTAATTTTTAAACACAATCTATGAACTTAACGCTGATATTAAACAAGTTATGGTTTTGAAGGTCATGTGAGCCCAAGGTGTTGGCTTTCTTAGCTCAATAATTTGAAGTGAACAGCAGTTCGCCAATAATGGAAAAAAAGCAAGCACGTCAATTAGTGGAAACTGATTGGATATCTATAAATTTAGTTTTTTGTTATTGCTAATAATGTTCTGTAAAACAAATTGCATGAATATAAATTTTTTATAAAACAAATAAAAGTTGTTAACTATAGATATTATATTATAATCACGCTCATATATAAGAATTGATTGCTTGTAGATGTGTAAATATGGGTGACGACTGATGACAAATACTGCATTAAATTTTCGTATTCTAATTGTCATATATTAATAATTGTGTCGTGTTATGTCAATCCATTTATTAATGTGTCATATTTGTGTCCGTAGTAAAAATTTTATTAAATGAATCACGTTCGAATAAAAAATGAGTACATATTTATGATCGATTTACTACGAAGGTATCCGTTTACTGTTCCAAATGACGTGATTTGGTGGTGTATGGCTCAAGATTTCACCTTAAGGTCTTGGGTTCGAATAGAGGGAGTGCGTTTCTTGTAAGAACCTAAGACAGTCAAAGATTTTACCTGCTCCGCTTAAACCCAGAAGAAGTGGTTTGATGGTAGAATTTCCAACGATTCCAAAAGAAAAAAGTATCAATTTACTAATTATATCAACGTGTCAGATCATTTATTAAATAAATCATATTCGTGTTCTGTTAGGGGATCGTGGGCTGAAGCTAACACACAAGTAAAGTGAAATTGAGAATAATTGTTAGTTCATGAGGTTTTGCCTACCATATAATAGTACAATAATAATTAGGAGGCTTAGCCTACCATAAATCTTCACAATAAAATAAAGCGATGAGACACAGATTTAACGTGGTAAAACCCTCAATGTAAGGGAAACATCCACGGGCAAATATAGAAGGATTTCACTATAGTGGAAAGAATTTTACAACCTCTCTCTAAACACAATGAGTATCTCACACTCTCTTAGAATATGAGAATTACAACTCTCTCACAAACTCTTAAAAAGAAACTATATTTTCTCTATTAAAATACAGAGGATTTGGTTGAGAATGAGATAAAGAAAATAATGAAATAACTATTTATAGGCATGAGATTTACTGTGCAAATAATGAATTCTAATTTTTTATTATTTTTTTAAGCACGTGGGACCCGTCATAAATTTAATATAATTTTTCTTAATCATTTGCACCTTTCGATGCAATGATTAACAATTCTCCCATTTGAAAACTAAATTGAAAACCAATCAATTTTCACACCATCCATTTCTTATTTCAGCAAAACCTTCTGGTTGGAGCATATAAATTTCTTCTTCAAGTTCTCCATGAAGAAATGCAGTTTTCACATCCAACTGTTCCAGATGTAGGTCAAAAATAGCACACATATCCAGGACTAATCTGACTGTTGTAAGTCGAACCACCGGAGAAAATATCTCGTTGAAATCAATCTCTTCTTTCTGAGCACCACCAATCGTGCACGATACCGTTCTACTTGATCATTGTGACCAGCGTAAACACACACGTATAACGCAAGTGTACGTATCGTTCAAGTAGTATAAAAAGTATCGATCTCGCGAAGACTTAATACCTAATCTATTAATTTTATGAGGTCAAATGATTACTAGTATCTAACAGGTTGATTAATTGATTTGAAATGGTGATGATTCTAAATTTAAAAACAAGTAAATAAAATTGCACAAAAATAGGTTTAAGAAAATTCAATATTAAAAACTATTTAAGGTTGTGAATCTTTCTAATATCTTTTAAAAGATGAAGTGGTTATTTTATGTTTGTATAATAAATCGGTTTACTAACCTGGAACACTAAATTATGCGAAAGCCTCTGTCGATGGTCAGACGCAAATACCCAGTATAACCCAATTGAACCATATGTCTATGTCAACCAAATTACCTGAATTCATTAAGTTTAAGTTTCAATTATGGCTACCCCTGCCCGACAGGTATATGTCTATCCTGTAAGGAAATCTATTAAAGGGTTATCTATCCTCAAGGAAGATCGTGGGCTATTAAGTTTAAGGCTGAAACCTAAAATTCATTTGTCAAGTTTACTTTAGATTTACCACATCAATCTTATTGGTGATCAGACAACAAGAAGCATTAAGCTTATGACTTAATAAGTAAATCTTTAAATTTCCCAAACTATAAAATAATCCCTTATAAACCGGTGATATTAGAATTCATCACAACCCTAGATAACTAACTTAGTTACGACACATAACTAGGGCTAGTAAAAACTTAAATAAAATAAAAGACATAAAGTAAAATGTTGAAAAGTAAATTGCTGAAAAGTAAATGACGGAAAGTAAATGCTAAAATCAAATGCTGAAAAGTAAATGCTGAAAGTAAATTACTGAAAAGTAAATGCTGAAAGTAAATTGCTGAAAGTAAATTGCTAAAAAGTAAATGCTGAAAGTAAATTGCTGAAAAGTAAATGCTGAAAGTAAATTGCTGAAAAGTAAATAAAGTAAAAGTACAATAAAAGAAAATGCTGAGGTAAAGGGATCCACTTTTATTACTTCTATTTTAGATATCTCCCTTAATATAATATATTAACTTTGCATGATAATTACCAACCAGCCATATATGCGGTATCCAGATTAAGTCAAATTAATAATTAATTACCAACCGACCAATCAGGCAGTGTCCAGTTTAGTCAGGTTAAAACCAATTTAAATAATTATCAACCGACCAATATGGCGGTATCCTCGTTAAGTCAGGTTTTAACTAGTTTATATATTATAATTAAGGGAGATTAATCTAAATATTAGTAATAAAAGTTTTACCTTTTACCCCAGCAAATGGGAGTTACCTCCTCATTACTGAAAAGTAAAAACTGAAAATTAAAGAAAGAAAAGTACTGTGCGTAAAAGTAAATTGCGGAAAGTAAAAACTGAAAAGTAAAGAAAAGAAAGTGCGGAAGCGGAAATTAATTACTGAAAGCTGTAAATAAACAAACAAGATACAATTTTCTTAGTATTCTTAAGGAATTCCTTAGAAGAAAGTATGAATTTACAAATGAAATGGCTTGGTATTTATAGGCAAAATTTTGCCTCCATCAAATCATCCACCAAATCCATTATTAATTGTTCCATTAATTGCTCCACCAAATCCATTATTAATTGCTCCACTAATTTCTTATCATGTTTGGTGGTGATTTGATAATTTTTATTATTTATTTATTAATTTATTTTTTGCTTTGAAAATGACTTTAATAATTACACACAACACACTTCTGGATGGTTCATCAGTTTCGGGCATGAAATATTCAGAATTCGAAATTATTTTGTCTTTCAAAGTTGTAGATCTTTGAGTCTTTTTTAATCTGGAACTTGAATCAGCTCAATCTGATATCGGAGTAAAAATTTATGCCCAAAATACGACAGATGCGCAAAATTGGAATTTCCAAAACTGCACTTCGTTAAAACGCCATTTCAAGTTTCCAATCTCCAAAATTAATATGTCAAGTCCAATTTTTGCTCTTATTTGACCCACATTTCGTCCTAAATGATTTCATTGTGTCCCAATATTATTTTATCTGCAAAATAAACTAAAACACATCAAAACGTTTATCAAACCCGAGAAACTAAACAAAATATTAAGTAAAATGGGCGGTAAATATTGATATATTTTCCGCTCATCACACCCCCAAACCTAACATTTTGCTATTCCTCGAGCAAAACAACAAAATAAAATACAAGAAACAATTAAAATTAAACTAAGCCACTTTCGTAGAGATCACGGTTGCATTTAGCATATGCATCAAGCCTTTAAACCCCTAGGTGTCCCTAGTGGACGAGTTATAGTCTCGTGAGGGCTTACAGTAACGATACCCACAAACGTTTTACAAAAGTAAAAAATATAATAAAACTAATACACACAAAAACAAAAAGACAATAGAAAAGAGAATAAAGAAGTTAGTGACTAAACAGATGAAACATCTAATCCAAGTCAATAGTTGTTTTGTTTCATTCTAAATTACCGAATAAGTAAATTCTCCGATTAATTTTACCATTCTCCATATACACAGTCGACAAAATATTAATCAACTCATTTTTGCCCACAACATTCACAAGTGCAATTGATAAGAGAGTAATATTTTTGTCCTAAAATTTTATCAGAATTCACATCTTTTTGCAGCAATGGAATAATTTTTCTGATTTTTTCTGATTTTATTATTTGATTTTTGATTGATTTTTTTTATTTATATACAATATCTTCCATCTATGTAGCGAGTGTTGGGTCGGTGACTCCCAAACCAGTTGGTTTTAGGGCACCAGGTATTAAGACACCCCTACAGACTTAATTACTCAGACTTCAGATGTATATATTTTTGCAGCATCTTTGATCCATGTAGCGAGCTTTAGGCCAGTGACTCCCAAACCAGCTGGCTTTAGGGCACTAGGTGTTAAAACACCCTTACAGACTTAATAACTCGGATCTCAGATGTTTTTTTTTACTCCATCACTTTTTGAGATGCTTCCTCCAATTAAACTAGAGCACTGAATATTACAAACTTTTCAATTTTAGCTCATGTCCGTATGTTACAATGCATGTTGATAATATATGCTAACTAAGCATATGAAGATCCATTTTAGTCAGTTTTATGGAGAATTTACAAATTAAATAATTTAAAATGAAATAAACAAAAACTAACTTGTTTCAAAAATGGTTTGAGATACGTCTCAGGAGTGGAAATTCCTTACACAACTATCTCTTACCAATTTCACCTTTTTAGTCAAAATAAAAACACAAAATATTTTTGTAATTTTGAAAATTTGAATTTTTTTTTTTGTATTTTTCGAAAAATTTTGGACTAAAAATAAAAACAACACACAAACAAAAAACAAGGTACTAATCAACTAATTCCCTCCCCCAAACCTAAATGAGACATTGTCCCCAATGTCTTAAACAGTAGAAGAAGAGTTTAGAAGATAATACCTGATTAGCTGAAATTCTACAGGAAATTAAAGGTTAAGATCCAGATTAATCCGACGCCTCTTACCACGATCGTCCTCGGACCAATTTATCTTTGAAATGATAGGGTCAACTTGTGGTTCATAGGCTAAGAGTTGGTCTATTAGATCCGGAGCAGTTCTGGCAGTATAGAGGAGTTCTTTCATAGGTTTTGACACGAACCCTTTTCTCCGAGCATCATCAAGAAACACACAAAGAAAATCATAAAATCCATCAACGTTAAACAGCCCAATTGGTTTCTGGTGTATGTTCAAGTTCGCCCAAGATAGCACTATAAAAATTTCCTCCAATGTGCCCAAGCCACCTGGCAAAACAATAAAAGCATCAGCACGGTTAATCATTTCTACCAATCGTTCAGACATACCTGGCACGATCAGTTCATCTCCGTTTGATGGTCCAATAATATTTGCCTCCGCCAAGGGTTTTGGAATGATTCCCAAAACGTGACTGCCTCCTTCCTGTACGGCTTTTGAAACGATCCTCATAAGTCCAAGATTGCCTCCGCCATATACTAAGTGCATATTTCTTGCAGCTAAGACTCGACCCAATTCATGTGCTGCTTCTACGTATTGTGGCTTAACACCAACACTAATTCCGCAAAACACACAGATGTTTTCAACTCGTCTTCTTGAAGTGGCTTCCATGTTTTACTCTGGATGTCTTCAGAAGTGCAATGATGAGTTGAATTTATAACACCTGAAAATGGTGAGTAAAATAATAGCACTAGTACCTGCCAAATGACAATTATTAGTTAATAGTAAAATAAATCGTGATAGTCAAAAAGGTCTGGATCCTGTCGGAGAAAATAAAAGAAAACAACAAAGCAAATTACAATTATTAGGAAAAGACAAAGAGATATAATGTTTACAAGAAAAGTAGCGGCTTGATTGACGTCTATGCGTCAGAGACAAGCTTCCCATCCAATTTTCTTATAAATTGGCAAACATGGTCTTTTTGAGTTAGATTCCCGAGACTTAACTGTTGTCTTTCTTTTTGAAATTGTGTATGTAATTTGCGAATGGCTATATGAACATATCCACTAAGATGCGTCTCAAGAGTCGAAGATATATTATCTACAGACTCCTTACTCAAGCAATCCCTAATGAATTTAATTTTATTTTCGCGATTATCAGACACCATTCCTAAAGAACGACAACGAGTATTGTAATTCCAGCGTGCACATTTGTAACAAACACCCATTTGCTTAGCTCTACATTTCTTTGCATAGGTGCTTCTTCCAAAACCAGACAGATGTGAAATAAAAGAGTCAGAAGACTCACCTGCCAATCGGACCCGTGCTTCAATTACCCAACGAATATCTTTAGGAACACCATGGATCGTTAGTAATCTCATATGTTCTAAGCGAGCTTTGTAGACTTTCATCAGAGAGTTTTGAGGGAGAGAAGGAAATTGCTTGTGAAGTTTTGCGAGAACTTCTTCCATCGTGAAATGAATTTACCTGCAAAATTTAAATACACAAAAATAAAACACACCAGATCATAATATATACACAAATTGCATGGGTTGCCTCCCTGCGAGCGCTAAGTTTAAAGTCATCAGCTAGACGTGACTTCTCGATTTTTAGGCTGGATCTGAAAGTGTGACATTTTCTTTTTGTCGCTCAAACAATTCTCCCCAGTAGTGCTTGACACGCTGACTGTTAACCTTGAATGTTTCGTTGGTGTTGGGATCCAGTAACTCAACAGCTCCATATGGTAAAACCTGAGTGATCACAAATGGACCTGACCACCTTGATTTCAACTTTCCAGGGAAAAGTTTCAACCGTGAATTGTACAACAACACTTGCCGCCTTGG
This sequence comes from Zanthoxylum bungeanum, assembly GCA_019454045.1. Taxonomy (NCBI): domain Eukaryota; kingdom Viridiplantae; phylum Streptophyta; class Magnoliopsida; order Sapindales; family Rutaceae; genus Zanthoxylum; species Zanthoxylum bungeanum. The sequence goes on from SKCR01026488.1 coordinate 381,881, forward strand.
TTCCAATTGTCTGTATACTATTTTTCGATCATGCCATTTCTTGGTCTTTTCTTTGTACAATATGGCATTCTCATAAGCCTGTAAGCGAAATTCCTCTAATTCGTTGAGTTGGTGAAGTCGTTTCTCTCCTGCAGCTTGTGAATCAAGATTCAACTTCTTCAGTGCCCAGTACACCTTGCGTTCAAGCTCAACTGGCAGATGGCACGCTTTTCCAGACACCAATCGATATGGGGACATACCAATGAGTGTCTTGTAAGCTGTTCGGTAGGCTCATAATGCATCATCTAGTTTTGTAGACCAATCTTTCCTTGTTGATCCAACAGTTCTCTCCAAGATTCTTTTGATTTCCCTGTTTGAAACTTCAACCTGTCCATTTGACTGTGGATGGTAAGCAGTGGCAACCTTGTGAGTAACTCCGTATTTGGATAGGAGTGCATCAAAGTATCTGTTACATAAATGTGAGCCACCATCACTGATAATTGCCCGAGGTGTTCCGAACCGAGTGAAAATATTCTTTTTCAGGAATTTGATCACCACTTTTGAATCATTGGATGGTAATGCAATTGCTTCAACCAATTTGGAGACGTAGTCTACAGCAACCAAGATGTACAGGTTTCCGAATGATGGAACAAAGGGTCCCATGAAATCTATACCCCACACATCGAATATCTCCACTTCCAGAATATTTTGCAACGGTCCTTCATTTCTCTTCGAAATATTCCCCATTCTCTGGCACTTGTCATATTGAAGAGCAAAAAGATAAGCATATTTAAAAAGAGTGGGCCAGAACAAACCTGATTGTAGGACTTTGGCTGCAGTTTTGTTTTCGCTGAAGTGTCCGCCATATAGTGATGAATGACAGTGCTGCAAAACACTGTTGACCTCCTCTTGTGGAACATACCGTCTCAATAATTGATCAGCACACCGTTTGAACAGGTACGGCTCATCCCAGACATAGTGCTTGACTTCTTTGAAGAATTTCTTCTGTTGCTGAGTTGTCCATTCCAACGGCCATCTTCCTGACACAATGTAGTTGACATGGTCAGCATACCAAGGGGCATCTTGTTGTTTCATGGCAAACAGCTGTTCATCTGGAAAATTTTCTTTGATTAACAGATCTTTGCCAGCTGTTTCTCCATTCTCGAGCCTTGATAAATGATCTGCCACTTGGTTTTCTGTCTTTTTCCTGTCTTTGATCTCCACGTCAAATTCTTGCAGAAGAAGTATGCAACGAATCAATCTGGGTTTGACATCTTTCTTCGTGATCAAGTATTTGATTGCTGAATGATCTGTGTAGACCATCATTTTAGGACCCAGCAGATAGGAGCGAAATTTGTCAAAAGCGTACACAACTGCAAGCAACTCCTTTTCAGTGGTTGTGTAGTTGAGTTGAGCTTCATTCAAAGTTCTGCTGGAGTAGTAAATGGTGTGAAAAATCTTTGTTTTGCGTTGTCCCAAAACTGCACCTACAGTAAAATCACTAGCATCACACATTACTTCAAATGGAATGGTCCAGTCTGGTGCTACAATGATGGGGGCATAAATCAGCTTTTGTTTTAAGATCTCAAAAGCTTCCTGTCATTCTTTGGTGAAGTTGAAAGGCACATCCTTCTCCAGAAGATTTTACAAAGGTTTAGCAATCTTGGAAAAGTCTTTGATAAATCTCCTGTAAAACCTGCATGTCCAAGAAAACTCCGAATCCCTTTTACAGATGTCGGCGGAGGTAGTTTTTCAATTATTTCAATCTTTGCTTTATCTACCTCGATTCCTTTTTGTGAGATCCGGTGTCCAAGAACAATGCCCTCATGTACCATGAAATGGCATTTCTCCCAATTGAGCACCAGGTTTGTATCTTCGCACCTTTGTAACACTTGTTCCAAATTTTGCAAGCAGTAGTCAAAAGAATCTCCAAACACAGAAAAATCATCCATAAAAACCTCCATACTCTGCTCCAGCATGTCTGAGAAGATGGCCATCATGCAACACTGAAATGTAGCAGGGGCATTACATAATCCAAATGGCATTCTGCGGAAAGCAAAAGTACCATAGGAACATGTAAAGGTAGTTTTCTCCTGGTCTTCTGGTGCGATGGAAATCTGATTGTACCTGAATATCCGTCCAGAAAATAATAGAACTCATATCCCGCCAGTCTGTCTAACATCTGGTCAAGGAATGGTAGCGGAAAATGGTCATTTCGTGTTGCTTTGTTCAGCTTTCGGTAGTCCATGCATACTCTACATCCAGTCACCGTTCTGGTTGGGATTAGCTCGTTCTTTTCATTGGTAACCACATTGATTCCTCCTTTCTTCGGCACACACTACATAGGACTCACCCAAGTACTATCTGAGATGGGGTAAATGATACCAGCATCCAACCATTTGATGATTTCTTTCGTTACGACCTCCTTCATGATTGGATTGAGTCTCCGTTGATGTTCCACTGTGGGTTTGTACTCATCATTCATCAGAATCTTGTGCATGCAAAATGATGGACTAATGCCTCGAATGTCTGCTATAGTCCAGCCAATGGCTCTTTTGTGCTCTCATAATACTCTCAGTAACTTTTCTTCAAGCTCCAATGTTAGTGAAGAAGAAATAATAACAAGTAATTCATAAGAGTTTCCAAGAAATGCATACCTGAGATGGCTCGGAAGTAACTTCAGCTCCAGCTGTGGTGGTTCTTCAATCGAAGGCTTGATTCGATCTTTCTTTGGCAGTTCCAGGCTTTCCACTTGTGGTGTCGCTTTGAATTGGAATGGTTTGTCAAGGTAGTTGATACATTCCAGGATTTCAGCATCTAGCTCGCTGTCAGTCATGTTGGTGATGCAAGCTTCAAGTGTATCCGTGGGATTTAGCTCAGTATCCTGAACGATACTATCAACAACATCAACTCTGAAGCATTCTTCTTCCTTTTCATCGCTCGGGATTTTCATGGCTTTGAAAATATTGAAAGTAACTTCTTGGTCCTGAACTTTCATGGTTAGTTCTCATTTTTGTACATCAATCACAGTTCGTCATGTCCCCAAGAATGGTCTTCCAAGGATGATAGGCACATCTTTGTATTCTTCCATGTCAAGGATAATGAAATCTGCTGGAAGAATGAGTTTGTCGACTTTGACCAGCACATCTTCAACAACACCTCTTGGAAATGCGAGCGTTCGATCAGTAAGTTGTAATGAGACTGAGGTAGGCATTGCTTCTCCAATTTGCAGTTTCCTGTAAATAGAAAAGGCATCAAATTAACACTTGCACCTAAGTCATATAAAGCCTTGCCGATATAGTGTTCTCCAATGGTGCATGGGACAGTGAAACTTCCAGGATCTTTCAGCTTTGGGGGAAGTTTCCTCTGAATAATGGCACTGCATTCTTCCGTCAATGCTACTGTCTCGTAATCTCCCAATCTTCGTTTTCGTGAAAGAATGTCTTTCATGAATTTTACATAGCTGGGCATTTCTTCCAAGGCTTCTGCAAATGGAATGTTGATGTGAAGCTTTTTGAACACCTCCAGGAATCAAGCAAACTGCTTTTCCAGTTTGTTTTTTCTGAAGTCGTTGTGGAAAATGTAGAGATGGAGTGATCTGATCTTTTTCTTTTTCCTTTGCTTCTTTTTCCTCCATATGTTGCTTTGTTTCTTTTGAAACTTCCTCAATTGTTGCCTTGATTCCAACATCTTTGTTGATTTCAGTACCGCTTTTCAAGGTGATGGCTTGACATTGCTCATTCCCTCGGTTCCTTGGATTAGGTTCTGTGTTGCTGGGAAGATTACCTGGCGGTCTGTAACTTTGAGCATTGGCCAGTTGTTCGATTTGATTCTCCAGTGCTTTGATGTAAGTAGATTGGCTCTGAAAGATAGCATCATATGCTGCTTGTTACTTTTTGAACATCTTTGCAATCCATTCTTTCATTTCTGGTTCTTTTTCATGTTCCTGGCCTTTGTTCTGTTGTTGAAATCCTGGTGGTGATAGTTCTGCTGTTGGAATCCAAGTGGTGGATTGTTCTTTTGTCCTGAATTGTTGCTCCATGAAAAATTGGGATGATTCCTCCACCCTGGGTTGTAGGTGTTGGAATATGGATTGTTCCCCTGTCTGTTGAAATTGTTGACATAATTCACCGTCTCTTCAAGTTGGTTTAGTTCTGGTGCTCCTCCATATGGTGAGCTTGTGGATCCAGTGTTGAGAGTCTCCATGAATTTGCATATCTGATCCAGCTTGGTGTTGACTGCTGTATTGGCTCCACTTTCATAAATTCCTGCAATTCTTTGGATCATGCTCCTTTCTGTTGGCCACAAGGAATTATTGTTGGCCATTTCTTCGATTAGGTCCCAGGCTTGATCTTCTCCTTTTTCCATTAAAGCTCCTCCAACAGCAGCATCGATTGTAGTTCTCATCAGTCCAGAAAGTCCATTATAGAAGGTTTGGACTTGAAGCCATTTTGGAATCTCATGGTGAGGACATTTCCGGAGTGTAGGACACAGGACCTGGGCGACGCCGTTCCTAGGCTCGCGGCCTAGTTTGGGAAGTACTGAATAACATGGAGTCGCCACCCGGTGTGAACCGGGACAAAGATTTAAGGCCGCACTCACCCCTCGCAAGGGAAGACCTCAAACCGTTGGGTTCGGAATGGTCCCTTACTCATGTCACTTGTAATGAAAGGATTTATGTAATAATTTAATCAAGCTTAAGTAACACTTATTTCCAAGAGTATCATGCTTCTAAATTCTCATGTGTAAAATAAAACTTATGTACGCATTTCGCATATATCTTACATTTAAATTTGCATACTTAACATATATCAAGATAGCAACTAACATACAACTTTACTTGCATATCACATTCAGGAAAACACAAGCACATATATTACCCATACAAGCACACATGTTAACCATACAAGCACACATATGGGCACTTTTCCAAGTGGTACGTGGAATTGTAGCCCAAGTACAGACCGCACTACCGTCCATTCGGAATCGGCTACGGAATTTACGTCTGGGTTTCCATCCGATATACCGCAAGAAATAATACTCAAATGTTATCATGACACAAGCATATGAACGGTAATACATCAACATATTTGCATTTATACATGTGGAGATAGCTACTAGGAAAACTATGCATGAAATCTAATGAAAAAGACTCAGTTCAGTGTGTTCGCGTTCGTGTAGCGTTCGTAAACGCGTTCGAACGGAAATGAAACAGAATGTTCACGTTCGAGTAGCATTCGTAAACGCGTTCGAACGGAAATGAGACAGAATGCTCACGTTCGTATGGCGTTTGTTAACGCGTTCGAACGGATATGAGGCAGAATGCTCACGTTCGTATGGCGTTTGTTAACGCGTTCGAACGGAAATGAGACCTGACACATGATAAGGCAAAAACACATGCGCGTTCGAGTTGCGTTCGTAAACGCGTTCGAACGGGAACAGACCTGATGCATGAAATGGGACGCAATACATAAACACAAGATAAAAGGGCGCGGCGAAGTACTGCCATAAAGGTGACCTTTTGGGGCTCTTGATCTCTCAAAGAGAGGACCTTTAGACAACATACTAAGCCCATGCGCGTCACATCACACATACAAGAATAGAACCAATCATATCAACCAAGTGTGCCCGATTGAACATATCTGACATCCAATCTGAACACACATCAACCGGCGCGGCGAAGTAGTGTCACAAAGGTGGCCTTTTGGGGCTCTTGATCTCTCAAAGAGGACATTTGAACTAACTCACTAAGCCCATGCGCTTGGTTGAATCATGCATAACTAAACAACATATTGAATTCAAGTAAAGAAAACTAAATAAACAAAAGCAACACAACAAAAGAAAGATGGTGCTGTTTACCCAAGCGGTACGTGGAGTTGTGGCCCGAGTACAGATCATATTACCGTCCATTCAGAATCGGCTATGAAATTTATGTCCGGGTTTCCATCCGATATACCGCGAGAGTTGACACATCTCTCATTCATCCAATACCCACAACATACATCATACACACAACGGATACCACAAATACAGAAAATATAATCAAAATAAATGACCAAAAAATAAAATGAGAATAAGTGTGAAAGATATCCTCAGGTCTAACCTTTTAAGCCGTCTCTCGGACTCGCGTTCCACGGAAATCGAAAGAGGGTAAAGCTCCGCAACTTTCTGGTCCACTGGTTCAACGTCCTAGCTCACTGCTTCGATGTTTTGCTTACGGTTCAAACTCCGTTCTGCTCCTATTCGGCTTCTGTCTTGCTGCTCACTGCACGGGCCACCTGTTTTAACGTTTTCAATAAACTATTCCAAGTTTGTGTGGGTTCTTAGTGCAATTATATGTGATTATTTTTAAGATTATCTATGCGGTTTTTATGTTACTGTTTTTTAAGGATTTGGGCTACTGTTTTAAGGTAATCTAGGAGGTTGTTTAGGCGTGTTTTAGGATTCGGCTAAGGGTGAGTTTGGTGCTTTAGATTCGGCTATGGAGGGTGGTTTAGGTGCTGGCTTACATTTGTTTATAGGGTGGGGCTGTTTCTTTGTTTAATATTTCTTGCTATCATTCTTGTGTGAATTGTGTGTATGAGCTAGGGAGATTGGAGCGGAGGGATGGCTAGGTTAGGGGTTGTTTATATAGAGAATGGCTAGGGCTTCACCTTGTCTCACAAGGAAGAGATTTTGGCATTAAATAGGGGATAGGATTTGGTGTTTAGCAAGGAAAGTCAAAGATTGAGGGGGGGGACAAATTTGGTTTAGATTAGGAAGTCAATACTTTAAATTGGTGGATATCTTATTGAATTAGGAAGTCAAATATGTGATTGGCTTTAATTGGTTAAGATTGATTTTAATTAGGCATATCTTCTTTTTAGTTTTAGTATATAATATATTTGATTTATTTATATTAGGCATGATTTTATTTTATGTTTTATTTAATTGGTAAATGATTTAAATATTTTATTTAATGTTTAATATTTATTTATTTAATTTGGGATGTGTTTTATGGGCTTTGGGGGGCCAAATGGGGGTGGGGTGTGAGGCTAGCAGCAAAACCAGAATTACCGGCTCCGTTCGAACGCCTCCTCGCACGCGGCACGAACGTCCGCAATCTGCACGAGGTTCGAACGGAGGAACGAACGCAGCACCAACGAAGACAGTGAACTTGTGGAAGAACTTGATGACATACTTTTCCGAATTTCCCCTTCCGACCTCCGTTTCCCGCAATATCCTTAGCTAAAAAGGTAGTGCCTCCAATTGAGACTCATCATCGGGTTTCACATGCGAAAATGCAATGCCTACAGTCGCCCCCACTTTGATGGGACTTGTGCAGTGTGTGACTTTGAACAATCCTATCAAAGTTATGCAATGCATTTTTACTTACCTGGCTCGCCAGCTGCCACTTGACTTACCATGTGTTGAGTTGATTTGTGTGGTGAGGTGCTGCGACCCCTGGTTCATTCCCGAACCGTGTTGTGATGTGGTCCATTCCGAACCGTGCTTCCATTCTTGGAGTGCCATTCCCGGCTTGTTCATTCTCGAACTGTGTTAAGATGAGGCTTTATTCCTCCCGAGCTTTATTCCCGAACTGCTGAGGTGAGGCTTTATTCCTCCGAGCTTTGTTCCCGAACTGTGTTGAGATGAGGCTTTATTTCCGTACTGAGCTGAATGCAGGCTTTCTTCCTGAATTGTACTGAATGTGGGCTTTATTCCCGAGTTTACTGGACGTAGGCTTTCTTCCTGAATTGTATTGAATGTGGGCTTTATTCCCGAACTGCACTGAGTGTGGGCTTTATTCCTGAACTGTGTAGATGAGGCTTTATTCCTCGAGCTTTATTTCCGAGAGTTGTTGAGATAAGGCTTTATTCCTCCCGAGCTTTGTTCCCGAACTGTGTTGACATGAGATTTTCTTCCCCTTGAGCTTTGTTCTCAAACTATACTGACATGAGGCTTTATTCCTCCCGAGCTTTGTTCTCTGATCTGAGCTGACTGTGTGGCTTTGTTCTTGAACTGTATCGAATGCAGGCCTTCTTCCTGAACTGAACTGAATGTAGGCTTTCTTCCTGAACTGCACTGAGTGTGGGCTTTATTCCCGAACTGAACTGGCATGAGGCTTTCTTCCCCTTGAGCTTTGTTCTCAAATTATACTGACATGAGGCTTTCTTCCCCTTAAGCTTTGTTCTCAAACTATACTGTCATGAGGCTTTCTTCCCCTTGAGCTTTGTTCTCAAACTATACTGACATGAGGCTTTATTCCTCCTTGGGCTTTGTTCCCTGACTGTATTAACTGTGGGCTTTGTCCCCGAACTGTTACTGTAAGTTGTTCATTCCTGAACTGTTATCGTGAGGTGGTTCATTCCCGAACCGTGCTTCCATTCTTGGAGTGCCATTCCCGGCTTGTTCACTCTTGAACTGTCCATTCCCGGACCATATCTCCATTCTCGGAGTGCCATCCTCGGCGTGCTCATTCCCGAGTGTCCATTCCCGGACTATATCTCCATTCTCGGAGTGCCATTCTTGGCAGAACTGATATGATATAATGTGGGCCTCGACCCTGGGACTCATTCCCAAACTGTGTTTGATGTGGGCCTCGACCCTGGGACTCATCCCAAAACTGATGTTGAAGTGGGCCTCGGCCCCAACTGCTACTGACATGGGCCTCGCCCCCAGATTGATGCTGATGTGGGTCTCGACCCTCGGTTCATTCCAAATTCTACTGATGCGGGCCTCGACCCTGGGATTCATTCCCTGGATTCATTCCAAAATTTTGCTGATGTGGGCCTCGGCCCTGGGATGATGTGGGCTTCGCCCTAAACTATATTGATATGGGCCTCGCCCCCAGACTGATACAGCTGATATGAGCCTCGCCCTAAGGCTGATACTGATACGGGCCTCGCCCCTAGACTGATACAGTACTGTCGATGTTCCTGATTGGTTTGTCTTTTGACGCTTTCTTTTTTTCTTTTGAAACCTGTTATTACAAAACAGAACAAACAAAAAAAGGATGCAAATATGTTACGTGTATGCATGCATGCGTGAATGAGTTTCCTATCTCGTTGGGTTAGGTCTTCCGTCGATTCCATTGATGACCATTCTTCTCTTAGGGAAAGTACCATTTCCACCTGTCTACCCTGATTTGTTCCAGGAACCCGTTTCTTTCCAAGTCTAACAGTCCCACTGTCTCCATTTCCCAATTCCTGAATGGCTAACTTATCTTTTCTGCTTGCTTCTTTTGAGGATTCCCTACGCTTTGAGCATCACATTACCAAGATTGAACACACTCATGTTGCAAGTTTGAAAGTAATAGTCTTAGGCAGATAAATAAAATGGTCGCCTTTATTATTGTTGAGGAAACATTCGAACAGGTAAACAAAATCAATGTCTTTATTAAAAGTGCAAGATAAACTAGGAGAAACAACAGTGCCCTCTTCTTCAGCCCATGGTTCTTCACTATTGTTATCCCTTATTCTTATGAAGCTGAGTGGTTGAGAGTTTGGAGGACAAGGGTTTCGGGTAGGCCAGAGTTGATCATGTAGTTGGGTAGGGGATTTCTGTGTGCGTTGGGTTGTTCTTTCTCTGGGTCGGGTATTGTATGGGCATCGATGAGGTTTTGGATTTCATGTCTGAGGCGGGCGCAGTTGTCGGTGTCATAGCCTTTTTCTTGGTGGAAGTGACAGTATAAGTTTAAGTTCATGTGAGGTGGCACAGGATTTGGAATGGGCCTAGGTTCCAAAGGTTTTAAGAGTCCTTGCGCCTTCAGCTTTTCGAATACCTTTGAAAGAGGCTTACCAAGGTTAGAAAATCGTCTGTTCTTAACGGCAGTGACCTCAGCAGTAGCAGGCATAGTCCCTGAATGTCCCCCAATATTCCTTCTGTTCTGTCCATAAAACTTTCTGTTCTCGGCTTCCTCCTCCTCAATATCCATAACTGTCTCCCTCGGCTGTCGAAAATCAGTAATCATCGAAGTCATTCTCCTCAGTTTTCCATAAATAGAGGGTTTGGTGCCCTTGATGATCATTTTGATCTGGTCCTTTTCTGAGGGCCTAGTCTGCATCTTCAGAAGCTGGCTCCTCCAGCGGTCCACATATTCCTTGAAATTTTCCTCGGCTTCTGCTTGATATTTTCTAAGTCACGGAGTGACAAGTCAATCTCCAGGTCCGTGACATATTGCTTTAAGAAAGCATCAGCTAGCTCCCTCCAATCTTCCTTAACCTGCTTGTCCAGGTTATGGTACCATACCACAGGTGCCCCCTCGAGTGACATCCCAAACATTTTCTGTACCTGGCGGTGAGACAAGCCAACTGAACTCATAACAGACACATACTGACGGAGATGCACCCTCGGATCTCATTCCCATTGAACTTAGCCAAATCCGGCATCTTAAACTGCGCTGGCAACTGCTCCTCAAACTTCATTGTCTCATAATCTAGCAAATCTTCATTCTTACCCCTCATCTTGCGGGTAACGGATTCAACCTGATCCCTGAGTTTCTGTATCTCGGCCTGGGACCCAATCACTCTGTCCGTTGCATACTCTACCATATCATCATCAAAAGCGGGGATATCATCCCCCAACCCATTCGGAGGCTCCTCGCGCCTTACATTCTCAGAATTTCCCCAGCACGGGGCACAACCATATTTGTCATGGCAGTAGTCAAGGCTTGCAACTATTCAGTGACCTTGGCCAGACCGTTTTCCAACTGATCCATACGGGATACCTCAATATCTGATTCACTCATGTCTGTTCCCAGTATTTTGATGAGTCTTCCTTTTTTTCTAACCCAACGGGAATCTATGATGGCTTTCAGAACACAAGGGTTAACATGATGTATGTATGCATGATGTGCATAAGAGGCATATAACATACTAAATAAAATTCTCAAACAAATCGGCATATTATCATTTTAGAAGCTTTTGGGACAACTGTCATAAGAGTGAACCCGTCCCAGTTTAAATGGCCCAACGAGTTCATGTCTTATGGCAAAGAGCCCAACTAAATCCAAATGATAATATCCCGAACACAAGCACAAGGTGGCCCACCAACACTTAGACGCCTCTGGCCCAATAGTCATGGAATACATCCTTGTCCCAGTTTAAATGGCCCAACAAGTCCATATCCCATGACAAATGGTCCAAATGGATCCAAACGATGATGTTCCCAAACACAATCATAGAAGGGGGATAATGTAAACATGACATAATAATTTTTACATAATGGCCCATCAACATTTCAGAAGCCTTGGGCCTAATAGTCATACAGTACGAACTTGCCCCAGTTTAAATGGCCCAGCAAGCCCGCATTTCTGATAATAGTCCAACTGCATCCAAATGAGGATGGTCCATAAGCACATTCTCAAGGAAATAATTGTTACTTTAACCATACAAACCGGTCTATGGGTGGATTTGCAAGAGTATGGACAAAGGCTCTCACCGGCGAAGGATAGCCCACAACTAGGTCTCCCCACTCAAGGGTTCAGGCGACCAAGCGAGCGTATCCCTTTTTATACACTAAGGTACGTGCCAATGAGCTATGGTGTGTGACGGACTGTCAAATGGATTTCCCGTTGTAGATTCCCCAGAGGGAAGGTGGAGCGAGGCTCACTTAAATACCCAAGCCTATTAGGCTCTTATCGCTTGGTGTCAGGAATAAACAACGAGTCCTCCAAATTAGTCCATCACAAAGGCTACGAGTAGATGGTCATGTAGGTATCCTCACAGCTTTTCCTTCTAGAAAGGTAGTGAGTGAAGGAAGACACCAAACCATTACCTAGCCTCAAAGTGCCCTTGATTAAACCCTCACTTATCCACTATAGACATGGCCAATTAAAACATAAATCCACTCATTACAAGACAATATTCCGGGGCCAATTCTCATAGATCCCCAGTGGAGTCGCCAGACTGTAGGACACAGGACCTGGGCAACGCCGTTCCTAGGCTCGCGGCCTAGTTTGGGAAGTACTGAATAACATGGAGTCGCCACCCGGTGTGAACCGGGACAAAGATTTAAGGCCGCACTCACCCCTCGCAAGGGAAGACCTCAAACCGTTGGGTTCGGAATGGTCCCTTACTCATGTCACTTGTAATGAAAGGATTTATGTAATAATTTAATCAAGCTTAAGTAACACTTATTTCCAAGAGTATCATGCTTCTAAATTCTCATGTGTAAAATAAAACTTATGTACGCATTTCGCATATATCTTACATTTAAATTTGCATACTTAACATATATCAAGATAGCAACTAACATACAACTTTACTTGCATATCACATTCAGGAAAACACAAGCACATATATTACCCATACAAGCACACATGTTAACCATACAAGCACACATATGGGCACTTTTCCAAGTGGTACGTGGAATTGTAGCCCAAGTACAGACCGCACTACCGTCCATTCGGAATCGGCTACGGAATTTACGTCTGGGTTTCCATCCGATATACCGCAAGAAATAATACTCAAATGTTATCATGACACAAGCATATGAATGGTAATACATCAACATATTTGCATTTATACATGTGGAGATAGCTACTAGGAAAACTATGCATGAAATCTAATGAAAAAGACTCAGTTCAGTGTGTTCGCGGTTCGTGTAGCGTTCGTAAACGCGTTCGAACGGAAATGAAACAGAATGTTCACGTTCGAGTAGCATTCGTAAACGCGTTCGAACGGAAATGAGACAGAATGCTCACGTTCGTATGGCGTTTGTTAACGCGTTCGAACGGATATGAGGCAGAATGCTCACGTTCGTATGGCGTTTGTTAACGCGTTCGAACGGAAATGAGACCTGACACATGATAAGGCAAAAACACATGCGCGTTCGAGTTGCGTTCGTAAACGCGTTCGAACGGGAACAGACCTGATGCATGAAATGGGACGCAATACATAAACACAAGATAAAAGGGCGCGGCGAAGTACTGCCATAAATGTGACCTTTTGGGGCTCTTGATCTCTCAAAGAGAGGACCTTTAGACCAACATACTAAGCCCATGCGCGTCACATCACACATACAAGAATAGAACAATCATATCAACCAAGTGTGCCCGATTGAACATATCTGACATCCAATCTGAACACACATCAACCGGCGCGGCGAAGTAGTGTCACAAAGGTGGCCTTTTGGGGCTCTTGATCTCTCAAAGAGGACCTTTGAACTAACTCACTAAGCCCATGCGCTTGGTTGAATCATGCATAACTAAACAACATATTGAATTCAAGTAAAGAAAACTAAATAAACAAAAGCAACACAACAAAAGAAAGATGGTGCCGTTTACCCAAGCGGTACGTGGAGTTGTGGCCCGAGTACAGATCATATTACCGTCCATTCGGAATCGGCTATGAAATTTATGTCCGGGTTTCCATCCGATATACCGCGAGAGTTGACACATCTCTCATTCATCCAATACCCACAACATACATCATACACACAACGGATACCACAAATACAGAAAATATAATCAAAATAAATGACCAGAAAATAAAATGAGAATAAGTGTGAAAGATATCCTCAGGTCTAACCTTTTAAGCCGTCTCTCGGACTCGCGTTCCACGGAAATCGAAATGGGGTAAAGCTCCGCAACTTTCTGGTCCACTGGTTCAACGTCCTAGCTCACTGCTTCGCTGTTTTGCTTACGGTTCGAACTCCGTTCTGCTCCTATTCGGCTTCTGTCTTGCTGCTCACTGCACGGGCCACCTGTTTTAACGTTTTCAATAAACTATTCCAAGTTTGTGTGGGTTCTTAGTGCAATTATATGTGATTATTTTTAAGATTATCTATGCGGTTTTTATGTTACTGTTTTTTAAGGATTTGGCTACTGTTTTAAGGTAATCTATGAGGTTGTTTAGGCGTGTTTTAGGATTCGGCTAGGGTGAGTTTGGTGCTTTAGATTCGGCTATGGAGGGTGGTTGTATGTGCTGGCTTACATGTGTTTATGGGGTGGGCTGTGTCTTTGTTTAATATTTCTTGCTATCATTCTTGTGTGAATTGTGTGTATGAGCTAGGGAGATTGGAGCGGAGGGATGGCTAGGTTAGGGGTTGTTTATATAGAGAATGGCTAGGGCTTCACCTTGTCTCACAAGGAAGAGATTTTGGCATTAAAGAGGGGATAGGATTTGTGTTTAGCAAGGAAAGTCAAAGATTGAGGGGGGGACAAATTTGGTTTAGATTAGGAAGTCAATACTTTTAAATTGGTGGATATCTTATTGAATTAGGAAGTCAAATATGTGATTGGCTTTAATTGGTTAAGATTGATTTTAATTAGGCATATCTTCTTTTTAGTTTTAGTATATAATATATTTGATTTATTTATATTAGGCATGATTTTATTTTATGTTTTATTTAATTGGTAAATGATTTAAATATTTTATTTAATGTTTAATATTTATTTATTTAATTTGGGATGTGTTTTATGGGCTTTGGGGGGCCAAATGGGCTGGGGTGTGAGGCTAGCAGCAAAACCAGAATTACCAGCTCCGTTCGAACGCCTCCTCGCACGCGGCACGAACGTCCGCAATCTGCACGAGTTCGAACGGAGGAACGAACGTAGCACCAACGAAGACAGTGAACTTGTGGAATGAACTTGATGACATACTTTTCCGAATTTCCCCTTCCGACCTCCGTTTCCCGCAATATCCTTAGCTAAAAAAGGTAGTGCCTCCAATTGAGACTCATCATCGGGTTTCACATGCGAAAATGCAATGCCTACACGGAGCAAATCTTTGTACCTTTCCCAAGCTTCGTAGAGAGTTTCTGAGTCGTGTTGCACAAAGGATGTGATGTCATTCCTCAACTTTCCAGTTCTGGCTGGTGGAAAGTACTTTGCAAGAAATTTGGTGGCTAAAGTGTTCCAAGTTGTGATGGAACCTGCTGGTAGTGAATGTAGCCAAGCTTTAGCTTTGTCTTTCAAGGAGTATGGGAAAATACGCAGTCTCATTGCTTCTTCAGCTTCTCGGTTGTAATTGAAAGTGTCGCAAACTTCCAGGAAGTTGCTGATGTGGGCATTAGGATCTTCAGTTGCATTCCCCCAAAACTGAACTGACTGTTGAATCATCTGAATGCATGTTTTGATGTCACCTGCATTTTCTGGTAAGGGAGGAAGTACAATACATGAAATGAGTCTGTCAACCACCGGAATGGTTCTGTCTCGAATGGGAATTGGTGGTGCAACCTCCAAATGTTCAGGTTCCATGTTGACTAAAGCTTCTTGGCCTTCTCGCCTTTCCCTTCTCAACTGTCTGATGGTTCTTTCAATTTTTGGGTCAAGCAGTCGGAGTTCAAAGCTTCTGGTTCGTCTCATGAAGTTTTTGAGAACCTGAAACACAAGAAAATAAAAACAATAAGTAAAAAGAAAATTAGATACAAGTAAAGGTATCTAACCTTAAAACTAATAGTGAAAGATAAATAAGTACCCGGCGACGGCGCCAAAAACTTGACCGGCGTAAACACACACATATAACGCAAGCGTACGTATCGTTCAAGTAGTAAAAAGTATCGATCCCACGAAGACTTAATACCTAATCTATTAATTTTATGAGTTCAAATGATTACTAGTATCTAACAAGTTGATTGATTGATTTGAAATGGTGATGATTCTAAATTTAAAAACAAGTAAATAAAATTGCACAAAAATAGGTTTAAGAAAATTCAATATTAAAAACTATCTAGGGTTGTGAATCTTTCTAATATCTTTTAAAAGATGAAGTGGTTATTTTATGTTTGTATAATAAATCGGTTTACTAACCTGGAACACTAAATTATGCGAAAGCCTCTGTCGATGGTCAGACGCAAATACCAGTATAACTCAATTGAACCATATGTCTATGTCAACCAAATTACCTGGATTCATTAAGTTTAAGTTTCAATTATGGCTACCCCCGCCCGACAGGTATATGTCCATCATGTAAGGAAATCTATTAAAGGGTTATATATTTTCAAGGAAGATCGTGGGCTATTAAGTCTACGGCTGAAACCTAAAATTCCTTTGTCAAGTTTACTTTAGATTTACCACATCAATCTTATTGGTGATCAGACAACAAGAAGCATTAAGCTTAAGACTTAATAAGTAAACCTTTAAATTACTCAAACTATGAAATAACCCCTTATAAACCGGTGATATTAGAATTCATCACAACCCCAGATAACTAACTTAGTTACGACAGATAACTAGGGCTAGTAAAAACTTAAATAAAATAAAAGACATAAAGTAAAATGCTGAAAAGTAAATTGCTGAAAAGTAAATTGCTGAAAAGTAAATGACGGAAAGTAAATGCTAAAATTAAATACTGAAAATTAAATGCTGAAAATTAAATGCTGAAAGTAAATTACTGAAAAGTAAATGCTGAAAGTAAATTGCTGAAAAGTAAATTGCTGAAAAGTAAATGCTGAAAGTAAATTGCTGAAAAGTAAATAAAGTAAAAGTACAATAAAAGAAAATACTGAGGTAAAATGATCCACTTTTATTACTTCTATTTTAGATATCTCCCTTAATATAATATATTAACTTTGCATGATAATTACCAACCAGTCATATAGGCGGTATCCAGATTAAGTCAAATTAATAATTAATTACCAACCGACCAATCAGGCAGTATCCAGTTTAGTCAGGTTAAAACCAATTTAAATAATTACCGACCGACCAATATGACGGTATCATCGTTAAGTCAGGTTTTAACTAGTTTATATATTATAATTAAGGGAGATTAATCTAAATATTAGTAATAAAAGTTTTACCTTTTACCCCAGCAAAAGGGAGTTACCTCCTCATTACTGAAAAGTAAAAACTGAAAATTAAAGAAAGAAAAGTACTGTGAGTAAAAGTAAATTGCGGAAAGTAAAAACTGAAAAGTGAAGAAAAGAAAGTGCGAAAGCGGAAATTAATTACTGAAAGCTGTAAATAAATAAACAAGATACAATCTTTTTAGTATTCTTAAGGAATTCCTTAGAAGAAAGTGTGAATTTACAAATGAAATGGCTTGGTATTTATAGGCAAAATTTCGCCTCCATCAAATCATCCACCAAATCCATTATTAATTGTTCCACTAATTGCTTCACTAATTGCTCCACCAAATCCATTATTAATTGCTCCACTAATTTCTTATCATGTTTGGTGGTGATTTGATAATTTTTATTATTTATTTATTAATTTATTTTTTGCTTTGAAAATGACTTTAATAATTACACACAACACACTTCTGGATGGTTCATCAGTTTCGAGCATGAAATCTTTAGAATTCGAAATTATTTTATCTTTCAAAGTTGTAGATCTTTGAGTCTTTTTTAATCTAGAACTTGAATCAGCTCAATCTGATGTCGGAGTAAAAATTTATGCCCAAAATACGACAGATGCGCAAAATTGGAATTTCCAAAACTGCACTTCGTTAAAACGCCCTTTCAAGTTTCCAATCTCTAAAATTAATATGTCAAGTCCAATTTTTGCTCTTATTTGACCCACATTTCGTCCTAAATGATTTCATTGTGTCCCAATATTATTTTATCTGCAAAATAAACTAAAACACATCAAAACGTTCATCAAACCCGAGAAACTAAACAAAATATTAAGTAAAAGGGGCGGTAAATATTGATATATTTTCTGCTCATCACATTGCTATATCGCTTGATCTTGTAGACCCATTTATTACCAATGGCTTTTTTTCCACGTGATAATGATACTAGATCCCATGTATTATTTCTGTGCAAAACTTCTATTTCTTCTTGCATTGCCGCCATCCACAAAAATGCATTTGCATCTTTTGTAGCTTCATGGGAAGTTGATGCCTCTCCATCCTCTGTTAGAAAATAATATGCAATGTTAATCTTCGTATCATACTCTGAGTGCCAACCTGGAGGTCCTCTCTCTCGAGTTGATCGACGGACTTCAGAAGCTTCAAACTCGACTGGTTCTTGTACCTCGTGCTCTGATGCTGCTTCAGAAGAATCTGAATTTTCTTGTTCTGGATTATTTTCCACCAGTACTGTTGTAGTCTCTGTACTTTTTTTTTGAAGTGCTATCATTTCCTTCTTTCTGCAGTTGATGTTATGCAAATATCACATCCATGCTGATGATGATCTTGTGGGTAGTGGGATCCTATAAACGATACCCATTTACTCCATCAGCATAACCCAAGAAAATACATTTTCTAAATTTTAGATCTAGCTTTGTTCTTTCTTGAGCGTTGTACATCACGTACACAAGACAACCAAAAATGTGAAGAGATGAGTAATCAGTTGGCTTTCCGCTCCACATCTCCATCAGTGTCTTCAAATCATTGGCAGTTGATGGAGATCTATTTACAACATAACATGTTGTATGAACTGATTCTGCCCAAAAGCACTTTAGTAGACTAGTTGTTTTGAGTATAGCTCTTACTTTTTCCAGCAGCGTTCTATTCATTCTTTCCGCCACACCATTTTTCTGAAAAGTGTATGGTATAGTAGTTTTCCTTTTTGATGCCTTCTTGCTGACAATATGCATCAAAATCCTTGCTGCCATATTCTCCTTCATTATCTGTCCTTAAACACTTGATTCTTTTTCCAGTTTCTACTTCAATTTGTGCTTTGAAGTTTCTGAAAACTGGCATCACATCTGACTTATTTTTGATTGGGTACACCCAACATCTTCTAGAGAAGTCGTCAACAAATGATACAAAATATTTTACTTTCCCCAGAGATTGAACTGGTGCTTCCCAAATATTAGAGTGAATCAACTCTAAAATGATTTTACTTCGAGCATTTGACTTGCTGAATTTTAATCTGTTTTGCTTACTTGTAACACAATGCTCACAAAATGGTAGATTGACTACTTTCAAGCCTGGGAGTAGCTTTTGATTGACGAGAATCTACATTCCCTATTCTGACATGTGGCATAGTTTCTGGTGCCACAACATAGAAGATTCATCTCCAGAATCCAGTGATGCTACTGATACAGTTGCTTCATGAATCGAGTCTCCCAATAGCATATACAAGTTTGTTGAGATCTTTTCAGCTTTTAAGACTGTAAGTGCTCCTTTCACCATTTTTAATACATGTTTTCAACAACGGTCTTGTATCCGAGGTCGTCTAACTGTCCAACTGACAGAAGATTTTTCTTCATTCCCACAACATGTCGAACATCTTGTACAGTGCGAATAGTACCATTGTACATCTTTATTTTGATGGCTCAAATCCCAATAATTTTCAAGGCATGATCATTACCTAGAAAAACTGATCCTCCAGAGACAGGTTCATAATGACAGAGTCATTCTCTCATAGAGTTCATATGTCATGTTCTGCAGAATCAACCAACCATGCATCACTTAGTTGGTTTCTACTATCATTAGACACCATTGCTATTTCACTGTAAAGTGCGCCAATTTCTTCAGAAGTACTTGCAACACATCCCTAAGATTTTATTGCAACATGAACCTTTTCTCCACCATTCTTCAGAATCCAATAATCTTTCTTGACGTGTTCTTTCTTGCCACAGTTGTAGCATTTAACATTCTTCTTACTTCTTGATTTCGATCTGCCATAGTTTTGACTCTCACTTGAGCCACGTTCTGTTGATCTCCCTCATGTCACCAATGCTTCTACTTGTTGTGAACTAGATGATTTATCTTCCTTATTTTTCCGCCTAGACTCTTCTTCCAGAGCAGCAGCAGCAACTTCGTCAAGGACTAGATTACCAGTGACAACATTACTTGTCAAGTTGATGATAAGTTGATCATACGAATCAGACAGACTTTGAAGTAGAATCTTCGCACGTTCATTTGTTGATATACTATAATCCAATACAATGAGTTAAGAAAATAGTGTATTCAAGTTGTTGACGTGATCTGTCATTGATGTGGACTCACTCATTCGAATAGTGTAAAGTCTCTTATTTAAGTAGATCTTGTTGTGTGGTGACTTGACCTTGTACAATTTGGTAAGTGCATCCTAAATCTCTTTTGCAGTCCTCTTCTCTGCAACACTGGATAACACAGAATCTGCTAAGGCTAGATACAAGTTACCTATAGCGTTGTCATCCATATCCTTCCATTTTTCATTAGTCATTCCATATGGTATCTCTCCAATTGCCGCCAAGCAATTGTTTTTTCTCAAGATTGCTTTTATTTTACTTTCCTGCCATGTTTCTGATGACGATCAGCTTCTCACTTGAATCGACTTTTACTATTTCATCGTGAATAGTATCGTATATGTGAATAGTACCGTATATGTGAATAGTACTATATACATATACGTGAATAGTATCATATATGTGAATAGTATCGTATACGTGAATAGTACTATACTGTATAGGTGAACAATCTCCGTGAACAGTAACCCTGAACCTGAAGCGCCGATACCATTGTCAGGGGATCATAGGCTGAAGCTGGCACACAAGTAAAGTGAAATTGAGAATAATTGTTAGTTCATGAGGCTTTGCCTACCATATAATAGTACAATAATAATTAGGAGGCTTAGCCTACCATAAATCTTCACAATAAAATAAAGTAATAAGACATAAATTTAATGTGGTAAAATCCTCAATGTGAGGGAAACATCCAGGGGCAAATGTAGAAGGATTTCGCTATAGTGGAAAGAATTTTACAATATCTCTCTAAATACAATGAGTATCTCACACTCTCTTAGAACAGGAGAATTACAACTCTCTCACAAACTCTTAAGAAGAAACTATATCTTCTCTCTTAGAATACAGATGATTTAGTTGAGAATGAGATGAAGAAAATAATGAAATGAAGCCTCTATTTATAGACATGAGATTCATTGTGTAAATAATGAATTCTAATTTTTTATTATTTTCTTTTAAACACATGAGACCCACTCATAAATTTAATATAATTTTTCTTAATCATTTACACATTCTGATGCAATAATTATTATGTTCAAAAATTTTAACTCGATTATTAAAAATTTGGTGACAACGACAACCACAACGACACTTGCATGCGTATATGCAAAAAGCAATTGAAAATATAATACAATGTGATGAATAGGGGTGTGCATCGGTCGGTTCGGTCGGTTAATCCTTGATTTTTTAACCGTAACCGAAATTTTCGGTTAAATAAAAGTGTGACCGATTTAACCAATTTATGACACATAACCATTAACCAATTAACCATTATATTTCGGTCGGTTATGGTTAATTCGGTTATTAACCAATCCAATAAATTAAAATTTAATATTTTTTATAATTTTTAATTAGTAAAATTATATATGATGTAGGTCGGTTCTACCGATTTTTTCGGAACGTTTCAATTAGTCGAACCACTGACGCATTAAATTTTTTGGATCACTAATTCGATCACATATCCGATTCTAAAAATATTGATTCTAACTAACATTTGATTAAATATATCTATATTTAATTACATGCGGGAGAAATATTTTTTAAACCCTCGATGATTGTCACGGCCTCAGATTTCCTTCCAAACCTGCCATGTTATAAATTTTAAGGGTCACGAATCAACCACAATGCAAAATCTACACATTTGAAATTTTATGTATTTTTACCTTTAAATTCTTGAGAGAAATTAGAAAGAGTCAAAATCAAGCTGTTAATGCAGCTTGTCATTTGAATTTTATCAATTTTATTTTCGGGTAGTATTATCAAATCAATATAACTACAACCAATTGAGAGTTTACATGCAGACTATCTTAACACTAAAAAATTAAAGAATTCGCACACTCTAATATATATATATATATATATATATATATATATATATATATGATTTAATTTCTGTTAATCGGTCGGTTCGGTTATACGAATCTCATAACCGTAACCGAACCGAATAACCGAAAAAGTTAAAAATTTTAACCGTAATAACCGATTTAACCAAATTAACCGAACCATAATAAAAAAAATGGGTCAGAACGGTTCGGTTAATCGGTTAAAACCGATTAATGCACACCCTTGATGAATGCAATTTCTAAACACCAAAATATTTATTCAAACAAAATAATGATAATAAAAATTATATTATAATCGATGTCGTATTTATTGTGTGATGCATCACTTAACACAAATTACGGTCCAACTACGAAACCTTTTTTTAGAGTAGAAAAAAAATAGAATTATTTAACAGTGTCCGAATTATAGGGTACGAAAATCTTAGAATACTGAAATCACATCTCACAAGTCAACTATATATTCAGAATTATGGTATTAATTATTATAACATAAATTTTGTATTAATCTCTTGACCAACTGCTGTGACTGTTAAAGATGAAATTAATTTTTTATTGCATGTGTTGTACAAACATCTTTTTTTTTTTTTTTATCTATCTATGAGACTTGGTGAAAACATTATTCACGTGAATAATGTGATATAATACTCACCAATGTCCTTGTTTTTGAAATTTAATGGAAACGGATCCGTAAATATTATTAAACAAAAATGGTCCAAGCGACTAGTTAAATGACATGTTTGCCCTCTCCCTTTATACGTACATGCTGCATCCTGTAACAAATCATAAGAATCTAGGTATACGAATTGTGAAAACGTATGCTATACGGTGTATAAATAAATACAGGCGACATTGGGTTGGTAAATGAGTCCGGTTTTAAAAAATCCAACCATAAATTTCAATATTTATTATTAATATTTTTAAAATATTAAAAAAACTCTCATTATTAAATTTTGAATTAATATTCTTAATGTATTTTTTCAAACACACTTAAATAAAAAAAAATATCTAAAATATAATAAAAATTTTCAAAATCAAACCATTTTCAAACTATAAGGAGAAAAAGGCCAAAAAAGGATATCCTTAACCTGCATCACAAGGATGGATATACCAATAAAAACCACGTGGCCATGTGAAGTTTCATTGTCCTTGTGAGTTCCATTTTTATTGGCATGTGTCCGTAACAAAACAAGTTCAATTGAGTTGTAATGAGTCTTGAAGATCTCGGAGCAATTGGACAAGTATTTGGACAAAATCTGATGGAGTTGTCCGAGTGATGTTTACTCTTTTGAATATTCCAGAATATTTAGAGATCAAATTGACATGAGGTCAGTTGCATTGGAAAGTAGACTCAAAGACGATCGCGTACATATAAAGAACTCATGATTTGGCCAAGAGACGAGAAAGTTACAAGCGTTTTAAGTTGCACCTGAAAACCAGTCCGCGACTGCGTTCGTGTTGCGTTCGTGTTGCGTTCGAACTATTTCGAGGCAGAAACTTTGCGTTTGAGTTGCGTTTGAAGTGCGTTCGAACGTCCCTGCGTAAGTAGGTTTTCTTAGACACGTTTTTAAGCTAAAATAAGACTAGGAAACCCTTTTTCTTTGCCCTACCTATATAAACAAACATTGAGCCACCTTCCCCAATAGTTGAAACATATTTCTTTTGAGCCAAAACCTCTCAACCGCTTTCAACTCTTTTGATTTCACCTTGAAGACTCTTTGAATCTCCTGTCTTCTATTTGTTTGGTGAAATCCAATCTTTGTTAAACCTTCAACACAACTTAACCCAAATTCCATAATCCTTTAGAGTTCTTTAGGAGGAAGTTTGGTAGTCGGAGTTCCGACTTCATTGGTGATATAATCTACTCAGAGACTTCAGAGGTTCTGAAGAAAACCGTGGGTCGCGGGCTTGAGGAGTTGCCTTGAGTTCTTGCAGTATTGAGGTACTTGAGTCGGTGGAGTTGCCACCATAGGTCTTGACCATCGCTGTAAGTTTTTCTCGATATAGTGGATTCGGGTGGTAGCCTATACCCGGAGTGGTTTTTTACTCGGAAGAGTTTTCCACTTCGTCACCAAAATCATTGTGTTGAATTTTGTGTGATTGATTTTCTTTTCCGCAATTTTATTTGTACTGAATTAATATTGTGGATTTTATTGTTGTGGTTGCCTGTTAATTTGCCTGTTGCAATTCCATAGTAGCAGTAACAGGACTTGTCCTGCTTATTGTCTGTAATTCCGCATAGGGTCAGAACTTAGGATAACCCCGAATTTTCAATTGGTATCAGAGCCTGAACTCGATCCTTGACCCATTAATTATGGAAAGAAGCCAACCTTTAATTTTTCCCCCATTCCTTGATGATGATACCATCACGAATAATGATTTGGCCTTGTTTGAAAATAAGTTAGGAAATTCCTTAAACTTAAGAAGAGTGGTCATAGCAGTAATAGGAATTGGAAGGATATGCCTAGAGAGAGTAGGCATAGCAGGAGTGAGTCTATAGATGACATGGGTAGTAGACCCCTTGGTGTCCAATGCCATGAATGTGAAGGATATGGGCACGTTAGATCCGAGTGTCCCACATATCTCAGGGCTAAAGGCAAGAAAGCCATGGCAGCATCCCTTAGTGATTCTGAAGGTGATGATTCTCTTAAAGACAATTATATGGCATTTCCTGCTAGTGTGACCGGTGAGAGGAACAAGTATGTTAGAGATTCTGGTTCAGAATCCTCTCATAGTGAGTTAGTTGATGAGGATAGTCTTCAGGTAGCTTATGCTAAACTTTTTAAAGAGAGTTTAGCTATTAAGAAGACTAATATAGAGGTCAATAAAAGGCTGAAAGCTGTAGAGCTAGAAAAGAATGAAGCTCAAGCTAAATTTGAGCAAAGCCTTTTGATGGTTGATGACCTAGAGGAGAGGAACAGAGGCCTAGCTAATAGAGTCCAAATATTAGAGACCGAACTTGAAGATGCTAGAATCCAATTGTCCGCATTTTCTAGTGGAGATAAAAAGGTGGACCGTATGTTAGGTATTATTTCTGAGCCTAACTTGAATAAGGCTTCTTCTTCCAAAGCTGTGCCTGTAACAGCTAAACGTGACTTAGGTAAGAAACCTGTTGTGTGTAGTCATGTTCCTCCTCCTGTTGTTCCTCGTCCTGTAACCCAACCTCGATCTAGAGGTGTTGTGGGTAAACCTCGCTCTCATCCGAGGTTTGTGCCTGTTTGCCATCACTGTGGCAAGGCAGGACATATTAGGCCTAAGTGCTACACGTTGCACAAACATAAGAGAAGGCCTAAGAGTGTGTCTCATAGATTTGATTCGTTAAATCTAATGTCTCAAGTTTTTGCACTAACTAAACAGACAAAATTTCTTAGTGAGAAACTTACTTTGTTGTCTGGGAACTCTCATGTGGAAGAGGTTCCTAGAAAGGTTTGGGTGAAGAAGCAAGATGAATTCCCATCTACTTCTGCATGTCCTGATGGACATTTTGAGAGTACACTTCGGTGTAACTCTGCTTGAAAGATGCATTTTTATTTTCCCATTGCATGTGTGTGTGCGTGTGTTTTATGTTTTTGCACGTTTATTTTGTTTTCACAGCATATGGGTGTGTGTGTGTCTTGTTTTTGTTATATATCCCTTGGTATATAGGATGGAAACCCGGACGTAAATTTCATAGCCGATTCCGAATGGACGGTAGTATGATCTGCACTCGGGATACAACTCCACGTATCATTGGATATTTTACAAGCCTGTTTGTGTCTTTATTTTTATTGTGCCTTAAAACTGAAAAATCAAAAAAAAAAATTATATATTTTGAAAAAGACCAAAAATATTTTTATGGCTTGTTAGAGCATGAATAGCATGTGCATGTGATCCTGGTATGTAGGATATATGATTATGCATGTATGATATGCTGTTATTTTTCTTGATGCTCTATATACATGTGTGTGTGTGATAAAAACCTTTGGTATATCTTGTGCTTGCACTTTCACATACACGTTTTTATTTTGTCAAGGCTTGGTCGCATGTATGAGTTTTTGGAATGGCAATCTAATCTCTTCCATGCTTTGTTTGCTTAATAGTGTGACCTTTGACTAGTTGACCTTGCTATCCCCTTGTAAAAGCAAAAAGAAATAAAAAAAAAATATTGTTAAATGAGACTCAAGTGCAAAAGAGCCAAAATGGCCAAATTCAAAAGATAAGGGCAAAAACCCTTCACTCGAAAGAGTTATTAAATATGAGCTCATGATATTTCTGAGGTAAATATTATAGCATGCAACCAATGTTGCTTATTTTCAGGTCCTAGTGGTGCTGGGTTTGAACCTATTTTGTGGACTTGGTTTGTTTAGAGATGGATTTCTTTGGCTGTGTCCAGCTCATAAAATAAGGTCTTAAGCCTTGATTTGTTGTGCACTTTATTTTCCACGCAAGTGCCTTATATGTTTTGGTGTTTATGTCATATGCATAAGTGTTATATTTAGCCACTTTTAAAATGATGCATATTGTTTCATGTCATAAACAGCTGAATACTGACTGGGTATCATTGTATCAGCTTGAAATGCTGTTTCAGTCAGTTTTTGACAGGATTTTTATTTATCTCAGTATGTGCCTGTGTGTGCTTCATGTTATTGCATACCTTTTTTTCTTTTCTGTGCACCTTTCTGAGTTTTGGTTTGCTTCCCGTGTCTTATTTTGCTAACTTTATGTGTCTGTTAGTGAGGGGGAGTAATTCCTGTTTGTTTATGCTCTTACATGTGTTTTCTCCTGTTCTCCTGTTATTTTTCCTGTTTCTTTTTATCATTTGTCATTTCGTGACAAAAAGGGGGAGAGTAATATATTAAGGGGGAGAGCCTTAATACATAGGAGGGATTAGTAGAATATCCTTTAGATATCTCCGTTTTAAGGGGAGTTAAGATTAAGGGGGAGAATGATTTCTACTTGTACATGTATGAGATTTTTACCTGCTTTATGTTTTACTTGATTATCCCAATGCTTTTCACGGTATATTGTTGTTTGTGGATGTTTCAGGTAGCAGGTATGTTGCTGCGGTGGCATTATTTTCAAGACTACTTTGTTAGGTGTTAGATCGAGTCCATTTGTAATAAGTCACTGTTTTGATGGTTGACAGTTGACTATTTTGCTTTTTGGATCTATTACCGTAGTCTTTGTATTAGGTAGTGTTTTGTCACGGAATGCCAAAGGGGGAGATTGTGAGTTCCATTTTTATTGGCATGTGTCCGTAACAAAACAAGTTCAATTGAGTTGTAATGAGTCTTGAAGATCTCGGAGCAATTGGACAAGTATTTGGACAAAATCTGATGGAGTTGTCCGAGTGATGTTTACTCTTTTGAATATTCCAGAATATTTAGAGATCAAATTGACATGAGGTCAGTTGCATTGGAAATTAGACTCAAAGACGATCGCGTACATATAAAGAACTCATGATTTGGCCAAGAGACGAGAAAGTTACAAGCGTTTTAAGTTGCACCTGAAAACCAGTCCGCGACTGCGTTCGTGTTGCGTTCGTGTTGCGTTCGAACTATTTCGAGGCAGAAACTTTGCGTTTGAGTTGCGTTTGAAGTGCGTTCGAACGTCCCTGCGTAAGTAGGTTTTCTTAGACACGTTTTTAAGCTAAAATAAGACTAGGAAACCCTTTTTCTTTGCCCTACCTATATAAACAAACATTGAGCCACCTTCCCCAATAGTTGAAACATATTTCTTTTGAGCCAAAACCTCTCAACCGCTTTCAACTCTTTTGATTTCACCTTGAAGACTCTTTGAATCTCCTGTCTTCTATTTGTTTGGTGAAATCCAATCTTTGTTAAACCTTCAACACAACTTAACCCAAATTCCATAATCCTTTAGAGTTCTTTAGGAGGAAGTTTGGTAGTCGGAGTTCCGACTTCATTGGTGATATAATCTACTCAGAGACTTCAGAGGTTCTGAAGAAAACCGTGGGTCGCGGGCTTGAGGAGTTGCCTTGAGTTCTTGCAGTATTGAGGTACTTGAGTCGGTGGAGTTGCCACCATAGGTCTTGACCATCGCTGTAAGTTTTTCTCGATATAGTGGATTCGGGTGGTAGCCTATACCCGGAGTGGTTTTTTACTCGGAAGAGTTTTCCACTTCGTCACCAAAATCATTGTGTTGAATTTTGTGTGATTGATTTTCTTTTCCGCAATTTATTATTTGTACTGAATTAATATTGTGGATTTTATTGTTGTGGTTGCCTGTTAATTTGCCTGTTGCAATTCCATAGTAGCAGTAACAGGACTTGTCCTGCTTATTGTCTGTAATTCCGCATAGGGTCAGAACTTAGGATAACCCCGAATTTTCAGTCCTCTTCTTTAAAGTGGGTACCTTGTCTGGCAATTGTACCAACCAAGCCAGCGCCAAAGAAGATGCCACACACCGCTCACAAGCTCCATCACCCAACTCACTTGTAGGAATAAATTCTTCATATCATTCGAGCTATCACCGTATTTGTAACTATTCGATCATACTTTCGAATCTTGTATTTTCTACACTGGGATCGATACATCGGTCTCTCACACCGGTATACCGGTGAAACTATTTTGTCTTGGGTAAATTTGCATGCTCTTTGAAATCGGGCTAGTTCATATCGGTCTCCCATACAGGTCAGCTGAAATTTGCACAACCATTGGAACCATGACAGTCCATACCGATCCTCATACCGGTGAGCACACCGGCATACCGGCCTCCATATCGGTCAGTAATCCAGTATTATTTTTTAATTTTCAACGGTAATATAGTCGTTATGCTTTGACAAATCGACATACTTGACCCTGAGACCGGCATACCGATCTTAGACAGAGAATTTGAGGTAGTCTTTCACTTTCTCTATAAATTGAGCCACAAATTCGTTTTTGCTAACTTCTTCAACCTTTATACAATTTTCTCTAAGACAAAAACAGAGAGTTTACAAAACCTCCATCATCATACACTCTCATATTCAAGCTCAAACACTACACCTTCATATCATTAATAGTGAGCTTAGATTTATTGGGTTAGCAACTCACATCATTAAATCTTCATTATCTTTGTGAATGCCCAAGTGGTATTTTAAATCTTCATTCTTATACACTTATGGTTGGGAAATCCCTTTGTGAGTTGACATACTCAAAATGGTGGTTGTTGTAAAAGATTTGTGAGTGAGCCTATAGTGAAAACTCATTGTAAATGTTTAAGAGTGAGCCACTGAAAAACTATTGTGTAAAAATTTGGAGTGAACCTATAAGACAAAACTATTGGTTGTGAGTGAGCCACAAAAAACTCGGTGTAAAGTGTGGATTCACTTTTACATAGTGGAAAGCTTTAAGCGCGGCTTGGAGGAGTGGACGTAAGCATTGTTAGTCGGCCACTATAAATACGGTGTCAATTTTTCTAACCCTGTCTATTTAATTTTTTACAAATTTTACATCATATTTTCATATTATTTAGCATAGCTTGTCATTTAGGAAATTAATTACTTGGATGTATATATTATAGCATAGCTCAAGTGATAAAGAAGATGATAATGATGATGAGTTGACACATTTGACCAAGAAGTTTCTCAAATCCAAAAAGTATAAAGGGAAATATCGGATGGATGAGAGTAGGGAAGGGAATTGGCCACATAAGCACAAGAAAGATAAAGTCATATGCCATGAGTGTGAAAAGTCGGGTCATGTGATTGCCGACTGCCCAATGAGGAGATTTAAAGGTAAATTCAAGAAGAAAGTAATGAAGGCAACTTGGAACGATAGCGACACTAGCTCATTTGATGATGAGAGTGATGAGGGAACAATAAATCTCGCTTTCATGGCTATTGACAATCTATTAGAGGAAAACAATGAGGAAAATGTACATGATTCCCTTGAATATGATTGTATGATTTGCTTAGGAAGAAATATAAATTGATCAAAAATTAGCATTCCTCCCTATTACATGATCATGCATCAAATGTTAAGATAAATGAAATGCATGAAAAAGAAATCGCATGCTTAAAAGATGAAAAGCTAAAACTTGAAAATAGTATATCTAGCATGTCATCTAATTCAAATACATGTGATTGCAAATTTATTATGAATGAAAAATATTATTTTGAATAAAAAAATTGTGGATTTGCATAATATTATTGCAAAATTTATTTTGGGAGAGAAAAATTTTAATATGTTGATTGGATCTCAAAGATGTGATTTTAAAAGAACATGATTAGAATATAGGCCTTACATCAAATGAAGGTTTTTGAAGAATTATTTTATAAAGACATCAAATTCTCATACGCATGTCACTTTTGATGAAAATGTCACATGTTATCCATGCAATAAGAAATTACATAAAATATTTGATTGTATGAATAAAAATATGAATGTGAATGCATGGGTTCCCCAATGACCCAAGACTAACCCCAATGGACTCAAGAAAGTGGGGTATCATAATATACTTAAATGATTTTGTAAGGGAAACTTTGGAAAGGGTTAATCAATGAGAAGTACAAATGATCCCAAAGACTTGACAAAAATGAGGAACAAGTTCAAAAAGAGAAGAATGTCAAATACAAACCTAAAAACGGATAAGTTTTATGATTGGTAGATTTGTCACTTGGTGACAATGGTAAAAGGTAAAATTTGTGTTTATGGAAACATTGGTACCGTTTCCTCCAACTTATATATATATATGTATGTTTATCTCAATTTATATGAATTGGACTTGATTGTGGAGCACACTAGTGATTAGGCCATTTGAATTCATTTAGTATCATCGTATGCTTAATCATAGTATTAATCTCCAAATATGACTTATTGATTTATATGATATGTGTGATCCTTTTTTATTTTTAATTTTGATATGCCTTGCCATTGATCTCTATTAGTTGAATATGAAATGCATGGATATTGGTATAATTTGAATGATTTTAATGATCAATGCATGAATTTTAGATTGTATGGCAAAATGGGAGAAATGTAGGAAACTACTAAATGTGCATGTTAATAAATTTTCATATGTTTTGTGCACATATTGGTTGGTATCTCATAAAGCTTAATTTTTACCTCTCCATCCTTTTTGATAATGTGAAAGAGAGAGTGTTTGCGCGATTTTTGTGCGCGAAGAAGAAAGAGAAACGTGTAGGTTCAAACCTCATGAGACAAAGTCACAGCAATGGGTGTTTGATTAAGTGAATAAGCCTCCAAGGGGCTGTAGGCACTGCATTTTTGCATATAAGCCCGATGATGAGTCTCGTATGGAGACACTACCTCTTAGTTGTGAAAGCCGCGAGAAACGGACGTTGGAAGGGTAAAGTTGAAAAATAGCATTTTGTCAGATTTAACTCGCTTGTTTCGCTTCGGGTTCTCTTGTTGGACCTCTGTTTTAAAACACACAAAACCCATTAAATCACAAATTAAATAATTAAAACATTTAAAACGCATCTCACAAATTAAACAATTAAAACAAAATTAAATTAAATTAAAACACATTTCACAAATTAAATCACCTTCCTAAATTAAATTAAATCTCTTTCCTAAAATACATAAATCACATTCCTAATTTAATTAAATCACCTACCAATTTAAAATAAATCATATCCTTAACTAAAAAGAATAAATCAAATCACTTCCCTTAATTAAAAGATTTTCCCTATCACATACTAAATTAAAAATATCTCCTAATTAATACACAAATTTGATTCCTTCCCCAACAAGGTAAAACCAATCCCCTTGCCTATAAAAATAATCCCTCTCCACACATTCAAACCCATGGCTCACTCTCACGGCAAAAAAAATAAACCCTAAAGGACATCACTCTCTCGGCACAAACCACACCTCTCCTTCAGCCCGCCTTCCACACGCCACGCTCATAGCCCCCAGCCTCCACAAATCCACGCCTTCCACGCTCAATTCCCCTCACTACGTGCCACTAGCCACGCCTTCACTGCCAACAAGCCTCAACGCCACATGCACCACAAACTCCTCACAAGAGTAAGCCACGCAAGCCTTGATCCCACTCACTAATCAGCCCATTGGCACCTTGCTCGCCACATAAAACTCCCTCACGCCACACGTCATCAGTCCTCAACTCACGCCACACTCCAAACGAACCCATCAATTCAACTCCTTGCCAATTCAACTCACAGCCCAGCACGCCCAAAGCCCATCACGCCACCTTTCACACAGCCTCACTGCCACAAGCACAAGCCCTCACTATCTCCATTCACGAAACCAAGCCAATTCACCCCTACGTTCATGCTACGCTCATAGCCACCAGCCTTAGTCACGCCCCTTGACCATCAGCCATCAGCCAGCTCATGCACCCTTTGCCGCATTAACTCTTACGCACACAAGCAGCACTCCAAACTCAGCCCATTCAACAAAACACACACAGCCCTTTAACTAGACAAGCCTTCGCACATTAAACCTCACTGCCAGCCCATTTCAGCCGCACATTAACCCCCAAACAGCCCTAAAACTGCACTAAAAACAGTCCCAAAAGCTTCCCCAAAACAGTCCAAAAACCGCAGCCCAAACCAGTCCAAATAAACCACAAAACAGTCCCCTAATTACCCTAAAACAGTGACCAGAAAATACAACAAAAACAGCAGCGAAACGGAGTGAAAACAGCAGCCCAAATAGCAAAACAGCGAGGAAAAACATTGGATTAGTGAACCAAAAAAGTTGCGGAGTATCGACCCTTCAGACGGTCGTGTAACGCCCTTTCGTGAGACGACAAAAGAGGTTAGACCTGAGGGCACCCTTTTATTTATTATCTTTCGTTATTTTATTTATTTTAAATATTATCGCATGAGAGTCGTTTGAGGCATGATGTGATTGTTGGATGAGCGGAATATATGTTCCCTTTTGTGGTATAAAGGATGGAAACCCGGACGTAAATTCTGTAGCCGAATCCGAATGGACGGTAGTGCGATTTGTACTCGGGATACAACGCCACGTACCACTTAAGAGACACGTATTTCGTCTCATCCAAACTTGTGTTTGAGCATGTTGTAGTTCGTAGGTTATTTATTTGTTATTAAAGCATGATTAGGTTGTTAGCATGTTATTTATCTTACGTATGATTTAGTCGATAGGAAATTATTTCTTTATGCATGATTAGGTTGTTTTCACATTAGGGATTTAATTTATATTTGTGCTTATATTCTTATTTATTTTCCGCATTAGATAATTGAGCATCTTTGTGTGATGATTGTATGTTATTGCGTGTTCGCCGTTATGACAACTTACTTTGAAGTATGCGAACTTGGATATAGGTTCTCATTGTTATTATTATGCATGCGACTTAGGCATAGATTACCCTTGAGCATGAATGTTGAATAGATTCGGTTAGTTTATTGCACAAATCATACCATCACAAGTGACATAAGTAAGGGACCATTCCGAACCCAACGGTTGAGGTCTTCCCTTGCGAGGGGTGAGTGCGGCCTTAAATCTTTGTCCCGGTTCACACCGGGTGGCGACTCCATGTTATTTCGTACTCCCAACTAGGCCGCGAGCCTAGAACAGCGTCGCCCAGGTTCTGTTGTCTACAGGGGCGCAAGCACACAAATTACAGTCCTAAAAGTTACAGAAACTAAAAGATAAAAAATGCTCTTTTGAGTCTTCATTTGATTGTCCATTTTCTCTCTGTCCGAGTGAGCTTTTATAGTGAAACTTGTAAACTGCTTAGGCAGTCCCAGTATCTCCATGCAGCTGCTGGATCGTGCCTTTAACCGTTGGGCTGTGCGTCTCAACTTCTTGATCGTGGGTTGAGTTTTTTTAGTGAACTTGTAAACTGCTTGGGCGGTCCCAGTATCTCCCTGCAGCTGCCGGATCGTGCCTGAAACCGTTGAGCTGCGTGTCTCAAATGCTCGGTTGTGGAGGGAAAACCGTCCAACTGTTGCGATTATGGAAGCAACTGCATCATGCATTTTCATCATAACCGCTACTTCCCGCTACTTCGGTCGTCTCGACTCTTCGTCGCTCTTCGATCTATCGTCCTTCCTCTCTTCGTTCTTTTCTTCGTCTTAGGGCGATTTCGTTCTAGGGTGACATTATTTCCTTTGTCAACAGGAAGCAACTGCATCATGCATTTTCGTCCTAACCACTACTTCGGTCGCCTCGACTCTTCGTCGCTCTTCGCTCTATCGTCCTTCCTCCATTCGTTCTTTCCTTCGTCTTAGGGCGATTTCGCTCTAGGGTGACATTATTTCCTTTGTCAACAATTGTCCCCCAAGTTTACCAATATTGAACCAAAAGTGGAGATCGAGGTGAACTTCTCCGGTCTTCCATCAGAAAGGCGTATAGATTGGAATGATAGAAACTTGTACAATCATTCCTTTTTGTTCTAGGGTGATTTTCTGCTTTTCATCCAGGTTCGTTCTTCCCTCGTGCAGGGAAGACCACCACGCCAACCGAGCCAATTTCATGGCCGATCCCCAGTCCAGAGAACCCGTGAAGCCGAGGAGTGTGGCATCCTCTGCGTAGAAGCATACGATCCGCCGTTGTCTCCGGTCGTCACCCATCCACAACCTGGGATGCAGTATCTTCCACACAAAGGACCCTGGTCAGCTGTCACTAACGGACATAGTCCATCCACACCATTATATTTCATTTCACACCTCACACCGTGTGGATGGCCGTTAGCTAATCTCTTTACATTCCATTTCACACTTCATCGAAGAGAAGCTTTCGTTTCTGATGGCTTTTGGCTCATGCAGATCTTATCTTTTTCTCGACTTTCTTCTACCTCTCATGATCTCTCTTTATTTTATTCTAGGGAGTCCGCTTGGTTGCGGCGGGCCAAACTGTGATGTTTTGAGTAAGATCGACCCTTAAATGGGTGGTTGGGAGACCCTGCAAATTACTTCTTCAACCTTCCTCTTTTTATATACTCCTAAGTCGTGATACTGTTCTCACGTGAAGCACTTTTTTCCATGTGTTACCTGACCAATTGAGGCTCCCTGCTATAGGTCTGGTTTTTTGTCGAAAGTAAGCCTGCGGCCTGACGGTCTTGTCATATCAATTTTGTCTTTACTGCTTGTGTCAATAATGGAAACAGCTTGGGCGATGCCTCTGGAGGATGTAGTATTGACATATGTCCTTGGCCGATCTTGGAGGTCGATGCTAAGATTTTGAGGTTCGGCCGATGCTGCAAGATCAAGCGATGTAAAACCCGGGATGGAACTCTTCGCTCTGTAACCTTTCGGGCTTATCCTTCGCCGGTGAGAGCCTTTGTCTATACTCTTGCTAACCCACCCATAGACCGGTTTGTATGGTTAAAGTAACAAATATTTCCTTGAGTATGTGCTTGTGGACCATCCTCATTTGGATGCAGTTGGACTATTGTCAGAAATGCGGGCTTGCTGGGCCATTTAAACTGGGGCAAGTTCGTACCGTATGACTATTAGGCCCAAGGCTTCTGAAATGTTGACGGGCCATTGTGTAAAAAAAGTATTATGTTTGCATTATCTCTCTTCTATGCTTGTGTTTGGGAACATCATCGTTTGGATCCATTTGGACCATTTGTCATGGGATATGGGCTTGTTGGGCCATTTAAACTGGGACAAGGATGTATTCCATGACTATTGGGCCAAAGGCGTCTAAGTGTTGGTGGGCCACCTTGTGCTTGTGTTCGGAATGTTACCATTTGGATTTAGTTGGGCTCCTTGCCATGAGACGTGAACTTGTTGGGCCATTTAAACTGGGATGAGTTCACTCCTATGACAATTAGCCCGAAAGCTTCTAAAATGATAACAAGCCGATTTGTGTGAAAATTTTAATTGATTTAGTATGTTATATATGTTACATGCATCTCACGCACCTCATGCATACATACATCATGCTAACCCTTGTGTTCTAAAAGCCATCATAGACTCCCGTTGGGTTAGGGAAGATGGAAGACTCACCAAAAGACCGGTAACAGACATGAGTACATCCGATAATGAGGTATCCCGGATAGATCAGTTGGAAAATGGTTTGGCCAAGATTACCGAACAGTTGCAAGCCTTGACTGTTGCCATGACAAATATGGATGTGCCCCGTGCTGGGGGAAACTCTGAGAATGTAAGACGTGAGGAGACTCCGAATGGATTGGGGGATGACATCCCCGCTTTTGATGATGATATGGCTGATTATACCACTGGGAGAAAAGTTGGGTCTCAGGTAGAATTGCAGAAACTCCGTGACCAGATAGAGTCCGTTACCCGTAAGATGAAGGGTAAGGATGAAGACTTACTAGACTATGAGGCGATGACCTTTGAGGAACAGTTGCCTGCTCAGTTCAGAATGCCCGACATGGCCAAGTTTAATGGGAATTGAGACCCGAGAGTCCACCTGCAGCAATATGTCTCAGTCATGAGTTCAGTGGGCCTATCACAGTGCCAAGTCCAAAAGATGTTTGGGATGTCACTCGAGGGGGCACCTGTGGTTTGGTATCATAGCCTTGAGAAGAAGGTTAAGGAAGATTGGAGGGAACTAGCTGATGCTTTTCTGAAACAGTATGTTACAGACTTAGAGATTGACTTGTCACTCCGAGATTTGGAGAACACTAAGCAGAAGCCGGAAGAAAGCTTCAAGGAGTATGTAGATCGCTGGAGAAGCCAGCTTTTGAAAATGAAGACTCGGCCCTCAGAGAATGACCAAATCAAAATGATCATCAAGGGTACTAAGCCCTCTATTTATAGTAAGCTGAGGAGGATGACTTCGATGATTTCTGATTTTCGACAGTTGAGGGAAACTGTCATGGATATAGAAGAAGAAGAAGCTGAGAACAGAAAGATCTATGGCCAGAATAGGAGGACTTTTGGGGGGCATTCTGAGGCCAACCCCGCTGCGGCCGAAGTCGCTGCCATCAGAAACAGGCAATTCTCCAACCTTGGTAGACCTTTGTCGGAGGTATTTGAAAAGTTACAGGGACAAGGAATCTTGAAACCCTTAGAAGGCAAGTCACTTCCGTACCCCCCACCACCACACATAAATGTGAACCTTTATTGTCACTTCCACCAGCTACATGGCCATGACACCGACAACTGCACCCGCCTCAGGCATGAAATTCAAGATCTCATAGATTCCCATAAAATACCCAACCCATGAAAAGAAACCCTCAACCACCAAGCTTCTTACATGGATGACAGTGAAGAACCATAGGCCGAGGAAGAAGGCAGTGCTGCGGATGATGGAGATGTTCCTCCAAGTCTATTTGATCCAGTTTTTTTAAAAAGACATTGATTTTGTTACTTGTTCGAACTCTTTTCCTCAACGATAATAAAGACGTTCATTTCGCTGAAACTCTTCTGCAATATGAGTATATTTGAGAAAAGTATTCAACCTTGGTACTATGGAATCCAGTGATGGACACAGGGAACCTTCGAAATAAGCAAACAGAAAAGATAAGATAGACATTCAGAAATTGGGAAATAGAGGCAGTGAAAATGTCAGACTTGGAAGGGAATTAGTTCACCGAGCCGATCAACGTAGACAGATTGAAGCAGTAGCTTGCCTGAAGAAAAGAAGACTAAGCAGTCATCAAGAAAATTGACGGAAGACCTAACCCGACGGGATAAGAACATTCATACATGCATACACGTAACACATTTTGCATCCTTTCGTGTTTGTTCTGTTTTGTATTCACAGGTTTTGAAAAAAAAAAATGGCAAAGACAAGCCAAACAGAAGCAGTAACAATACGATGTCAGCAGTCTTCAGGAATGAATCACATGTGTAAGGCCCATATCAGCAGTATCAGTCTCGGGACGAGGCCCATATCAGTAGCAGTTAGGGCCGAGGCCCACTTCAGTATCAGCATTGCCGGGTATGGCATTCTGGGGCCGAGGCCCACTTCAGTATCAGCTTTTCGGGTATGGCATTCTGAGGGCGAGGCCCGCATTACATCAGATCAGCATTGCCGGGTATGGCATTCTGGGGGCGAAGCCCGCATCATATCAGATCAGTTCTGCCGAGAATGGCACTCCGAGAATGGAGATACAATCCAAGAATGGAAGCACGGTTCGGGAATGGACCACCTTACAGTAACAGTTCAAGAATGAACAAGCCGGGAATGGCAATCCAAGAATGGAGCAGAGTTCAAGAATGAACAAGCCGAGAATGGCACTCCGAGAATGGAGATATAGTCCGGGAATGGACAGCTCGAGAATGAGCACGCCGAGAATGGCACTCCGAGAATGGAGATATAGTCCGGGAATGGACAGCTCGAGAATGAGCACGCCGAGAATGGCACTCCGAGAATGGAGATATAGTCCGGGAATGGACAGCTCGAGAATGAGCATGCCGAGAATGGCACTCCGATAATGGAAGTACAGTTCATGAATGAACAAGCCGGGAATGGCACTCCGAGAATGGAGATATAGTCCGGGAATGGACAGCTCGAGAATGAGCACGCCGAGAATGGCACTTTGATAATGGAAG
Organism: Zanthoxylum bungeanum; assembly: GCA_019454045.1. Lineage (NCBI taxonomy): Eukaryota > Viridiplantae > Streptophyta > Magnoliopsida > Sapindales > Rutaceae > Zanthoxylum > Zanthoxylum bungeanum. The sequence continues at coordinate 419,931 of SKCR01026488.1, forward strand.
TACAGTTCATGAATGAACAAGCCGGGAATGGCACTCCAAGAATGGAAGCACAGCTTGAGAATGAGCACGCCGAGAATGGCACTCCGATAATGGAAGTACAGTTCAGGAATGAACAAGCCGGGAATGGCACTCCAAGAATGGAAGCATAGTTCGGGAATGAACACCTCACAGTAACGGTTCGGGAATAGACCAACTCACAGTAACGGTTCGGGAATGGACCAACTCACAGTAACGGTTCGGGAATGGACCAACTCACAGTAATGGTTCGGGAATGGACCACATCACAACACGGTTCGGGAATGAACCATGGGTCGCAGCACCTCACCACCCAAATCAACTCAAACACGTGGAAAGTCAAGTGGCAGTTGGCTAGCCAGGTAAGTAAAAATGCATTGCATAGACTTTGATAGGATTGTCACTGTCACACACTGCACAAGTCCCATCAAAGTGGGGGCGACTGTAGGCATTGCATTTTTGCATGTGAAACCCGATGATGAGCCTCATTTGGAGGCACTACCTTTTGAGTCACGAAAGCCGCGGGAAACGGATATCGGAAGGGGAAATTCAGAATAAACAAGCTCACTGTCTTCGTTGGTGCTGCGTTCGTTACTTCGTTCGAACGGGAAACAGATTGCGGGTGTTCGTGTCGCGTTCGAGGAAGCGTTCGAACGGTGTCGGTAATTCTGGTTTTGCTGCTAGCCTCACACCCAGCCCATTTAGCTCCCCAAGGCCCATAAAACACATCCCAAATTAAATAAATAAATATTAATTTAAACATTAAACATTAAATAAAATATTTAAACCATTTACCAATTAAATAAAATATTTACCAAAACTAAAAAGAAGATATGCCTAATTAAAATCAATCTTAACCAATTAAAGCCAATCATATATTTGACTTCCTAATCTAATAAGATAATTACCAATATAAAATATTTGTATTCCTAAACCAACACAAATTAAATATTGCAACTACCTAAATTAAAATATTTTGTCCCCCCTCAATCCTTTGATTTCCTTGTTTAAAACTAAATCATATCCTAATTAAATGCACAAAATCCCTTCCCTTGACAACCCTAAACCACCCTTCACCAAGCCTCTCCTCTCCTCTAGTGGACGCATATACACAAGAAAAAGAAGCCTTCCCATTGACGCCCATTGTAAGCAAGAAACAATAAGAATTTCTCTCATTCTCCTCCCTCCATAGCCGAAAATAACAAGCCTTCCTAAAGCCACTGAAACCAGCCCCTGCACCCCTCTAAAACACGCCCAAGTAGCCCCTAAATCATCTTAAAACAGCAGCCCAAATCACCTTAGAGCAGCAGCAAAAATCCTCCCAAAACAGTCCCCAAAATCCCAAAAAACAGTAACATAAAAACTGCATAGATAATCTTAAAAATAATCACATATAATTGCACTAAGAACCCACACAAACTTGGAATAGTTTATTGAAAACGTTAAAACAGGTGGCCCGTGCAGTGAGCAGCAAGACAGAAGCCGAATAGGAGCAGAACGGAGTTCGAACCGCAAGCAAAACAGCAAAGCAGTGAGCTAGGACGCTGAACCAGTGAACCAGAAAAGTTGCGGAGCCGTACCCCTTCCGATAACGCGAGTCCGAGAGACGGCTTAAAAGGTTAGACCTGAGGGTATCTTTCACACTTGTTTTCTTTTTTTCCGCATTATTTATTAAGTATTACTTGTATGATTGTCATGTTGGAATGCATGTTGTGGTCTTTGAGTAGATAAACATGCATGAATTATGAGATGTAATATGTTGTGGGTATTGGATGAATGAGAGATGTGTCAACTCTCGCGGTATATCGGATGGAAACCCGGACATAAATTTCATAGCCGATTCCGAATGGACGGTAATATGATCTGTACTCGGGCCACAACTCCACGTACCACTTGGGTAAACGGCACCATCTCTCTTTTGTTGTGTTGCTTTTGTTTATTTAGTTTTCTTTACTTGAATTCAATATGTTGTTCAGTTATGCATGATTCAACCAAGCGCATGGGCTTAGTGAGTTAGTCCAAAGGTCCTCCATTTGGGAGACAAAGAGCCGAAAAGGCCACATTTGTGACACTACTTCACCGCGCCGGTTGATGTGTGTTCGGTTGGATGCAAGATACGTTCAATCGGGCATACTTAGTTTGATGTTATTGAGTTTATCTTTTATGTATGGTTCAATCAAGCGCATGGGCTTAGTAAGTGGAATGAAAGATCCCTTATGGGGAGGGGTTAAAATCCGTTACCACGATGCTTTGCCGCGCCGGTTGATGTGTGTTCAGATTGGATGTAAGATGTGTTCAATCGGGCATACTTGGTTGATATGATTGGTTCTATTCTTGTATGTGTGATGTGATGCGCATTGGCTTAGTATGTTGGTCTAAAGGTCCTCTCTTTGAGAGATCAAGAGCCCCAAAAGGTCACCTTTACGGCAGTACTTCGCCGCGCCCTTTTATTTTGTGTTTATGTATTGCGTCCCATTTCATGCATCAGGTCCGTTCCCGTTCGAACGCGTTTACGAACGCAACTCGAACGCGCATGTGTTTTTGCCTTATCATGTGTCAGGTCTCATTTTCGTTCGAACGCGTTAACAAACGCCATACGAACGTGAGCATTCTGTCTCATTTCCGTTCGAACGCGTTAACAAACGCCATACGAACATGAGCATTCTGTTTCATTTCCGTTCGAACGCGTTTACGAACGCTACTCGAACGTGAGCATTCTATTTCATTTCCGTTCGAACGCGTTTACGAACGCTACACGAACGCGAACACACTGAACTGAGTCTTTTCCATTAGATTTCATGCATAGTTTTCCTAGTAGCTATCTCCACATGTATAAATGCAAATATGTTAATGTATTACAATTCATATGCTTGTGTCATGATAACATTTGAGTATTATTTCTTGCGGTATATCGGATGGAAACCCAGACGTAAATTCCGTAGCCGATTCCGAATGGACGGTAGTGCGGTCTGTACTTGGGCTACAATTCCACGTACCGCTTGGAAAAGTGCCCATATGTGTGCTTATATGGTTAATATGTGTGCTTGTATGGTTAATATGTGTGCTTGTGTTTTCCTGAATGTAATATGCAAATGAAGTTATATGTTCGTTGCTATTATTGATATATGTTAAGCATGCAATTTTAAACGTGAGATATATGTGAAATGCGTATATAAGTTTTATCTTGAATATGAGAATTTAGAAGCATGATACTCTTGGAAATAAATGTTACTTAAGCTTGATTAAATTATCACATAAATCCTTTCATTACAAGTGACATAAGTAAGGGACCATTCCGAACCCAACGGTTTGAGGTCTTCCCTTGCGAGGGGTGAGTGGGGCCTTAAATCTTTGTCCCGGTTCACACCGGGTGGCGACTCCATGTTATTTCGTACTTCCCAAACTAGGCCGTGAGCCTAGGAACGGCGTCACCCAGGTTCTGTTGTCCACAATCCCATTCTAGTCTTCACTTTACCTTCGACTTCCTCTACAAACTCACTTTTATCGCATTCTCGACCTTCTGTTATCAATGGCATCTTTATCTTCTGCTCCCAAAACTAGGGCCTCAACCTTCGCCGATTATAAGATGGCGCTGGAATCTTCTTCTGTGGGTACCTTCGGAGTTCACACTCTTGATGAGAATTTCGGCCAGTGCGCTATTGGCCCCATCTTTGTTGAAGATGACACTATTGCAATGGCTCCGTTGGCTCAACAGTTCCCGTCTTCTTCTGGCCTCCCATTCTCTGAGCCACTGAACATCTCCCCATTCGTTCAGCCCAAACCCGATACGGCATTCGAAGCCTGGTTTCAACGTATGCTGTTGCATGCGGATACTCGAACCTTTTTAGACAAACATCACATTCTTCCTATCATTGAGCTTTCATCAGCTTTGCCCCTCTTTTGATCGTAACTTGTTTCCTATTTCTTTGCTCTTTTGGTCTTCTGAATACAATGTATTCATTCTTCCGGTTGGGCCCCTCACCATCACCCTTCGTGATATTGGTGCTCTTACTGGACTGGCCCCTCTTGGAGTGACCATCTCGGCCTGTACAAACTTCTGTTTCCCTCCTCCTTCAATGGACCCTTCGTCATTTTCATCATATTCTTCTTTTCTTCGCACGTTTTCGAAAACATCCGGTTCTGTTTCGATGTTAGAGCGAAGAGCTTTCCTTCATTATTGGCTGTGAAAATATATCATTTGTGTACCTAGCCAAAAGCCTGTGGTGGGCTATCTCCCTATCTCTTCCGACCTTGCCCACGACCGTCACTTAGACCTGGCCTCCTTTTTACTGGCCGCCATATATCGGGGATTGGCCGTCCTCCAGAAACAACTTCGGTCTGGGGCATCACCCATTGCCTCTGGTCCTATGTGGCTCGTTCAACTCTGGTTGAGAGCCTATTTCCCTGTCTTCGACACAATTGATTCAACTCACCCTTATTCTTGTGCCGGTCTTCTTCTTTCTCAACTTCGGCCATCTTCTTTTTCCCCTCGCGCAGTTTTTGAGTATTTCTACACTCTTCCTCGGGTTCCTTCTTTTTTCCTTTTTTCTGTGTCGGATAGCCCATCCTTCGTCCATGACCTCTCTCTTTCGGAAGAGGACGAATCAGGTCTTCGCATATGGCGCATGTTTTTATATAGTCGCGACCTGATTCATGACATCATGACTGGGGCCAATGGCAAGGCCGGAGTAGAGGTGTACTCATCCAACTTTGTTGCTCGTCAATTTGGCCTCGTTCAAGGGTGGCCTCTTTCTTTCTTTCACACACACTCTGCTTTGTCAGACCATTTTAAGGTCTTTTCAGTCTCTGAAGTTGAGGATTCCTTGGCGGAAACTCGCTCTTTGATCTCCTCTTTTGTTATCGCTCCTTTTGCTCTTTGCACATCTGTTCATTCCTCTTTTGATCGTTTCTGGCCACCTGCCCGTGAAGGATTTTTCTCATTGCCTTCCATGAGAGTTTTTTCTTCCATTCCTTTATCCCCCAAGTCCCTTGAGCCGACGGGGTCGAAGAAGGCAACTGAGGCGTCCAAGCCCAAGAAAATAAAGCTTGCTAAAAGGAGACAGCCTTCTCCCAGTCGAAGCTCTGATTCGGACGTACCGCTCGTCCGTCGTCCTAAGGTATGAGTTTGAGACCCGTCTTCTTTTGTATATGAGTTTGATTCACTCTGAAATCATAATTATGTATCTTGTACAGGTGCTTAGGATTGAGCCGCCTTCCGCCATGCCCGAAACGGCGGGAATTCCGAGGGCTGAAACCCCTGTAGGTTGAGGCGAGGAGGTGGGACCTGCAGAAATGCCGGTCGTTCAGTTTGATGCGGATGAGGCGGCCGAGGGTCCCATCAGGGAGCAATCGCCAAGAGAGGGCGGTGCAGTCGGAGCTGATCCCCAAAGTATGAAGCCATATATTGAATTTGGCTGTTCGCGTCCAAGATTCGAGGAAATTCCAAGAGACCATCCTCTATTTGAGCGCTTCTCTTCTGACGGTTTTGTACCATTTGTACAAGATCCGGATGATGAGGCTGAAGTGCCAGAGCCTATTTGGCCGACTGGGTCTCTTTGGCACCACCTCAAGTAACTTTATCATTTGGTACGCAGAATGTCCGGCTCAGGGCTTCGAGGGGGTTATAGGGACGTGAACGGGCTTTATAGTTTGGCCGAATTGGAGTTGTTAGAGGAAGCTTGGTCTACGTATAAATACGACGTACTTCGTCACATTTACGAAGAAAATGAGGTCATTTACATTTCTGATTCGTCCGACTCTGATTCTCTTGCAGATGCTCGGCCTACTACTGCGCCGCAACGCCCAACGCCAGAAGTGGTATCTCCAAGTACTTCTGCGCATCAGACTTAAGCTTCTCCTTCTCGAGTGGAGTCCCTTATGCCTGAACAGCCGTCTTCTTCGGCTTTCATGATTGCTTCTCCCGTAGCTCCTGTTCCGACGGTCCCAGTATTAGCCGCTTTTGAACAATTATCGCCCCATCGGGCTGAGTCTCCCATCCTGCTACAAAGCTCTCATGTTCGGCATTCTTCTCCTCAAACCGCATGGCCGTTGGCCCTTGTCCCCCAGCACCCATCATCCTCAAATCCTTCATCTCAGCAGGAAATAATGCAGCCACAAGCTAAGGCATTTGAGGCATTGGTGGACCGGCCTTCCAGTTCTGGTTCTGGGGTGGTAAGTCTTTCCCCCATTTCCTTTAGCTCATGGCCTTAGTTCATTTTGTTAATTCCTTCTTCGTGTGCAGGTATCTGACCCATTGCTGCAATCGGTCCAAAATATTTTGGACCACTTTGGGCGATTGTCTTCTGCTTCTTTTCGGCCTCCTTCACCTTTGGTCAACCCCAGTACAGACCTGGAGGGCCTCCGGGAGGTTATTGGTCAATACACTTCCTTTGTTGCACTGGAGGTTAGTCAAGCTTCTCGGCCAGAGAACATCCTTCAATTGGACAAAAGCTCATCCGAATTAAACCGAATATTGGCCCTTCTTGCCTTGCCCATATCGGTTGACAATCGGCTTTTCCTTCAAGAAATGCAAGACGGCATAGCAGCCATTCTCTCTCGAAATCGCAATATGCACAGCCAGAGGGTTGGGCTTCACTCCTCTATAATAAGGAAAGAAACGCTCCGTGGCTCTCTCGACGCCCTTCATCAGGCCCTGAGGGACACTACAGAAGAAATGATGACCGAAGAATCGGTCTTCCTGGACCTGGAGCGAAAGCTACAAGAGATTCAGCGTCTTGTCGAGGAAAGCCGTATGAGAAAATATGCTAAGAGGATGACCATTGCTACTCAAGTAACGGAGATGGATGAGTCTATGGCAGAGTATGAAGGTTTGGCCCGTATAAATTTTTGAGAAAAGCTTGGCCGATTTGGATGCAGTGGGTTTGGAGATTCAGAACGAATGACGCCTGAGGAGAGAGACGCTTTCGGCCATTAATGAGCTGCCCGGGGGTTTTTGGCGTTCTTCGGGCCAAAATTAATGATTTTGTAAGACGTTATATCGTATATTTCTTGTATTTTTAGGACTTTTTCGTCCGTACTTAATGAAAATACATTGTTGTTATAGTGCATTTTGTATATTTTCATGCTCCCACAAAGAGGGCACATATTTCTTTAAGTACTTGTCATTTATCGCTCTTGCATGCACTCTTCCGTTCAAGTCCTATAAATGGTAGGCTCCGTTTGGTAACACATTTTTTTACCACGAATGGGCCTTCCCAGTTGGGCGACCATTTGCCATACGCCGGGTCTTTAGAACCAAGTGGCAATATAGTTTTCCACACTAATTCGCCCACCCCGAACGATTTAGCCATTACTTTGAGATTATATTCCTTGGCTATTTTTTTCTTTTGTGCTTCTAGACGATTTAGCACATCGCATCTGATATCGTCCAATTCCAATAAATTCTGGATCATTGCCTCGTTATAGTCTTCCTTTATCAACTTTTCTTGTAACATTACCCTAGTGGACTCGATATTCATTTCTATGGGAAGCACAACCTCGTAACCATACACTAACTGAAACGGCGTCACTGAAGTACTTGTTCGTGGTGACGTCCTATAGGCCCATAGAGCCTGACTCAAATATTCCTCCCATCGTCTAGCGTTATCTGTCACCATCTTCCGAATCAACCCTTTAAGGGTCTTATTGGACGATTCCGTTTGACCGTTTGACTGAGGATAATAGGGGGTAGTGTTCACCAATCGGATTCTGTATTCAGTCAGTAAATCTTTCACTTTCCCACCGTTTAATGAGGTGTCATGGTCTACCACTATTGTTTGTGGTATACCAAACTGGTGAATTATATGTTCTTTTATGAACTTGATGATCTGTTCTTGGGAGATTTCCACAACTGGGATAGCCACCACCCATTTGGTAAAGAAATCGGTAGCAACAATGATGAAAGTATGCCTCTTGCTTGATGCTGGGTAAATCTTCCCTATCAAGTCTATCACCCATCCCATAAACGGCCACAGTTTAATTACCGGGATCATCTCGGTTGCTGGTGCCATTTGAATAGGCCCTTGCTTCTGACAAGCAATGCATCTTTTGGCATACGAGCTGCACGATTCTCCCATCTTTGGCCAATAATAGCCGCTTCGAATAATCAACCATCTCATCTTTATTCCTGCTTGGTGAGCCCCACAAACACCTTCATGTACTTCGGCCATGATAGTTTTGGATTCAGATGGCCCTACACATTTCAACAACAATCCATCTTGTCGTTTTTTACATAGTACATCTCCTGAGACTACGTAGTTCAGGGCTTTAAGTTTGAGCCTTCGGTCATTCCCTCATTCGGGCTGTTTTAAAAACGTCTTGATTTCCCTTCTCCAATCGTCCTCCTTTTCGATTTCAACGGCCGCGACATTTGTCCCTTCCTTTCGTCGCATCAGGACCGGCTTCACCTCGTCGCTTCTATATATGCCATCTATGTTTGCTTGCTTATACCCGGAAGCTACTTGGGCTAAACTATTGGCCAACTCATTTTTTGCTCTTGGAACGTGTTCCAACTCTGCATGATCAAATCGCTCTACCAATTCTTTGGCCACATCCAATAATGCCATGACTGATGGGCTTTGACATTTAAAGGTTCATATCACTTGTTGGATTACTAGTTGCGAATCCCCTTTAATGGATACATGGGTTACTCCCATGTTGAGGAGTATCTCCAACCCAAGTATCAAGGCTTCGTATTCGGCCTGATTATTAGTGCAATATTCGTTCAACTTGATTAAGAACCGAAATGATTCCCCTAATGGGCTGACTAAGACAATCCTTATTCCAGCTCATTTCATTGTGCTGGATCCGTCGAAATACATCGTCCATGGTTTCAGACTGCATTCGTCCAGATCCATTTCTATTTCTCTAATAGTGCTCAAACATGGGTGATCGGCCAAGAAATCGGCCAAGGCTTGATTTTTGACAGCCCTTTGGGGCTCATGCCGTATATCGAATTCAGAAAGTGACAGTGACCAAAACCCAACTCTTTGATGCAAGATATGACGAGAAAACATGTACTTTATTATATTAATTTTGTGATCAAATACACTGTGTTCGGCCTAAGGTAGGCTCGTAATTTAGTACATGTGAAATATAGAGCCAAACATAATTTCTCTATTGGAGAATAATTACATTCATAATTCAGCAATTGTCTGCTGATATAATAAATGGCTCTCTCAACGTTCGTGTCATCATCTTGCGTGATCATCCCAGCTATGGACTGTTCTTTGGCCGATATGTACAATTTCATTGGCCTTCCTGGCACTGGAGGCACCATCACCGGCGGCTGTGACAAGTATTTCTTCAGGCTGTCAAAAGCTTGTTGATGCTCTTCGGTCCAGACGAATTCGTCATTGTCCTTTAACCTCAATAAGGAGGAGAACACTTTTGTTTTCCCTGCACAATTGGAGATAAATCGTCTTAAAAAGTTAATTTGCCCTAAGAACCTCTGTAACTCTTTCTTATTTCGGGGTGGTATAGCTTCGGTGATCGACCGAGATTTATTGGTGTCAATCTCGATTCCCCGTCGGTGCACCAGAAAACCTAGGAAATTTCATGCGCACACCCCGAAAGCACATTTGGCAGGGTTCAATTTTAGTTTAAACTTTCTCATTCGCTGAAAGGCCGTTGCTAAATGGCCAAAATGTTTTTCCATGGTCAAAGATTTCACCACTATATCGTCCACATAGACTTCTACAGACTCGCCGATCATGTCATGAAATATCAAATTCATGGCTCGCTGATAAGTGGCACCAGCGTTTTTCAGGCCGAACGGCATCACTACCCATTCATAACACCCTAGAGAGCCTGAGCACCTAAAGGATGTCTTGTGTATATCGTTTTCGGTGATGTAAATCTGATTTTATAACCTGCATATCCTTCGATAAAAGCAGACTGGTACTCCACCGCCGTGGACCGCCGTGGTGGATCCACTGGGAATCCTGTTCATTGGTATTGTCTTTGGGTGTCGCTAAGTAAATTTCTGAAGTCTATACAGATCCTTATTTTTCCATTCTTTTTCCTAACTGGAACGATATTTGACAACCATTCCACATATCGGGTCGTCCTAATGAACTTCGCCTCTAAAAGGCGTTCGACTTCTTTCTTAATATCAGGCATGACATTGGGCGCAAACCTCCGGGGATGCTGCTTATGAGGCCTATAGCTTGGCATGATTGGCAACCTATGTTCCACCAACGTCCTATCTAAACCAGGCATCTCATCGTAGTCTCATGCAAAATAATCTTTGTACTCTCGCAGTAAACAAATTAGCTTTTCGCGTACCTGGGACTCCAGCTCCTTGCTGACGTAAGTGATGCGTCTATCATGCTCGCTCCCCAGATTTACCTCGTCCAATGCATCTTGTCCTCTTGAGATATTTTTCTTTCGTCGTCCATTCAGAGTGTATTTTTCTTCTTCCATTGATTCATTTCCTTCTATCAAGCAGTCCACTCCACATAGTTCTCTTATCTTGTCTTCCGTCTGATGCGCCAGCAGTTTGCCTCTTAAGGCCGAAATCGCGGCCTGTGCTTCGGCCTCATTTTTTCGCTCTGCTACATAGGCCATTAAACTGGCCTTGGAGGCCGCAAGGGTGAATTGCTCATTATTCTGCTTGTTCTTCATTTAAATTTATGTGCATTGGCTCTCCAAAATCCACTGTGGTTGGTCTCGTCTGTGCGAACAAATCATTCAGCAATCCCGCGGGGTACGGCTCGTAGTTTTGAGCTACAATGGTCGGGTTTTCCCTTTCATTTAGAACTCTGGTCGGCCCATAATTCCCTTCGTACATGAAGTACTAGGCCGAATTTGTCTCTGCAGTGAAAGGCTTGTTGTCAGCATGCACTATCTCCACCTCGTCCCTCTGGTTCCAGAAAACTAGGCATTGATGAAGGGACGAAGGAATGCATCGGATGCCGTGTATCCAGTCTCGTCCCAAGAGCATATTGTATGTCGTCGGCCCATCTATGACAAAAAATACTACTGTTTTCGTAATACTTCTTCCACTTGCAATTCCAAAGGAATAACCCCTTTGGCCGTTGTCGCCCCTCCATTAAAGCCGGTAAGAACCACTTCCGTAGGGAGGAGGTCCTTCTGACTTTGCCAAGAGTCCTAGCATCCTAACTGGTATTGCATTAATAGCCGCCCCATTATCAATCAATACTTTGGTGATAGGTATCCCATTAGCCTTTGCTTTCACGTACAGCGGCCGCATATGCTTTGTCATTTGTGGTGGTGGCTTTTGGAATATCACCTTCCCTGACAGACCTATCTTCATTGCTTGATCGCCCTCATTGCTAGCTTGAGGCGATTTCTCTTCTATGTCCCATCCAAATGGTAGCAATGTGGCTGGTGCACCTTGAGAGACATTATTGATGGACAATCTCCATTTTTCGGCCCTGGTGATGGTCCGTTTTACCTTAGGTGTCCCATACAAAACGAGGAATGGATATCGTCCCAAATCTTCTCCTAACGTCCCGACTACAGGATTGCCGGCCTCATACAATTCTTTGAGAAGCCGATTTTATGAAATTCCCTTTTTTCCTTGCTTCGGTTTTGATGTCTATCTCTTCTTTTATGTCGGTCATTTCCTCATCTGAAGCCTCCCTATCTGTTATTGAGAGCGCTACAAATTCGGTTTCGTTGCCCTCATAGACGTTTTCGCTTGTTCCAGCTTCTCCGCTGTTATCCCCCTTGAATTTCACGGGCAACAAGTAATGGTTGGCCACAACCGGTGGCATACTGCCGAACTTAATGACGATAGGAGGTTCTTCGTTGTCTGTTTCGTCCTGTTTTTGCCTGTCAAACTTGGTGCATTCATCGCCGCTCGTCACTGCTTTTTTGCTGTCTTCTGATTTCTCCATGATGCGAGGGCTACGGCCCGCGGTGGCTTTTGCTTCGCCTTGTTGGTTCATCATCCGGCCATAGTTTCTTTAATGTCGCCTTAATTGCGTCCTTGTCATTTCGTCCATGGGGGAATAATTCATGTCTAGACGTTGTCCTGACAGTGGCCTTCGGTACGAATGCCATATATTGGGCTGATGAATTTTCGGCCTAAACGTTCTTACATTTTGGACGAAATTTGAATTTTCCCCATAGAATCTTGGGGCGAAAGTTCGTGGCTGCCATGCTGCTGACTCTTTCTTTACGGGCCTTTCACAAGTCTCTTCTAACTCCCTCATCCATTCTATATTGTTCTTGCATCGAATACAAACATTCAGCCGTTCTCCGTGCTCTGAAGGTGCCCTAATCCTCTCTAGAGCGCTTGGACGATGATGGTGCTGTCCTTCGTCTAGAACTAATTTGTCATTCGGCAGATTCATCTTGGCAAGGTCTGGGTTGATCATGTTCAATTCCACCGACTTTGGAAAATGGTTGTTATCTACTGCCATCTTTTTCTCGAACGTAATTCGTCCAGATTCTATGGCATCTTGTAAAACATTTCAAAAAACAAGACAATTATTTGTTGTATGAGACCATGCATTGTGCCACTTGTAATATTTTTTACTACCGATTTGTTCGGCTGTTGGCAACGTATGTCGATCGCTCAAACTAATTTGTTTATCTTTGTACAACTGGTAGAATATGGCATCCACTTTAGTGATATCAAAAGAGAAGTTCCTACTCTTTTTATCGTTCTTTTCATTGGCTTGGGGCTCCGCCCACGTCTTACAAATGTAAGGCTTCCCCTTAACCAATTCGGCCAAACATAAGTCGGCCGATTCGACGTCTACTTCGCCCATCTCATAATCAACATTTCTGTAATACGTCCCCTTACTCGAATTTTTTATTTGCTCCTCTTCTCGTAATAACCGCTCATAACGCACCACACTAGTGGTGAGTTGGGGAAGGTCCCAAAACTCGCGATCCTGAAATTTCTTTTTTAGATCGAGATTGAGGCAACCTTGAGCGATTCTCACAAATTCCTTTTCAGGCAGAGGCACGTAACATCGGCCTCGGGATACCTTAAACCGCTGTAAAAATGTCTCGGCCCACTCTCCTGGCAACTATCTTAGTTTTGCCAAATCAGCCAAGGCTACTTCAGATTCGGTTTTGTAAAATTACGTATGGAACAACTGTTCCATTTGCTGCCAACTTTCTACCGAATTGGCCGGCAGACTGACATACTAGAAGAAAGCTACTCCTGACAATGAGCCGTGAAATAACCTTAATTTGTGGAAATCATTGACTACCCCACACTAAAGGGTAAATCATCATATGTGTTACATGGTAGAAACCTCCCCAGACCCCGTAAATAGGGAAAAATCTGGTATCTTGTAGTTTCGAGGCCACGGATAAGCCACATCGATCCAATCAGGATACAGCTTCCGATATCTTGGCCGAATTGGCCGTATGCCTAGACCGAATTGGTCTTGAAGGATCTAGGTCATTTGTTCCCTTAATATATTGTTGCCATTAAATGGCACGGCTATGGACGGCGACTGCGGTCCTCTCAAAAGTGGGATATAATCGTGATTCTGCCCCTGAGAAGCCTGGATGCCTTGAGGCAACATCACTTCATGTTGTGCCATGCTTGGCCCTTGGTGCATATTTGGCCATAATTGTGGGTCGTTGCCCCCAGGACTTATTCCTCCCCTGAGAACCGTAGGGATGTTGGTCCCTTGCGCAGGAACATTACTAAGGCCAGCCTCCTGACTGCTTGGTGCAGGGAGGGGCGCGGTCCACGGCAGCGCCGTCCCGCCGTTCACACATTTGGCCATTAATTCATTTAACGAGCTTAGATGTTTGGCCATGTTTTCGTAATGTGAGTTGCTAGTTGATACGAATTTGTCTATAACATGTGCATTTTGAAGCCTAACCTGTTCGACAACATCCTGCGTGAATTCACCGAACAACGCGTGTATCGCGTTAGGACCGAGCTCCCTCATAGGTTCGTATCGACTAGCGTCTGCCAGACCCTCGAAATGACCGACTACGGTTGGAACGTGAGGCTGATTGGTTTGCTCCAGTCCCCCTTCCTCCGCGCTCGAGTCAGTTTGAGCGTTTCTTTTCGGAGGCATCTCCACTGTTTACACCAATTCACCCACTGTGGTCGCCAAAAACTGTTTGCGCGATTTTTGTGCGCGAAGAAGAAAGAGAAACGTGTAAGGTTCAAACCTCCTGAGATAAAGTCCCAGCAAAGGGTGTTTGATTAAGTGAATAAGCCTGCAAGGGGCGCAATCACACAAATTACAGTCCTAAAAGTTACAGAAACTAAAAGATAAAAAAATGCTTGTTTGAGTCTTCATTTGATTGTCTCATTTCTCTCTGTCCGATTGAGCTTTTATAGTGAAACTTGAAAACTGCTTGGGCAGTCCCAGTATCTCCCTGCAGCTGCTGGATCGTGCCTTTAACCGTTGGGCTGTGCGTCTCAACTGCTTGATCGTGGGTTGAGTTTTTTTAGTGAACTTGTAAACCGATTGGGCGGTCCCAGTATCTCCCTGTAGCTGCCGGATCGTGCCTATAACCGTTGAGTTGCATGTCTCAACTGCTCGGTTGTGGAAGCAACTACATCATGAATTTTAGTCCTAACCGCTACTTCGGTCGTCTCGACTCTTCATCGCTCTTCGCTTTATCGTCCTTCCTTCCTCCCTTCGTTCTTTCCTTCGTCTTATGGCGATTTCGTTCTAGGGTGACATTATTTCCCTTGTCAACATGAAACAACTACATCATGCATTTTCGTCCTAACCGCTACTTCGGTCGCCTCGACTCTTCGTCGCTCTTCGCTCTATCGTCCTTCCTCCCTTCGTTCTTTCCTTCGTCTTAGGGCGATTTCGTTCTAGGGTTACATTATTTCCTTTGTCAACAGAGAGAAATCATAAAATGATATTAAAACTTGTGTTTCTCTCACCCTTGTATCAATGATGAGCAAATTTATACTAATGTGTTTGTCTAAGTTTTATATAACTATATTGAAGATAATCACATATTGAGGGGAGTAAAATCGTCAACAAATTTGGACTCTCAAAGCTCACAAGTTTTAAAGGTTGTCGTCATCAAAAAGGAAGTGATTGTTAGTGTCATAGCACTCAAGATGAATTTTGATGATGTAACACTAGAAGACTTCGACGCGTATTAGCGTACATTACAAAAAGATGTCGAATCATTTTGGTGGTGAAAAACAATGAATGTAAAGACTCAAGTGCTTATTGAAGAATATCTTGTATGGTCTCAGCCGATGACTTTTTTTATAAGTAAGATGTTAATTTAAGTCTTTAAGCGCATATGACTCATATACACATTCATTTAAATGCATTAGGGTCATGTATAAAATGATTTTAACTTTCGAATCATGCATTTTTTGCACTGGGACCGACATATCAGTCTCTCATACCCGCATACCGATGACCCTGCTCTGCCTTGGGAAGATTTGCATGCTCTCTGCAATCGAGCTACTCCATACCGATATTTCATACCGGTCAGCTACAGTTTGCACAACCATTGGAATTAGGACGATCCATACCTGTCCCCATACGGGTGAGCACACTGGTATACCGGACTCCATACCGGTCAATAATCTGATATTGTGTTTTAATCTTCAACAGTAATATAGTCGTTATGCTTTGACAGACTGACATACCGGCCTCTGAGACCGGCATACTGGTCTCGGACAGATAGTCGGGCAGTCTTTCACTTTCTCTATAAATTGAGCCCCAAATTCATTTTTGTCAACTTCTTCAACCTTTATATAATTTTCTCTAAAACAAAAAGAGAGTTTACAAAACCTTCATCATCATACACTCTCATATTCAAGCTCACACACTACACATTCATTTCATTAGTAGTGAGCTTAGATTTCTTGGGTTAGCAACTCACATAATTAAATCTTCATTATCTTTATGAGTACCCAAGTGGTATTTTAAATCTTCATTTTTTATACACTTGTGGTTGAGAAATTCTTTTGTGAGTGGACATACTCAAAAGGGTGATTGTTGTAAAAGGTTTGTGAGTGAACCTATAGTGAAAACTCATTGTCAAGGTTTAAAAGTGAGCCATTGAAAAAAATTTGTGTAAAAGTTTGGAGTGAACCTATGAGAACAAACTTTTGATTACGAGTGAGCCACGGAAAACTCGGTGTAAAGTGTAGATTCATTTTTACATAGTGGAAAGCTTCAAGCGCGACTTGGAGGAGTTGACGTAGATATTGTTGGCCGAACCACTATAAATATATTGTCAATTTCTTTAACCCCATCTATTTAATTTATTACAAGCTTTGCATTATATTTCCATATTATTTCTCATAGCTTGTCATTTATGAAATTAATTATTTGAGTATATAAATTGTAGAAATTGACCTAAGCTTAATTGGTAAAGCTGTTAATTTAGTAGCGTAAAATCGATAATATTTTTAATTATGTAATATTAGGATATCACCCAATTCATCCACCTCTTAGATATAGAGGAATTACTTGTTGTGCTTGTAGGAAATTTCATCAAATGTTACTCTATCACTTAATATGACTGACTGATATCCAAAAAAATTCAGAAATGACCACCCCCCCCCCCCCCCCCCCCCCCCCAATTATTGGCTACTCGTGCAACTCAAAGAATTGAGCCCATTTAAATCTTCAAATGAACCCGTCCAGCAGTTTCATTCTTAAACCAAATCGTGCCTAAGCTTGAGTCATGTTTCGTGCTTCGGCCCATTTAAATCTTCAAATGAATATGTGCCTAATTTCAAGATCCTCATAGGCCCACTTCAAAATTGTCTGTCGCCTAATTTCATTCCAAAAATCAATAGAATTATAAATGTAAAACATTTATTTATTTATTTAAAATTCCTTTTAATTGATGATAAGCATGAAAAACACAATAGAATTGAAAATATATAGGGATTAAAAATAGAATTGAAAGTGGGTTTCTTTGTTTGCTTATCAGTGGTGAATTATTCCAAGTTCAGGTTTGGATAATTGCAAGTATCATAAGATCTACTTCAACGGATAAGCTATTATTGCGCCAGTCAGGAGAGCTAACTATGGCGATAGCGACCGATTTAATTTCTTCAGTGGAGCCCAAAATTATTGTGTTCATTTCTTTTTGTAATACTATTTTCTCCCTTAATGGTCAATGAGTGAGTTATCGGCCTGACTTATTAGGCTATTGCAGTAGTGTTGTAAAGATTTAGAAATATGATATTTGCAAATAATAATAATAATAACATTAAAATATTAAAAGATAAATAAAAAAATTTATCTTTTAATGTTTTTATAATTTTTTTCATGCACACGTCATTTCTCAAGATTTTAATGTTGTTACTGTTGTAATTGTATTGTGATGTCCTGAGTGAAGTGTGGTTTTATGATAAATAACTTAAGATTTGATTATTAGTTCATTAGTTTGAGTTTATAGGTGCATTTCTTTGTTAAAACCTATGACAACTGTGAGTTTTTCTTACTCCACTTAAGTCCTGATCGGGTGATTTGACGGATAAATTTCCAATGTTATAAAAAAAATAAGTGTATTATGATCACTTTGCTTCAAAAGAAAAAAATAATTACCATAATTCTTAATATTTGGAAAATAGTAAAACGGAATGTGAAAGGAATCAATTGATTCTCCTATGCTTCAGATGATGTAAAATCTATGGGCCGGATATGAAATATGATTTAATCAATTTCACAATTTAAATCCATAAAAGATTCTCCTTGGTAGGACCAACAAGACACAAAGCCCCAGTTACAGTAACGTGTCAAAATCTAATTGGTGAATTTTATTCCCTGAATACTCCCCCACACAGAAGCAGCTGAGTCCATATCCAATCACTTTTGCCGACGCAACAGCACGTCACTAGCCCCACTACCTTCAAAGTTCAAACAACTCGCACAACTTTCGTCTGCACTCAAGCCCATTAAAACCCCCACGTGTCAATAACTCTTTGGTTGCAGCAAACGAAAGTAAAAAATCCCACGTCATTCTTCCCACCAATCACATTCTGCCACTATCACCGCAACAACACTTCCCAATGGTAATCCCGTAATTATGACAAAAATTGAAGGGTCATTACTTAGCTGTTTTAATTTCTCACGCCCTGTGAACTGTCAACGGACGCCAAACAGAATTCAAATACGGTGGAATTCAGGAGAGAGAATTAAATTCATGGTTCAATAATTTGTGTTGTTGCGGTTGCAGTTGTGTAATTTACTAGCTAGTCCTTGCTTCCCTCCAATCATATCATTTCTCTGAGATATTTTTCATTTTCTTTTTTATTTTCTCTCTAGTTTCCCGGCGAGAGAGGAGGAAGTAGAAGAGTATAAGAAAGAAATATCTCTGCTTCTACGAAACTATTTCTCTCTCTCTCTCTCTCTGTATAAATATATAAATATAAATTTTAATCAAGACAAAAACTTTGTTTGAAATTTGCTTAACACAGCATCATCTTGAATGGACTCTCTTTAGCATTTATTTTCTCTCTCCAAACAGGTACTTTATCTCTCTTATTTTATTTTTTTTTGGATGTGATCAGTTGTTTTGTTTGTTAGTAATTATGTACTGTTGCTGAAATAGCTAAATTCTGTGGTAATTTAAGCTTCTTTTTTTTTTTCCTTAGCTTTTTGAGCTTTAGAGTTGAGAGTTGTTTTGAGTTGACTTGTTGCTAAGTGAGCCTCTTTTTTTTTTTTTTTTTTGGTTATTAAGTTGATTGTTATTTTTTTTGGCTAATTATATGATGTGATTATATCCGAAATTTTGCTTTTGAGTTTTGACATTTCAATTCATGCGTGTGTTGACTTTGTACGAACTGTTTGCTAATTGTGGTTCTGTTTGTTTGATTTTGTTGGTGTCGTGTTCTTTTGGTTTGTTTTAGGCTGTAATTATAAGCGGTTTGAAGTCTGTAATTTCGTTTCTGCCTGATCTTGAGAATCTGCAAGATTAATTATGTGTAGAGGTTAGAGAGAAAAATGTATCTTCGCCGTTGGAATACTAATAGGATGAGAGGGAACTGTTGTTTCATAAACTTTTGATTATGATGATCATGGAGTTTAATTTTCTCACTTAACAGTGTGTAATTGTACATAGCTGATTAGTAATGAGTTTCAGAAGAGATTCTACTGACAAAAATTAAAAAAATGGTGGTAATTGATTAACAAAATAGTTTTCTGATTCAATAGTGGGAAAGAAATCACGGAAGCTTGATCCCAAGTGTCCTGTCCCTGAGCTATTTAATTCATCATGACATTCACATGATAGTTATTTGAGTTTATGGACCATGTTTTCTTAATTTAGTGCGAGCACTTGAATTAAGAAAATTCCTATTGATTAAATAGTTATACTATCTTTCATTTCTGTGCTTAATCTACTGTTTTCTGGGGAACTTCAATTCTTATAGGTTTTTTTATCTGTCTCTTTCTATGAAAGACTCTTTGGACTTTGATGGTGCCAAGGAAGATCCATAACAATAAAAGGGTTTTTAATTTTTAATTGCTTTGCTTCCAGGTACTTTTGCTTGCTTATGCTGCAGTAAGTAATTTATGGAGCAACAATCAAAAGATTCTGTTTTGGGCCATTTTAAAGGTGGTGCTTTCTCTCGGTGCTTTCTCTCTCTGTGTGTCAGGCTGATGAAATCCAATAAACAAATGTTTTCTCTTATGTTTTTAGTGTAATTTCTGTTTTCATATCCTGAGTGGTATTTCGATCAATGTTTTTGTAGGCTCATCTAATATTCCATCATTGACAATACCTAAAAAAGTGGGAAGTGGTGTGTGGGGGGTTTCATTTGGAGCAGAAGCGCATAAATCATCGAATGATGCAAGCTTGTTCTCCAGTTCATTGCCTGTCCTTCCTCATGAGAAGTGTATGTGTGAGCTCTGCTTACAAGATGAAATAGATTTCTATTATTTTAAATAATATTAGAAGTGTTCTTTTGCCAACATGCAGTGAACTTTGCTGATTCAGAGCACCTTGGCCAATCTGTTGATGAGAGCTCCCCAACTTTAAACAAAATTAACCTGGAAAATGAAGGCGATGATCCACTTGCAGGCGTTGGAACCATTGGAAGCCTGCTTCCTGATGAAGATGAGCTTCTTGCTGGCTTAGCATATGATTTTGACCTAAGTGGTTTGCCTACTCAACTGGAGGATTTGGAAGATGATCTTTTTGGCAGTGGTGGAGGAATGGAGTTGGAATTTGAGCACCATGAGAGCCTTAGTATTGGAATGTCAAAACTTAACATATCTGAAGGGATTGCTGGCAATGGCATTGCTCAGTATACCCTCTCAAATGGTGTGGGAACAGTTGCTGGGGAACATCCATATGGGGAGCATCCTTCTAGAACACTGTTTGTGCGAAATATCAATAGTAATGTTGAGGACTCGGAATTGAGATCACTCTTTGAGGTATATCACATTTTCCCTATTTCCATTAATAAAATCATTTCGTGTCTACTTTGGCATTAGTGTCTATATGAACTTATATAATCTAATATGCTTGCTAATCGTGTTACTTGATATTTTATAAATAACATATACATGACTTGAAATTGACTTGCTTTGAACATTTTAACATCTTTTCTAGAAGAAAAAACATAACAAAGGTTGGACAGGTTATCTCATGCTTTAATCCGTATACCTTACAAAATATTATTATCGAGTTATGAAAAGGAATTTAATTAGAGATCACACATTACGTTTTGCTATTGAAAAAGAATGTTGATCTTCTGTGTTATCCTCATTGTGATTTTTCATTCTTGTTTTTCTGTATGTATGAACAGTGGTTAATATATGTATTCTGTTGAATTTACATCCTGTTTCCATGTTCGCTGTAGTCTTTTACATATTTGGGGTGTCTACTTTTTGAAATGATTTGCTGAAAGTGGCGAACCCTTCTGTTTTTTGTGATTTCTGTTCTTAGGTCTGGTTGAGGAAATTTATTATTGTGATTTTCTGGTATTTTTTCTAATTTGTTCTGTCATTTTCAGGGTGAAAATGACTTTTGAAGACGATTTGATAGTTTCTGTACTCAGTATTGATTGAATGTTTCTTTTCCTGTAGCAATATGGGGCCATCAGAACTTTATACACTGCATGCAAGCATAGGGGTTTTGTGATGATATCTTACTATGACATCCGAGCTGCTCGGACTGCAATGCGTACTTTACAAAATAAGCCTTTGAGACGAAGGAAATTGGATATTCATTTTTCCATTCCCAAGGTTTGAAAATTAGGATAGGTTGTCATATGATTCTAGCCATACATTGATTCCATGTAGTATCTTATTCATGAATTATATTTTTTTGATAAATTCCAGGATAATCCATCAGAAAAGGATATAAATCAAGGGACTCTTGTGGTGTTCAATTTGGATGCTTCTGTTTCAAATGATGATCTTCGTCAAATTTTTGGGGCTTATGGGGAGGTCAAAGAGGTGCTTGTCTGCTGATATATATTTATCTTTTACTTATCCTTGTAATATACCCTGTGTGCTATGCTGATTGTTTATCTGAGATGTAAGTTTCTGTCTACAAAATGCAGATCAGGGAAACACCCCACAAGCGACATCATAAATTCATAGAGTTTTATGATGTGAGAGCTGCAGAGGCAGCTCTCAGAGCATTAAATAGGAGTGACATAAATGGGAAACGCATAAAGCTTGAACCTAGTCGCCCTGGTGGAGCACGTCGAAAGTAAGTATCAGTTTGCTGATTAAATATGATTTTGTGAGTTCAACATGTATTAATCTATTCCCTATCTTGTTCGGTGTGGGTTTATTGATTTAAATATTATGTGTTTCCTGATATAAATATTACGTGGATCACACACAATGCAAGTTATTTATTGATTGATAAAGGGAGTTACATGTTGATTTCTGAGTAGATATCTTGATCCCAGACTCTCCCAAGACTACCAAAATTTCCTATTGGTAATCAAAGCATACATTTAGCTTCAACAATAGCGTTTGTGGCTTTGTTTATGCTTCTTAAATTACTAGGTTCCTCCTTAATTGTTGATGATAACTGCAAGATTATCAAACAGTGAAACATTATTGAACCTGTTCTCTGACACCAGTTACAGCTGCCATCATAAAAGTATTGTTAAGAGTCCTTTATTTAAAAGAATCAAACTGGGGACATCCATCTGCAAGAGTTAATTCCAGTTAATCAGAAGCAGTCAATACTATAAAGTTCCTGGGCCTTTCTAATTTGTGAGAACAATTTCTGATAGAATTGCTAGTAAAACAAATTGTTTTCTTCTTAATATAACTTTGTCAGTTTCCTAGAATTAGAAGGAAAAAAAGGAGAAACAAATGTGGTTATTTAATTGGGATACAATTGAATTGTTGATCACATGGGGAAACCAACTTCAGTTTTTTAAATAGAAACAAAAAGATTATGTTTATTTGTTATGTTTTTGTAACACTTTTGGGATAGCTGTTCGTTGGTGATCTTTTTCCTATAATATGCTTTTGTGACTGTAAACCTGCTAACAGTTTTACTTTTTCTCAAATAAATATATCCATAACTGATTATCATGCTTTATAAAATAAATGGATCTGATCTTCACTAAATGTTATTGTACATGCTCAATTATAAAGTCTTGAATCCTGTTTTGTTGAATTTCTAAACTTATATTATGTCTTGAATCATCATTAAAAAGAAAATTAATAATGTGGAGGTACCTTTTTATGGTTAGCTTGATGCAGCAATTAAATCAAGAGCTGGAACAAGATGAAGCCCGAGGGTTTCGGCATCAAGTAGGCTCACCAGTGACAAACTCTCCTCCGGGTAAATGGCTTGTTTTTTGTAATTGTCTGAGAAGTCAACAATGTGCAGCAATTCCTTTTGGAAATGCGTTTTTGTATTATTAGCTGAATATGTGGCACGTCAATGACAGGTAACTGGGTGCAGTTTGGTAGCCCTGTTGAACGTAATCCTTTGCATGCCTTTAGTAACTCCCCGGGTTTGGGAACCCTAAGTCCTATAAACAGTAATCATTTGCCTGGGTTGGCTTCAATTCTCCCACCTCATCTATCTAACTCTGGAAAGATTGCTCCAATTGGTAAGGACCAAGGAAGGGCTAATCAAACAAACCACATATTTAATAACACTGCACCACTGCAAGGAGCAGCCTATCAGCATTCTCAATCCTTTCCTGAACATAAACTAAGTGGAAGTCCCGGTCCCATATCTCCTATTGGTGAATCAAATTCAACTTCTTCTGGCGTTGGAACTTTATCAGGTCCTCAGTTTTTGTGGGGAAGTCCCCCTCCTTTTTCTGAGCTTTCCAGCTCATCTGCTTGGACAACATCCTCTGTGGGGCACCCATTTTCGTCTAGTGGACAGGGACAGGGCTTTCCCTATAGTAGTAGGCATGGATCTTTAATTGGTTCACATCATCACCATCATGTAGGATCGGCCCCCTCTGGTGTTTCCCTTGACAGGCATTTCGGCTTTTTCCCTGAGTCACCAGAAACATCCTTCACGAACCCAGTTCCGCTTGGGGTTATGGGTCTAAGTCGCAACAATGGGGGTTACATGATGAATGTTGGTGGTCGTGTTGGTGTTGGCCTCCCGTTAAATGTGACTGATAATGGTTCACCTAGTCTCAGAATGATGTCTTTGCCAAGGCATGGTCCTGTCTTCTTTGGAAATGGTTCTTACTCAGGACCAGGGACAATCGGCAATGAGGGGTTGACTGAACGTGGTCGTACCAGGCGAGTTGAGAGTAGTGGGAGCCAGGTTGATAGCAAGAAGCAGTATCAGCTTGATTTAGACAAAATCATTAGTGGGGAAGATACTAGGACTACTTTAATGATAAAAAACATCCCTAATAAGTAAGAAAGTGTATGAATAACCTTATCTAATGGTTGCAATGCTTGTGGGTTTCTAGCGATTATGGTTAATTGTTTAATAATTTCGGCTTTCATTGTCTTCCTCTAAGGTATACTTCAAAAATGCTTCTGGCGGCCATTGATGAGAATCACAGGGGTACTTATGATTTTCTGTACTTGCCAATTGACTTTAAGGTACTTACACTCTGGGAAATTTCCAAAAATATTGTTATTATATAACATTTTCTAATTGAATTGCTGCTGATAATCTATTTGTATGCAGAATAAGTGCAATGTGGGCTATGCCTTTATCAATATGGTGTCTCCTTCACACATTATTTCCTTCTATGAGGTGTGATATGCAGCCCTTTCCTCACTGTTTTCAAAGTTTATGCAACTCCTTAATTCGTATTTTATTTTATATTATTCATGGGATGAAAGCTGAAGAAGTTAGCTTTGTGTTCATAATTGGTAAAAATTATTACGGCCATCCAAGAGAAATTATTTGTGTCAGATGTCAGATTGTCAGGCCACAGATTTGTACTATATGTTGCTGAAGTGAAGCCTTGGGAATCCGTTTTACTCAACTAAGAACTTGTCTGATGGAAATCTTTGCAGGCATTTAATGGGAAGAAATGGGAGAAATTCAATAGTGAGAAAGTTGCATCTCTGGCATATGCCCGAATCCAGGGTCAGGCTGCCCTTGTTACACACTTTCAAAATTCAAGTCTGATGAACGAAGATAAACAATGCCGACCAATTGTTTTCCACTCTGAGGGTCAAGAAACCGGTGATCAGGTAATTTCTTTTAGTTCTCTTTCTTTTGTGCAAATACAAAATATAGTGCTTAGGGAGTTTAAAATTTCCCCTAGGGCTTCTCTTGGTGTTGTTTCTCGAATCAATTTTATTCATTGGTCTGCATAAATATCATTCTTATCAGGAAAAGTCCTTGTACAAATTATTCCATTTTTATTGATTTTTGATTTATTTGTCCAGTTGTTGACATTGTCTTATTGCATACCTGGTGTTTTCAAATATATAATGTATCAACTATTAATGGCGTAGAATTATTTTCAGCTGCCGTATTTTACCAAGAAAAAAATGAGAATACTGTGCTGTTTGAACTTTAGATATATCTTCATTTTTGAAGTGGTCCAGCAATAGGGGGCATAAAGACAACAAGGAAAGTGGAGGAAGGGAGGGTTGGTCCCACATGTATGGAGTGGTTAGAGATAGAGAAGATTGTGGTGATCCCAAATACAAGGAGAAAACAGAAAAGTGGATAGGGAGGGGGGAGAGAGAGATAGTCCCATGTGGGAGGGTAAAAAAAGGGAAAGGGCAGTAGGGGCCCATATTTGATAGTATGCTTAATCATTATTGATTTTAACTAAATAAAATGTGTTGAAAGCCTTATACGTATAATTATAAATGAAAGGGAAATTTGGATAGAAACCTTTAGGAATACCAAATAAATTTGATGAGAAAGAAATGATAGTATTAGAGGGAGAGTTGAATTACCTCACCAAGGTTCACACTGTACTCATGGTGTTGTCTCTGCATTGATATAAAAACTATACTTGCTGAGAACTTTTAACATCCCTAAGACCCCCTAGGGGGAGAGGTTAGATTGATTATTAAATGCAGAAAATGCATTTGAGATTATCAAACAAAGTCCATATAGTTGCGATTCGGTGATTCCCTTGAAGTTATCATATGGACTCGGTTGAGTTTTTGCTTACTATTTATACTTTTGTGGATCCTCCAGGAAACTTTACTTTCTAGCAATTTGAACATCTTTATTCGTCAGCCAGATGGGTCATATTCTGGGGACTCCTTGGAAAGCTTTAATGGATATCTGGATGAGAAGCTGGAGAAGATTTAACAGTAAATTGGTAATTTTACTCTTGGCCTTGAGAAATGGTGGCTAGGAGTTCTGACTGTTGTATAGGTATTTAAGTGTACAAAGTTGGAAGAGAAATCAAGGTACAAGTGTATATTATGCATTGCATTATGGACAGTGTCCTCTTTTCAGTAATGGACACAACATATATTTACTAGGATAGCTTCTGAGCGAAGTGGCAGAGAGCATTTTGTTAATATTTAGAGAAGCAAAATGTTATTGAAGAATAAAGTGGAGCATATTGCTGAGAAGTGAAGTCTTTGCAGCCTCGTGTATTCCTCAGATGATATTTGCTTTGGATTTGCGTTTTATGATATCTTTCAAAGTTATTTTGTTGGGTCATTTGGAGCCAATTTGCAAATTATCATCATCATGTTAATAGCTGTAAATAAGGCTATTACTATAATAATAATTACATAATTGTATAGCAACAATATTTCTGTTCATCATGTGTTAACAGTGTTGTTATCAGTCAGTAAGTAGCTAAGAAAATGTGTAAATTAATGGTACAGATGTTCATAAACCTAAATTTATCTTATGCAAATTAATTATCGTGGTTGAATGTGTTGTGTTATTCATTAAACTGTTGACGCAGTCTTGTTATTCACATATTTGATGTGATTGAGAATGTCTCTCTTGACATTCTCAATCCCTTTGGCTGCTGGTGTTCTTGTAAAAACTCTTGGGAGGATCTTGAACCCCTTTCGTCATATTATCAAACGTACGAGTGGCTAATATGGTTCAATAAGCAACTCGGTTCACTTTGCGTGGCCTTTGTCCCGCTGAGCAACTCAACGAGTCGGCATTAGGTTTATAATAGAGCTCGCTCTGTATGTGAATTGAATGACCCTCAAAGCAAATGCTTCGGATATACTGTCTAATTGGTATTTCACACTGGTCTTGTAATACATATCGTATCAAAAATAGAAATGGCTGATTAAAAATTACAGTACTCATAAAATTACAGTGCAAAAAAAAAAAAATTACCCATAATCAGCAAGCTCCTTTAAATATCTATCAGATTTGTAGAGCATCAGCAATGGATCCTGCTAGACTCAAAACTTCAAAAGGAGCCTTATTTGCTATTGCCTTGACAGTAAGCGGGCAGGAATCCGTTATCCAAAAGTAGGCAAAAGCATTCTCTGAGGTTTCTGAAAATTATTTCAAAGTTCAAACAGCAATAAGATCACAGGAAGTCAGAGAGAATTTACTATGCTTCAGAAAATGCAAGTAATTACCTCCACTCTTGAGAGTGAATTGCTCCCAAGAACCCTTTGGAAACACGCCATGTGTGACATAAGCGCTCACCTTAGCCGCTCCATGAGCTGCCAAAACTTTCTGAAACCAGAAAGAGCAGAAAAGTAATCACTAATAAGAGGCATCTCTTTGAGTTTCACAATTTGTACCCAATAAAATTACATTAGCCACCCATATCACGACGGACTTCTTTAATTTCAGTGCACATTGTATCCTTATTGAAGCTAGAAGAAACAAGGAGCTACATCATAAATTCATCGAGATGCCGTTCTCGAACTAAACGGAGTCATTGCAAAGAAATTGAGTAATTGCCAGAAACCTGAATTTATACTTTAGTAGTATTGCAGTTAAGAATCCAAGTTTATATTTGGCAAATAATTAAAATTTTAAGAACATAGAAACACCAAAATATCCTTTAGTCACCATAGATTAGTCCAACGTAAGTTATTCATAATCAATATTTTTATTTACAGATTGTGGTGAAGTCAATAAACCAGATGAAAGCCAAAAGTTTGTTAAATTTGGAAAAAGAGATTAGACAAATAAATGGAAATGAGAAATGAATTTATTATTACCCAAGTCCCAAAGATAAGTACAACTTGTTATCAAGAAATTGGATGAATAACATATGCTTATTGAAGAAGTTTTGAGTAGGGTAGGGAATCCACAAAAATCAAAAGCTTTTCTCTTTCTTTTGGTTGGAATAATTATGCATTCAAAGAATCGAGTCATGGTAATCTTAAATGAACATGAATTAAATACAAACTCTGAATACAATTTTTAAAAATAAAGATTAGGTAAAGGTGAGAAAATACCTGGCACTCAATGAGGGTGCCTCCGGATTGCACCAGATCATCAACAATGACCACATGACAACCAGCGGGATTTCCCTCCTTGATCCGAACTATCCTCTTATCACCTTCACGAACCTTGGCACACACAACCTGCCACTCAACAAGGTCAGCTTAACCAGATGATACGAGAAATAAAGTATAAATGTTATTAAAAATTTTGGTAATAAGAAATAGAAAAATCATTTATTTGAATTCATTCAAGAAAAATTGAAACCAACCGTAGGGAAATGATCCAGCATCTTGTGGAACCGCTTCCAAGCTCCATCATCCGGAAATGCTATAACTATCTGAAAGTAGATTGAAAAGACATCACAGGTTAGCAAATATACCAGCATAAATGCCTTCAATGTAATCTTTAATGCAGCAACAATATTAACAAGTAGACAATGCTAATGCGACATACTCAAGTATACTCACATTATTGGCATCAGGAAGCTGGTGCAGACGTTGCTTTAACAGAGGAATTCCTGTCTCAAACAGAGGCAAGACATGGTCACCAAAATAAAATCTTTCCTACAGAGAGTGAGAAAATAAAATCAGGCCTTCTAGAACAAATAAATGGCTGGCACTTACGAAAGCAAGTCACAGATACACAGAGCCATCTTTCAAACCAAAATGTTGTTGAAGATCAATGTTTAAAAATATGGGGCGGGGCCTCGAGGCGGCCGGCCATTGAGGCGCGAGGCGGACCTCATCGAGGCGGTGAGGCGGGCGCCTCGATCCGAAAATCGGAAAAATAATCCAAAATACATTCATTTCTTCATAATTCATAGTATGTTCAAAAAACTATTGATAAGTAATCCAAAATACATTACTTTCTTCATAATTCATAGTATGTTCAAAAAATTATTGATAACTAATCCCTAAATAAGCTATCATAGTGTCTAGCGGCATGAAGCTCGGGTCAAAATCTGTGTCATCATCAGATGGGTCATCATCCAAAGAACCTCCTCCACTTGTATTGTCTTCATCCACTAATTGTGGAGTTTTCCTTTCCCTAACAAATAACATAGAGTCGTATTATTTTAATTTGATTATATAAATTGCATTATTTGTACAAGATTAACTTACTTTGGTCTCTGCTCCTTTTTTGTGCAAGTGTTCTACTGCCACTCAGTTGTTCAATGGAACGACGCCGTTTTGGAAGCCCAAAACGTCGTCGTTTCATTTTAGAAATTTTTTTTTTTAAAAAAAAAACCTCTGCTAGTGAGGCGGCCGCCTCAGGCCGCCTCACCCCGATTTTGCGTGAGGCGGCTAAGGCGGCCGCCTCACCAGCAGAGAGGCGGGCGCCTCAGAAAAACCTCATAAGGCGGCCGCCTCGAGGCGCCGTCGCCGCGAGGCGGCCGCCTCAACCGTTTTTTTAAACACTGTTGAAGATACATACTGACCTTTTTACAACTTATTCACCGTAAATTTCAAGAAGGAAAACACGCAAAGGAAGATGATATTCATTAAACTACAATCGAACAAGCTTATTCATGAATAAAAAGACAGAAGCCGACTGTCTAAACCCTGTCAAAAGCACTCCCAGATGACTTATGAGTATATAAATATATTGTGCAATACGAATCTACAACTAGGTACTATACAACATCATATTGGCAGATAAATTCCCAAATATTTAAGTTAGCCGATATTTTGGAAAAGAAAAGAAAGCAATCCAAAACATTAAAAGGAAATATCATAGCAGGAAAAAAACAGTTTAAGAGTTTTAACCACAAGTAGTTTAACCAGTGTTCTAAAACGCCCCGCCTAGGCACGCCTAGGCGGCGCGTATAGGTTCGGCGGCCTATGGCCGCCCCGCCTAGCCCCAAATCGTTGGGGCTAGGCGCTCGTCGCAAATTCATCGGTCAACCGCCATTGACCGACGCAGAATTCGAAATTAATTGCTTTTTTCCGGCCGAATTTCACACCCAAATCTTAACCCTAACCTTAACTTTATAAAATTAACTCTCTAACTCATCAATTTGAAAAAATCTCAATTTAAAGCATAAACTCTAATTTCAAAAATCTAATCTTTTTTTCTATTTTTGTTAGTTTCTCATCAAATTAGTCATTTATAAATATTAGCCATTATTCAAATAACATTTATCTATGATTAATTTCTCCAAATCATACCAAATCTTAAATCTAATTATAGAAATTCTCAATTTTCGATTAACCGTCCAGGCCCCGCCTAGGCCCCGACTAGGCGCTCTAGGCGCTAGGCGCTGGGTCGCCGCCCGACTAGCGCCTAGCGCATTTTAGAACACTGAGTTTAACCTGCAAAGCATGTATATCATAGATGACTAAACTAGTCGGACCACCCCTTGAAATAGGAATATTTGACAATATCCTTGCCATGGTAAATGCAGTTGCTACATCTCCTTCTTCTTCCATTCTCTCAAACGAGCCAGTTGGAAAGAAAGGCAATACCAACGTGAAAGAAGCAACAAACAGCCTCGGGAGTGCATATATGACAGAAATCTGTTCAAAGACAACTCCTGGGGAGCTGAAAGAAGCAAGAAAGGCTACATGCTGACCTCGAATATCATGTGCACTATTTATATAAAGATTTGGCCATCCATCAGCAAAGTTCCTGATACATGCATAGCATATAATTTTATCATTTCGATCTCAATTCTCAAATACAAAAACATTCATCAACAGCAAAATTTTGCAATGCAAACAAAGCAGGAGCTATGAATCATTTTAAAAGCATCATCAGTTTTGTGGAAAACAAAAAGCTGTGTTAAATTTGAGGTTTTCATTCCTGGTTTAGCTTCCATCTTGTAAAATTTCCTAAGAGAGCTACAAAGCCCCTATAGAAAGACAGATTTGACAATTGAGTTTTATATGCTATGCACGTATGTTTTGAGCTGAAAGCACACAATACAATACTGGGTTGGGTGAGTTTTATCATTTGTGAGTCAGATTTTTTTCTACTTTAAAATCACTACAATTTTTTTTCCTACTGGGGAATGTATCTGTACCAGTTGACTTAGGTCATCAGTCCCCTGCAGATTAACCAAGAAAAATTATAACCTATTATTGTAACTATCATCTACATATTACAGAAATTGAAAAAACTTGACTTTATCAATGAGCATTGCAGATTTCACCCACTTCATTCCATAAAGGAATATAAAAATATACAATAACAAGATTGGTACAAGTTAAATATGGCAGCTTCTTTGTCAGAGAAAACAGAACATAAACATAGTTGATTAATTTGTGAAGCTATAGAAGCATTATTGGTTAGTGGTTACACATATGCAACATAGAGAGAATAAATGAAGAAAACTGTCAGAGAATATGGCAGCTTCTTTGTCAGAGAAAACTGTAATTTGTGAAGCTATATAAGCATTATTGGTTAGTACCCATTTGGTTAGCCTCAAAAACCCACATCAAATTCAAGGCAGAAAAGCTTTAAAAAAAGAAAAAGAAAAAGAAAAAAAAAAGAAAAAGAGGTAAGGTTAATAGAAACATAGAGAGAGAAAGAGAGAGAAATTAAATGAAGTAACCTCCAGTTAATGGATTGAAGAGTAATGAGGTCATGAGACTGAGCAGCGACTTTGCGGGCAAGCTCTTCGCACTCCACGCAATAGAATAAATGAACTTGCTTCTTCTGCTGTGACTTTTTTGCCTTTATTTCTCTTTTTTTTTCCTCCATTCTTTCTCTCTTTTTGTGGGGGAGTGGGAGTGGGAGTGGGAGGACGAAGATAGATACTCCGAGTCCGAGGGAGTGAAGAGGGTTTTTTGGGGGAATGCGTTTGCTTTTTATACGTGTTTTACAACTCAATCGACGTGTAAGAGTGGACATTTTAGGTTTATGTGTTTGGAGTTTTGTCAAATTTTAGTTCCGCTTGATATGAGTAAAACCGGTTTCGGTTCCGGTTTAGATTGTATAAATAAGAAAAAATACGAAAATATAATAATTTTATTATGATATACATCATAATTTCAATATGAAATTCGAGAATATTCTGGTATGCAAAAAAACCATATAAAAATACTAACATTTGCTAAAATAATGGATATTTTAGGTTTGATTCGATTTATGTGCTGTTTAATTTTGGTTCGATTTCAGACCGTTGATTTCGATTATTAAAATTTTAATAAAATCGGTTTGATTAAGTGAAAATTCATTGTAATAAAAGCCATTTTTATTATTATTATTTTTTTTTATCAAAGGGCACATATTTTACATACTTCTCTACGGTTTTCTTAAAACTTAGAGCCGCTCCTGCAGATATCTATACAATTGTATTTAAGTTGAAATAATGAAATATAATTGAAATTAGACAATGAATTTGAAATTTATGATATTGAATATGAAACATTTATTAATTTTGGTTTAATGATATAATTCAAGTTAAATGGCTTATGTTTTAAGTTCAATGATTGATTTCAACTTCAATACCACTGTATATGCATCATGATACATTTGTATTTGAGATAGAAATTATATATATATATATATATATATTGTAGTAACATATTTTTTAATTGTCAATCAAAGTATTTATCGCAATCATGGGATTATATTTATTTTTTATTGTTAAATTACAATATGTATTTAGGATCCATTTTAATTTAGGGTTTTATCATTTTATTACTGCTGAAAATTGAGAAATAACAAATGTATAGAAGTATTGGAAATAATATTTTATTATTAATATATATATTAATAGAAAAATATAATAAAATATGAAATCTCTATCATGATATGATAGGTAATAAAATGTAAGGTTTTAAAAAAATATAATAATAAAATATAAAATTCTATAATGATTACATCACTTTATGTATAAGATAGTAATATATTTTTGTTCAAAAACAATGAAGAAGCATTTTTCATGCTTGTTTTGTTATTAAATGGAGAGAATATGGAGTATACGAGATGGCTAGTAGACATTGGAATATAGGTTCGATACAAATAATATTTTTGGAATAATCTTATGATATATGATATAATTGAGAAATGAGTTTGTTTTCTTTTTCTTTTATTCATAACTCAAATTTTGTTCCTTTCATTCAGTCATTTTCACAAACAGGCTGCTTCAAAGCTCCCTGATTTAATTGCACTTTATTTGAATTGTCATTTTGCCAGAAATGCTAGGTAGAATGCTGGGGCGGCTCTAAGTCGCTTTGAATTTTACAAGTTAGTGTTGGTTTTCAGAGTTCATGCGCAGCGGAAATCATGTTCAGTAATAGGAAAAAATTTATTTTTCATGAACAATAAAAACTGGATCCGTGTTTTTCTAGTATATTAATAACATAAATATTTAGAATTTAAATCGGAAATATACCCGTAGATCTGGATCTCTATAAATCATGATTCTTTGAACCACGATCTTACTCGACTTATCTCATCACCTCCAATGGCACGTGTAGGCGTGAAAATAATTACGAAGAACACTCTAATTTATTGAAGGATTCGTGTACTCAGCACATGAAACGAATCGTGGGTGCTATTTTCTTTTTGATTTTCTCAAAACCAAAATCAAGAAAAACAAAAAGAAAACTCTTCTTTCTTTCTTTCTTTCTTTTTTTTTTTTTCCAGCAGCCACGTTTGTTTTGTTTTTTTTTTTTTTCTTTATTTTTATTAAAACTATAGTCAAGCAAATCCATTTAAGGATTTTATTAATTTAAATTTTCAAAAAATCAAAATAAAATCCTTTAATATTTATCTCATAATTTATCAAAGATAATTCATTAAAATTAATTTTCAAAATTTCAACTTTTGAAATATTATCTTATTAAATTAAAATTTAATTAATCAAATTAATTAAATATTAATTTTCATAAATTAATAAATAGATACATTGTCTATTGATAAATATATTATGACAACTTTTGTCATAATTTCCAAACAAGAGTTATATTGAATAATTAGAGTGTAAAATAATTCATAATTATTTTATATAATTCACAACTATTTTTCTTTGCAATTATAATCGTTCGAACAGTGATAAAAGACGACGAGATGACCGATGGACCTATAATTCTAAGCTCCAATAATTCCGTCGATTAATTATAAACTCTTTTATTAATCAAACGAAATTATTAATTTTGGAGTAACTCCACTAAATACCCAGAATTGCACTCTCAGAATTATAGAATTAATTACTCAAAGTATTCGTCCATTGATATAGTCATTACCTATGCAATGATCCTCCATAACAGATTCGTAAAGGAGCTAGGTATATAATCTGTTAGCCTCTCCAATTACATCTTTATCCTTGACTTCCATTAGTTCTCAAGTGAACAATTAATTCATAACTTTTATGAATTTACGCGCTAATCGTTCAGGTCCTGAACTAACAAACAAGGGAATCTTATGAACGAATTTCATTGTATCAGGTTAGCATTCTCAGCTATTCATTCAACTCATTCCTAAAATACAAGGTTTACGAAATGAAATAAATACAAAGTCATACCGAATAAATTAATATGATATAGGAGTCTGCTAAATATAATGAATTAAGATCATCACATATATGACCATCATTATGATAAAATTGATATTCTTTATTTAACGGAAAATATTAGAACTTTTCAATTTTATCTGGTACTGTCCAATATAATCTTATTATATAAGATACATTCATTTTTATGTATCTACATAATATAGTCTGGATATAACTATATCATTCATAATGAAATGAACTGTATTTATGACTTTGGATTTGAAGATTTCCAACTTCAAATCATAGTTATGGACAAATTTTGATTAT
This sequence comes from Zanthoxylum bungeanum, assembly GCA_019454045.1. Taxonomy (NCBI): domain Eukaryota; kingdom Viridiplantae; phylum Streptophyta; class Magnoliopsida; order Sapindales; family Rutaceae; genus Zanthoxylum; species Zanthoxylum bungeanum. The sequence goes on from SKCR01026488.1 coordinate 454,432, forward strand.
TATTCTTTAAATTTTATCCATGCATATATGTGAGTAACATTTTACATATATATATATATGTTCAATTTAAAGCTACATAAATAATCATGGAATTTTCATGAATTTTATAAAGCAAATCAAAATACATACATGGAATAAAATCGAATCTTAAATTTATTAATCAATCATGTTTCGAACACATTTGCTTGTCGGGTATAAAAATCCCAACAAACTTCCACTTGCCCTAAAGCAAATGAGACATGTCTCTAATCCCCAATCCTTCTAGATGCCCCTCAAAACTCTTTGCAGCCAGCGTCTTGGTAAAAGGATCGGCTAGATTCTCTGCAGATGGAATCTTCAGAACAGCCACGTCTCCGCGTTGCACAATGTCCTTAATCACATGATATTTCCTCTCAATATGTTTTGATCTCTTGTGGCTTCTTGGTTCTTTGGAATTAGCCACTGCACCACTATTATCACAATAAAGTGGCAATGGCTTGTCCATATCTGGAACCAATTCCAGATCAGTAAAGAAATTTCGGAGCCAAACCGCATCTTTGGCAGCTTCACAAGCACCCACATATTCGGCTTCCATAGTTGAATCAGCAACACATGATTGTTTGACTCTTCTCCAAACTATAGCTCCCCCACTAAGAGTATATACTGATCCAGATATCGACTTTCGATCATCTGTATCTGATTTAAAATCAAAATCAGTATATCCAATCGGAATCAAATCCCTGCCAGAATAAACAAGCATATAATTCCTCATTCTCCGTAGATACTTAAGAATATGCTTAACTGCTACCCAATGATCTAATCCTGGATTTGACTGAAAATGACTAACTATTCCCACTACATAACATATATCAGGTCTTGTGCATAGCATAGCATACATCAAGCTCCTACTGCCGACGCATATCGAATATGTCTCATATCTTCTTCCTTTTGGGGTGTCGAATGACACTGCCTTTTAGAAAGAACAACTCCATGAAGGGAAGGTAAATTACCTTTCTTGGAGTTTTACATTGAATATCTAACAAGCATCTTGTCAATATACAGTGCCTAAGACATAGCTAGTAGCTTTTTCTTGCGATCTCTAATAAGACGGATCCCAAGAATATAACTTGCTTCTCCCAAATCTTTCATTTGGAATTATTCAGCCAGCCAAGCCTTTACGTCTGATAATAGTTCTACATTATTCCCAATAAGTAGAATATCATCAACATAAAGTATTAGAAAGACCACTCGATTGTCCTTGATGAATTTATAAACACAAGATTCATCAGGATTTTGGATGAAGCCATAAGATTTGATCGCCTCATCAAATCTCATGTTCCAAGATCTGGACGCTTGCTTAAGTCCATAGATAGACCTTTGCAATTTGCAAACCTTTTGCTTTTCGTCCTTGCTTATAAAACCTTCTGGTTACTCCATATAGATGGTCTCTTCAAGATAGCCATTCAAAAAGGCTGTCTTGACATCCATCTGCCAAATTTCATAATCATAATGAGCAGCAATGGAAAGCAAGATTCGAATGGACTTCAGCATGGCAACTGGTGAAAACGTTTCCTCATAGTCAACTCATTCTTTTTGTTAGTGTCCTAAACATGCCAATGATCTCTAAACATTGATTCAAGTGTGAATAATCAAGTAAGTTGCGGAAAATACTTACAATGAACGGATGAGAAATTCAAAACTTTCTTTGTATGTTGGAAGCTCCAAGCTTTGAAAATGAATTCCAAACTCAAGGGTGAGTTTCCCTATCACCTTAGTTTAAATCCCAAGTGCTAGCTTGCTTGAAATTTTGCAACAAAATTTCCAAGGAGAGAAGAGAGGCTCTCGGCTTTGGCAAAGAGAAAAAGAGAGATAGTTTTTGTGTTATGTTGTTTTTCAAAAAAAAAAACAAGTATTATGTTTTCCAAAAAAACTAAACTTGTTAAAGAAGCTTTGGTTGTGTGAAAAGTTGCATTAAATGAGCTCAACCACTTCCATCAACTTTGTGACAAGTCGATGTAAGTAAAGTGAGTCTCACCACTTTAAATTCAAAATTTTAGTTGGCTTACTCAACACACAACTAAGCTTTGGGCACGGGTTCGTTTAATCCGACAAAACGAATTTTTCGTCGCTAAATAATTAAATCTAATTTAATTAAATAATTAGGCCTCGTAAAATTATTACGGAAGTCGCTTATGAATTAATTCCAAATTAATTTGTTCGCTTGAATTAAAATCCAATTTTAATTCCGTATTGAAATCCAATTTCAATTAATATATCCGATATATTATTTTAGCCCAAATAAATAAATTAAATAGAAAAATCCAATTTAACTATTAAATTTATTTTACCGATTAATTCCAAATTAATCACGTTCTCTCTTCTGTACGAATCTAATCCCAGATTAATTATTGCCGTAATTAATCCCATATTAATTTTCTCTCTCATAATTAATCCCAGATTAATTCTGTTCGAGTCAAATGTCATTGGTGAATATTTGGGAAGCGACCCAAGAGATTCCTGGATATGTTGGCAGTAAATACGGTTGTCGGACTATCCGACATGTGCGTACTCCGTACCACGTTCTCACCGATTTACAAGACATGGTTGACTTCTAGCAAAACACCCTGCCTACCCAATTCTCCAGAAATATTCAACGAGGAATATATAATCTGTATCAGGCGTAGTATACAATGTATTGCGTAATACGATCCAGTATCGGATGTCACATGCTAGGCCTATGGCTGGAATTGTGTCTGCCCCGTACGAAGCATATATCGGATCACTAGCAACTAGTCTCTGCAATCGGATAATCATGACCTAGTCATACTATCCCGATAGCTGCAGCATTTAAAAGTACTAGTTCTGTATCTTGCGTGATCATTATCTCCATATGACTGAAGTGATACTTCCATCTTGACATCATACCCAATACACTACGATTCTCAGTAAACCCAGAAGAGGCGTACACAAAACCTGTTAAAGGTCCGGACGACCAAAACCAAAGTATACTGATTGTCGTAAGTATTAGCAATGCAAGTCTCAAGTTAAGACCATATACACCTACCCTGATTTAGATTCCCATAGACAGATAATCATACTACCAATGGGACTCCGAGGGTCTATCCAGAGCAAAGCTGTTCCCGATCCAACGGCTAACAAAATCTTCTATCACACTTTCATAAGTATCCAATACTTAAATATATGAGAACTATGTCGTTAAGCTTCCATAACGCGCACAAGTGTAATACTAGTCTATTCTGCATTATCGATGTCCAGTCACGATAATACTATGACTAGGGATGTTTAATGATTAAACCGTTCGTGGATTAATACTGTCTCATAACTTATTAATCCGGAACTAATCATAAGGACTTTTATCATTTATATATCTAAGTAATCAAATTACAAAATGATAAAATAGCAATTTCCTTTGTCACATAGTTAATTTGTACAAAAACACCATGTCTTTTACAAATAGTGATGCCATGGGTCATAATTGTCCAACAATCTCCCACTTGGCTCATAGCCAATCACTCAAGTATCTAACACCTGAACTATGTACATGTCGCTCAAACTTTTGCTGAGAAATAACTTTCGTCAGTGGATCTGCAATGTTGTCATCTGAAGCGATCTTTTCGATCTTCACATCGCCACGATGTATGATCTCACGAATCAGATGAAACCATCGAAGTACATGCTTGGATCATTGATGAGACCACGGTTCCTTAGCCTGTGTTATAGCCCCGTTATTGTCACAATACAAAGGTACGGGCTCAGCTGCTAACGGAACTACTTCTAATCCGATTAGGAATTTACGGATCCAAACCGCTTCTTTTATTGCCTGAGCTGCAACAATATATTCTGCCTCTGTTGTTGAATCGGCAACAGTCTCTTGCTTGGAAGATTTCCAGCTCACTGCTCCGTTGTTCAAATAAAATATGTACCCTAATTGCGATTTAGAGTCGTCTTTATCGGTTTGGAAACTTGCATCGGTGAACCCAGTCACCTCAAGTTTTTATCTCCATAGTCTAAGAAAGCATCCTTAGTTCGTCTAAGATACTTAATTATGTTCTTAACAGCAATCCAGTGACCATCACCTGGATCGGCCTGATAGCGACTACACATGCTCAAAGCATATGAGACATCAGGTCGCGTACATATCATGGCATACATGATCGATCCGACTGCAGAAGCTAACAAGATCCGACTCATTGCTTCTCTCTCATCTTTAGTTTTAGGACACATGTCCTTAGATAGAGAGACGCCATGTGACACCGGAAGCGGCCCCCTCTTGGATTGATCCATGTTGAATCTCTTTAACACTTTGTCAATGTACGAGCTCTGGGAGAGTCCAACCAGCTTTCTAGATCTATCCCGGTAGATCCTTATTCCCATAATAAAGGCTGCTTCTCCCAGATCTTTCATGGAGAATTTTAATGAAAGCCAAGCTTTCACCGATTGTAACATGTGAATGTCATTGCCGAGAAGTAATACATCATCAACATATATGACAACAAATGTTAGTGCGCTCCCATTAACCTTCTTATATACACAAGAATCATCTTCGTTTTGAATGAAACCATATTTTTTTATGATCTCATCAAAACGTTGGTTCCAAGAACGCGATGCTTGCTTCAATCCATAAATGGATCGATTTAACTTGCAAACCTTGTTTGCATGTTTCGGCACGATAAAATCGTCAGGCTGTTGCATATAAACATCCTCCAAAAGGTTTCCGTTAAGGAAAGTGGTTTTGAAGTCCATCTGCCATATTTCATAATCTAAATATGCAGCAATAGCAAGCATTATCCGAATGGATTTAATCATGGCAACATGTGAAAAAGTTTCATCGTAATCGACATCATGTCGTTGACGATACCCTTTCGCTACAAGCCTAGCTCTTTATGTTTGTATGTTGCCATCCATGTTTGTCTTCTTCTTGAAGACCCATTTACAACCAATAGGCTTAACGTCTTCTGGTGCATCAACCAGTGTCCAAACTTGGTTGGTATACATGGAATCCATTTCGGACTTCATGGCCTCTTACCATAAAGCAGAGCCGATACCTTGTATCGCTTCCTCATACGTAGCCGGTTCATCTTCCTCAATAAGATTAATATATACATGAGGTGAGATCAGAAACTCATACCTCTCAGGTTGTTTTCTGACTATCTCCGACCTACGCAGTTCTTGTGTATTAGAAGATTGTGGTACAGTCACATCCCTGATGGACTGTTCATGTTCCGTGAGGGGGTCGGTGCCAGGAACAGTATCACTCCGATTTTCATCGAGTTTTACTTTCCTCCCACTTACCACTACATTTAGGAATTCATTTTCGAGGAAAACCGCATGGAGAGCAACAAATGTTTTGTTCTCTTGTGGGTGAAGGAAGTAATATTATTTGGTTTCCCTAGGATAACCTACAAATATGCACTTATCCGATTTGGGTTCTAGTTTGGTACTATCCAAACGTTTAACGTATGTCCAGCATCCCCAAATCTTCAGGAATGAGAAACCCGATTTCTTTCCTGTCCATATTTCATATGGAGTCTGTCCAACAGACTTTGACGGAACCTTATTCAAAATAAGTATTGCACTATTCAATGCGTATCCCCAGAAAGAAATTGGTAGCTCAGTGTGACTCATCATTGACCTTACCATGTCCAACAAAGTTCAGTTTCTCCGTTTGGACACACCATTCAATTGAGGTGTTCCGGGAGGAGTCCACTGTGAAAGAATACCATACTCTTTCAAGTAATTTTGAAACTCATTGCTTAAGTATTCTCCAGCGCGGTCCGACCGCAATGTTTTAATACTTTTGCCAGTCTGTTTTTCTACTTCGTGTCGAAACTATTTGAATTTCTCAAAAGTTTCCGACTTGTGTCTCATAAGATACACATAACCATAACGCGATGCATCATCCATAAAGGTTACGAAGTATTCATATCCACCTCTATCCTGGCTAGACATGGGCCCACATACGTCACTATGAACAAGGGCTAACAGCTCGGTGGCACGTACACATTTACCGCTAAAAGGCGTTTTAGGCATTTTGCCTAATAAACAAGATTCGTAGACATCATATGAATTAGGATCAAATCCGTCCAAGTATCCACTCTTCGAAAGTATGGATATACGAGTCTTGTTAATGTGTCTCATACGACAATGCCACAGATAAGTTTCATTTGTGTTACTCAATTTGAGCCTTTTGTTTGCCAGGTTATATGTTTGAGATTCATTTATATTCAAAATATAAAGATCATTATTAACATCTGATGTACATATCAAAATATCATCTTTATAAACAAAACACTCAGTGTTCCAAAATACAAAGGTATACATGTTGGTTTCTATTAAGGTCCCAATATCAATTATAAGCATGAATCAAGTGCGAATACACATCGAAGAAGTTGCGGAATACTTACATCGATCGGTGGAGCGACGCGGAGGCAACAAAATTAAACTTTCTGCCTCTCCACTGGTTCGGCAGTGAGCTGTGAAATGCTCACTGTTTCGGCCTTCGTTTGGGTCCTTCATCAAGCTCTGAGCTTCGTCGAATGGTTACCGGCTCATGGGTGGGCTTCCCTATCACCTTCGCATGTCTCGTAAGTGTGCTAGCACTTGTGATTTTGCCACAAAATCACACTTCAAGCTTCCCAAACTCACGGCATTTTGTAGAAAACCAGTGAGCTTTTGGCCCATTGGGCGTGAGAGAGAGGAGATGAATGAAAGAGAGAGAGTTGTGTTTGGTTTGAGAAATTTGTGTATCTTATACACACATGTGAATTTCACATGCATTTCACTTGAATTTAGAATGAATTTGGCTTTTAAAAGTCAAACCATTAAAGCCCAAACCACTCACATCACTCAATCCATCAAATTGTCATGTCACATCACTCAAAGTGACTTGTGATTTGACGCTTGATGCGACTAGCGATTTGAAGCTTGATTTGACGTGTCGCACTCGAATTCGAAATGCGAATGCGCTCGTAAATAATCTCGGGCTCGGGTTTGCTAATTCCAAATTAAAAAATTTTCCGTTGCGTCGTAATTAAATGATTACGCCTAGCGAATCACTATTCACGTCGCTAACAAATTAATTCGTTCGCCCGAATTAAAATCTAATTTTAATTCCGCGTCAAAATCCAATTTCGTTTAATATATCAAATATATTAATTTATCAATTAATTCCAAATTAATCGTTATCTCTCTTTTAATGGATATTTTATCCCAGATAAAATATCTCCTCAATTAATCCCAGATTAATTTTCTCTCTCTCATCTTATTAATCCCAGATTAATATAGAGTGCGAGTTATACGTCATCGGTGAATCTTTGGGAAGCTACCCATGAGATCCACGGATATGTTGGCAGTAAATTCGGTCGTCGGACTATCCGAACACGTAAGTACCTCGTACTACGTTTATACTGATTTACAAGACAAGGTTGGCCTCTAGCAAAGCGCCATGCCTTCCCAATTCTCCGGAAACATCCTTACAGGAATAAAGGATCTATATCAGGTGTAGTATACGTAGTATTGTGTATTTCTGTCCAGTATCGGATGGTCACGTGCTAGGCCTGGGGCTGGAATTGTGTCTGCCCCATACGAAGCACATGTCGGATGTCTGGTAACTAGTCTCTATAATAGGATAAACCTGACCTTGTCATTTTATACCGATAGCTGCAGCATTTAAGAGGAACCAGTCCCGTATCCTACGTGACCATCATCTCCATATGACTGGAGTGACACTTCCGTCTTGACATCACACCCAACACACTATGATTCTCAATATACCCAGCATTGGCATACACAGAACCTGTTAAAGCCTTGGACGACCTCAACCAAAATATATTGATTGTCGCAAGTATTAGCGGTGCAAGTCTCAGGTTAAGACCAAATACACCTACCCTGATTTCGAACTTCCATAGACACATAGTCATACTACCAATGGAATTCTGAGGGGGTCTATCCAAAGCGAAGCTGTTTCCCGTACCATCGGTAAAACACAACCTTCTATTACACTTGCATGAGTATCCTATACCCAAATATATGAGAACTATGTCGTTGTGCCCTCACAACGCGCACAAGTGTAATACTAGTCTTTTACGTATTTATCGATGTCCAATCTCGATAATACTCTGACTTGGGATATTTAATGATTTATCCTTCGTGGACTGATACTGTCTCATATCATTCTCCGTCCAGGAACAAATCATAGGGACCTCTCATCATTTATATATCTAGGTGATCTAATCACAAATGATAAGAGTGCAATCTCCTTTGTCACATAGTTAATTTGTACAACAACACAATGATCTGTACAAATAGTGACGCTTTGGGTCATAATTGTCCAACAATCTCCCACTTGGCCTATAGCCAGTCACTCGAGTGTCTTACACCCGAACTATTTCGGTTGGCTCAAACTGCTGAGAAAAAGCTTTCGTCAGCGGATTTGCATGATTATCATCTGATGCGATTTATTCGATCATCACATCGCCACGATGTATGATCCGAACGAATCAGATGAATATCGAAGTATTTATCTGGATCGTTGATGAGACCATTAATTCTTTAGCCTGTGCTCAAGCCTAGCTCAGCTTCTAACAGAATTATATCTAATCTAATTAGATTTGTTTATCGACCCAGAAGGCTTCTATTTGCCGCCTCAGCAGCAGCAATTAACCCGCATTTGTTGTTTATTCGGTAACAGTATCTTGCTTGGAAGATTTCCAGCTCACTGTACCTTTATTCAAACTGTATAGTACCGTTTACGACTTATAGTCGTTTTATCGGTTTAGGAAACTTGCAACAGTGATCCCAGTCACTTCAAGTTCTCATTCTCCAAAGACTAAGACAACATCCTTAGTTCTCTAAGATACTAACAGTTGTTCTTAATATCAATCCAGTGACTATCACTTGGATTGGCCTGTTTGTGAATCCATATGCTCAAAGCGTATGAGACACCAGGTCACGTACATTTTTCAATGTATGATTTCTCGGAGAGTTTTCTCGAAAGCCAAGATTTCTCCGATGTTTTATGGGAATATCATTTCCAAGAAATGACGTATTATCATTATTTTATATAGGACAGCCATTGTCAGTGCGCTCCCACTAACCCTCTTATATACACAAGAATCATTTCGTTTTGAATTAAATCATAAACCATTATGATCACATCAAAACGACAATTCCAAGAACCTAATGCTTGCTTCAATCCAAACATGGATCGAATAACCTGCAAACCTTGTTTGCTAGTTTTGGTACGACAAAATCTACAGGATGTTGTAAACATCCTCCAAAAGGTTTCCTTTTCAGGAAAGTAATTTTCCCGTTAGCCTGACATATTTCATAAATGAAACACGCAGCGTTAGCAAGCATTATCCAAATGGATTTACCGTGGCAACATGTAAAAAGTTGAATCGTAATCAACACAATGTTGATAACGATACATTTCCGTTAAAAGCCTAGCTTTATACGTTGGTATGTTGCCATCCATGTACGTGTTCCTTGAAGACTAATACAGTACCAATAGGCACAATGCCTTGCAGTACATCAACTAATATCCAAACTTGTTGATATACATGGAATCCATTTCAGACTTATGACACTTTGTCATAATAGGGAGTCGATCCCTTGTATCACTTCCTCATACGTAGTCAGTTGGTATTCCTCAATAAGATAGACATCTTTATGAGGTGAGATCAGAAACCCATGCCCCAGGTTGTTTTCTGACTCTCTCCGACTTACGTGGTTCTTGTGTATACGAAGATTAATGGTAATAGTTTCATCCTTGATGAACTATTTGTGTTCCATTAGGATTCGGTGCCTTAAACAGTATTACTCTGATTTTCATCGAGTTTTACTATCCTCCCACTTACCATTGCATGTCGGTATTCCTCTTAGGAAAAACCGCATGGCGAGCAACAATCTAAATGTTCTCTGGTGAGATGTATAAGTACAATACTTATGGTATCCCTAGGATAACCTATATTTTGGCACTTATCCATATTTGGGTTCTAGTTTGGTATCATCCAAACGTATGCCAAGCATACCCAAATATTCAGGAATGAGAAACCTGGTTTCTTTTCCTGTTCATATCTAATATGAAATCTGTCAAACAGATTTTATGGAACCTTATTCTAAATAAGTTCTGCACTGTTTATTCTTATCCGTTGAAGGAAATGATAGCTCAGAGCGACTCATGATTAACCTTATCATGTCCAACAGAATTCGGTTACTCTGGTTCGGACACACCGTCAGGATGACGTGTTCCGGGAGGAGTCCTCATTTGAAAGAATACTTTACTCTTTCAAGTATATTAGAAACTTATTGCTTAAGTATTTTCCATTTCGGTCTTACCGTGACGGTATAATACTTTAGCCGATCTGTTTGTCTATTTCGTGTCGAAACTATAAAAGTTTCCGATTTGTGTTCTTCAAAAGAAAACACAAAACCATAACGCGATGCCACATCCGTAAAGGTCACGAAATATTCATATCCATATCTAGTTTAGCTAGACATGGGCCCACTTGCTTCACTATGAACTAGGGCTAACAGATCAGTGGCATTTGTACTTTTACCAAGTAAAGGTGTTTTAGGCACATTGCCCAATAAACTAGATTCATAGACTTTATTTGATTATAATCAAATTAGTCCGAGTACCCACTCTTCAAAAGTGCAGATATACGAGTCTTGTTTAATTGTGTCCCAGACAACAATGCCACAATTAGTTTCTTCTGATCAAATCAGTTTGAGCTATTTGTTTGTCATGTTATATGTTTGAGATTTATTTATATTCAAAATATAAATTCTGTTATTCACATCTAATGTGTTCATCTCAATATCATCTTTATATAATAAAACACTTTAGTGTTCTAGAATATAAAGGTTCACCCGCAGCGGGTTAAACACTGATATAGAGATAATGTTTCTAGTCAAACTAGCTACATTATAATAGTTTCCTAACTTAGGTACACACCCGAGGGTAGTTCCTAAACTTAGGTATCTACGGTTAAAACAGTGACTTTCGTCCCGTTTACTATTCGCAGATAAATCTCGATTGAAGTCAGTATCCTGTTCAAAACAGATTCTGAACATCAATATATATTTATGTACCACACTAAGTATTCAAAATCTAATTTTAATACTAGTAGTGAACATAATGTTGACAAACATATTTGAAGTCAGAGCCTTGCTCGTTCTTCAATTCCTTCATGTCTGCTTTGTCCAAACGGCAGTCACGCTTCCGCGATCCCGTTTGCCACATTTAGGCAGACATTTTGGGATATGTCATTTCTCTTCCTAGAAGATTATAATGATATTGCCTTTGCCCTTTTGACATTCCAGTAGCCTTTGGCCAAGCCTCGGGTTTCTAGAATATCAAAGTAAGGTGCGCCTTGCGCTACTTGCCTAATTGCAAACTTTGACTTTATCTCAGTGAGAATAGTCATTAACGCTCCAAGAGTCTACTATTGCAATTTTAGTACTTCTAAAATCTAAATATAGATTTATGAACATCCTTCAATTTCAGTATCATACTTTAAAAATCTAATTCTTAGTTCTGATTCAGAAATTAAGGAGTCTACTATGACAAGCTTAATGGATTAAGAACTAAAGTTATCATCACATAAATCTTCCAAAGATTATGCTCTACTATTTGCTTAACTCCGGGCTTAGGCTTAATATGTTATTTTATCAAATAAAGTAACTTATTATTTTCCATGACCATCCTGAAATATATTCCCAATTTTGAAAATTAAAGTCGTTTAATACATTTTCCCTAGGATTATGTTTTAAACACTAATCTTTCAATTACATCTTAATTCTAATAGTCCAACTATTTAATCAACGATTAAGGTACTATTTATTATAATGATTACAATAGTCCAACTATTTAATCAACTATAATTTAATAGATTAAAATTAATTATATTGATTACTATAATCCAATTATAAAATCAACTATAAATGAATAGTTTGAATAGTCCAACTATTTATTAAAAATAACAATTTAAAAATTAGTTCAACTAACATTTAATTTCTTTGACGAATTGATATTTGTTTGAGCGCGTATGGCGAGTAATTGAACGAGTATTGCAAATTCAATTCTTGTCTCCCACTATTTTTCGGCGAGCCTCTAACCCTCTGTCGAGTACTCGGGAAACCGCGTTTCCTAGTGGGCTAGGATCCCGTTAAATATCACACAATCTTGACTTTGGCCAACAAATTGTATGATAATTAACTAGGTAGATCTCTAAGATCAATTGGATCCAATCCAATTCCTAGATCCGGTAGGGGGACATCCAAGTCCGAAACATATATCTTATATATGCCAATACATCCAATGTATTACCTAACCTTTTTCCTCTGAATCAACTAAGTCTTGGCTTTGGCACAACAAACTTAGTGATCCCAGTTAAGCGCGACCCATTGACCATGGAAAGCTTCGTAATCAATGTCGATGGACAAGAAGTGGTCTTGACTTTGGCCAACAAACCACAACTTGGACAAGACACTGATATGGAACAAAGCCTTCGTGATTCAAACACATCCTCGACGGACAAAGGCCTTGACTTTGGCCAACAAGCCAATGCCAGTCTCGGATCTTGAGTGAGAATCACTCAATGGAAGGAAAAACGCTTAATATGTTGCGAGGGTTTTTCGAGTGTAAATTGGCAACCAATTTATTACCTTTGTTAAGGTCTCATCATCATACACCCTTAAACATGCATTCTAAACACATAATAAAACGCATATGAAAAATAATAATGATATGCGGATGGATACTTTACACATTGATCCTAGATCAAATCTCTCTCTTTCTCTCTCCGCTAGCACAAGTATTACTTCTACCTGTTACACTACACTTCTAAAGAAACCTCATTTACATTGAGGGGAATATGTGAGAAGATAATACAAAGAAATGAGAGGTAATAAGGCTGGACACGTAGGTCCAATTAATAAATCAAATTTATTACAACAATTTCTAAAATTGCCCCACCCATCTAATATCCATCCGATATACATTATTCATGCATCGCAACCATGTATTCACACAAGTATGTTATCAATCAATCTAATCAAATTAATTAATCTGATAATTAGTGATCATCCAATGTTCAAACAACGATTTGATTTTGCTCGAGTCAAACTCATTTTGCGAATAAGTACTCAAAGTACGAATTCTCGAATTAAATTAAATTACATAATTAAATCAAATTCAATATGCATTTAATTCTAATTCGCTATTTAATTCCAAATTAAATAATACACTTTAATAATAAACCTTTTACGACTTAAATTCCAAATTTAATCGTTACGGGTCTCAAAGCCCGATTAACGTCCAACGTCAATTTAATTAAAGTCCAATGGAATTTTAATTAATTTCTTAAGGCGTGGACTTTTGGTCAACTCGGGTCAAACCGAATAACCAAAATCCAATCCGGGAATTACCCCATAAGCCCAGAAATCAATATTGGCCCATTAGGCCCAATTAAACTTTAAAGGTTCATTAGTCACATTTGGGCTTTATGGAAGCGGTTTTGGGCCCAATTGGATCCAATCCAATTTTCCTTAACCCAACTTAGTACAACTAAGCCCAATAAGCCCAATTACAACATTTCAAGCCCAACTTTCAAAATTAGCCCAATTCAATTAAATTGCCAAATTCCAAATTCCCAATTTAATTACCTAAAGTGCATTACACAATTAATTATCCAATTAACATTCCTAAAACATCAATTAGCCTAATTAATCATGCTTATCAATATTAAATCATGTCCAACATAATTTAATTAAAATCAAACCCAATACATGCTCAATGACTCTCGGAAATTTGGGGATTTAACGTCCGATTCGAATTCAATCCAATTAATTCCAAAATCGACATTAAATCATATTCCCGAATGATTCCCAACACATCCAATGATCAAAAAAAAAAATCCCAAGACATTATAGGGCTTCTAACTTTCGGCCAAGCTAAGTATTTTGGGGAAAAATGTTCCAAATAATTTTTCAACAAATTGATCCAATCAATCATCATATAAAACACATTCAAGCATACTTAATCATCCAATTTCATAATTCATGCTCAAAATCAATTCTACCCAAATTTTAAGCCCTAAACCTTTTCATGCTCAAACCTTGCTCTGATACCATTGTTGGTTTCTATGAAGGTCCCAAGATCAATTATAAGCATGAATCAAGTGAAAATACACATCGAAGAAGTTGCGGAATACTTACATCGATCGGTGGAGCGACACAGAGGCAAAAAAATTAAACTTTCTGCCTCTCCACTGGTTCGGCAGTGAGCTGTGAAATGCTCACTGTTTCGGCCTTCGTTTGGGTCCTTCGTCAAGCTCCGAGCTTCATCGGACGGTTCCCGGCTCATGGGTGGGCTTCCCTATCACCTTCGCATGTCTCGTAAGTGTGTTAGCAGTTGTGATTTTGCCACAAAATCACACTCCAAGCTTCCCAAACTCACGGCATTTTGGAGAAAACCAGTGAGCTTTTGGCCCCTTGGGCGTGAGAGAGGGGAGATGAATGAAAGAGAGAGAGTTGTGTTTGGTTTGAGAAATTTGTGTATCTTATACACACATGTGAATTTCACATGCATTTCACTTGAATTTAGAATGAATTTTGCTTTTAAAAGTCAAACCATTAAAGCCCCAACCACTCACATCACTCAATCCATCAAGTTGTCATGTCACATCACTCAAAGTGACTTGTGATTTGACGCTTGATGCGACTAGCGATTTGACGCTTGATTTGATGTGCCGCACTCGAATTCGAAATGCGAATGCACTCGTAAATAATCTCGGGCTCGGGTTCGCTAATTCCAAATTAACGAATTTTCCGTTGCGTCGTAATTAAATGATTACGCCTAGCGAATAACTATTCACTTCGCTAACGAATTAATTCCAAATTAATTTGTTCGAGCGAATTAAAATCTAATTTTAATTCTGCTTCAAAATCCAATTTCGTTTAATATATCAAATATATTAATTTATCGATTAATTCCAAATTAATCGTTATCTCTCTTTTAATGGATATTTTATCCCAGATAAAATATCTCCTCAATTAATCCCAGATTAATTTTCTCTCTCTCATCTTATTAATCCCAGATTAATATAGAGTGCGAGTTATACGTCATCAGTGAATCTTTGGGAAGCGACCCATGAGATCCCCGGATATGTTGGCAGTAAATTCGGTCGTCGGACTATCCGAACACGTAAGTACCTCGTACTACGTTTATACCGATTTACAAGACAAGGTTGGCCTCTAGCAAAGCGCCATGCCTTCCCAATTCTCCGGAAACATCCTTACAGGAATAAAGGATCTATATCAGGCATAGTATTGTGTATTTCTGTCCAGTATTGGATGTTCACGTGCTAGGCATGGGGCTGGAATTGTGTATGCCCCGTACGAAGCACATGTCGGATGTCTGATAACTAGTCTCTATAATCGGATAAACCTCACCTTGTCATTTTATCCCGATAGCTGCAGTATTTAAGAGAACCAGTCCCGTATCCTACGTGACCATCATCTCCATATGACTGGAGTGACACTTCCGTCTTGACATCACACCCAACACACTACGATTCTCAATATACCCAGCATTGGCGTACACAGAACCTGTTAAAGCCCTGGACGACCTCAACCAAAGTATATTGATTGTCGCAAGTATTAGCGGTGCAAGTCTCAGGTTAAGACCAAATACACCTACCCTGATTTCGAACTTCCATAGACACATGGTCATACTACCAATGGAATTCTGATGGGATCTATCCAGAGCGAAGCTGTTTCCCGTACCATCGGTAAAACACAACCTCCTATTACACTTGCATGAGTATCCTATACCCAAATATATGAGAACTATGTCGTTGTGCACTCACAACGCGCACAAGTGTAATACTAGTCTTTTACGTATTTATCGATGTCCAATCTCGATAATACTCTGACTTGGGATATTTAATGATTTATCCTTCGTGGACTGATACTGTCTCATATCATTCTCCGTCCAGGAACAAATCATAGGGACCTCTCATCATTTATATATCTAGGTGATCTAATCACAAATGATAAGAGTGCAATCTCATTTGTCACATAGTTAATTTGTACAACAACACAATGATCTTACAAATAGTGATGCTATGGGTCATAATTGTCCAACAATACCCGCATCGGGTTAAACAAGATACATAGATGATGTTCCTAGTCAAAATAGGTACAAAATAACAATCACCTAATGTAATTATATACTCAGAGGGCAAATTCAAAACATAGGTCTCTACAGCCAAAACAGCGACTCGCGTCCCGTTTCCAACTCGTAGGTCAATCTCGCATGAAGCCAGTCTCCTGCTAATCTGCAGATCCTGCACATTAGTACATATGTGAGTGCCACATCCAGAATCAAAAATCCAATTTTTAAAACTAGAAGTAGACATGTTTATTTCAATAACAAACATACCTGAAGCCGGAGCCTTGCTCGCCTTCACTTCCTTCATGTGCGCCTTGTACTCACGGCAATCACGCTTGCAGTGACCCCGTTTGCCACAGTGTAGGCAGACATCTTGGAATATGTCATTCGTCTTCCTATAAGACTTTGATGATTTGCCTTTGCCCTTCATTTTCTTCTTCTTCACACCTCCAGAAGCCTTCGGCCAAGCCTTGGGCTTCTAAGATATCGAAGTAAGATGCACCTCGCGCTTGTTGCCCTTCAGAAGCTATGGCTCTGCCTCCTTGAGCATAGCCATCAACTCTCCAAGAGTCTTCTCTTGGTTCATCATGTTGTAGTTCATGATGAACTCGCCCTAGCAGTCGGGCAGAGACTGTAAGATCAAATCTATGGAAGTCTCAGCCTCGAAGGTTATACCCAGCTGACCTAGCTGTTCGATGTCAGCAATAATCTATGACACATAGTGCTCGACAGATGTACCCTCTGACATACATGAGCGAAAGAGCTTCTTTTGAAATTCATACTTATGTGATCTAGGTTAGATCTGTGAAGGTCCTTCAATTTCAACATCATGTTATAGGAATCAAATCCCTTGTTTTGACGACGAAATTGAGGAGTCATTGCGGCAAGCATCACAGACTGAGCAGTAAAGTTATCATCACGGTGAGTCTTCCAAAGCTCACGCTCTACTATTTGCTCAGGTCCGGGCTCAGGCCCGAGAGGTCTCTCTATCGAATAGAGTAACTTCTCAGCCCCTAGGACTATTTTGAGGTTCATCTCTCAATCTGGAAAATTAGAGCCGTTAAAGACATTATCATCCATGACGATGTCCCTAACGCTAATCTTTTCAGCCATCTCGATTGCAATAGTCCAACTATTCAATCAACGATATCGGGTACTCTCAAAATGTAATGGTTACTATAGTCCAACTATATAACCAACTACAAGTGGAGTAGTGTCTTGTACAGTCTAACTGTTCAAAGAAAGCAATAAAACAATATTATTCCAACTAATATATTTATAACGACGATAAATAAAATAAAAAGCGCGTATAAACAAGTATTAAACGAAATTGAAAATTTAATACTGGCCACCCACTATTTTTCGGCAAGCATCTAACCCTCTGTTGAGTACTCGGGAAACCCAGTTTCCTAGTGGGCTAGGATCCCGTTAAATAACACACAACCTTGACTTTGGCCAACAAGATGTATAAAACTTAACTAGGTAGATCTCTAAGATCAATTGGATCCCATCCAATTCCTAGATCCGGTAGGTGGACCTCCAAGTCCAAGATATATATCCAAGATATATATCCAATATATATTTCCTAATATTTTCCTCTGAATCAACTAAGCCTTGGCTTTGGCTCAACAAGCTTAATGATTCCAGTTAAGCACAACCCATTGATAGTGGGAAAGCTTCGTAATCCACGTCGATGAACAGAAGTGACCTTGACTTTGGCCAACAAGTCACAACTGCCCAAGACATACGATATATAACAAAGCCTTCGTGGTTCAAACACTTCCGCGATGGACAATGATCTTGACTTTGGCCAACAAATCAAAGCCAATCTTGGATCTTGAGAAAGAACCACTCAATGGAAGGAAAACGCTTAATATTTTAATGAGAGTTTTTTCGCGTAAATTGGCAACCAATTTATTATCTTTGATTAGGTCTCATCATACACCCTTAAACATGCATTCTAAAAGAATAATAAAGCGTGATAAAATTTAATAATGATATGCGGATGGATATATGATACAATTTGTTCCTAGAACAAATCTCTCTCTTGCCACTCTCCCGCTAGCACATTACATACTTCTACCTAATTACATAATACATAAAGAAACCTCATTTACATTGAGGGGAATTGGTGATAAGAGAAATACAAAGAGATAAAGAGGTGAAAGGCTGGACACACATGTCCAATTTAGATAAATTCCAAATTTACAACAATTTCCAAAATTACCTCCACCCATCTAATATCCATCCGATATACATTATTCATACAAATACATCCAAGTATTCACACAAAGCATGTTGTTCAATCAATCTAATCCAATTAATTAATCTTCAATTAATGACCATCCAATGTTCATACAACGATTTGATTTGAGCGAGTCCAACTCGTTTAAGAATAAATACTCAAAGTACGTATTCTTGAATTATATCGAACTACAATTTTAAATCCAATTTAAATTGTATCCAATACTAATTCATATTTAATTCCAAATTAAATAATTACACTAATTTTAGTGCCTTAAAGACTTGGATTCCAAATCCAATCCTATTGGGTCTCAAAGGCCCAATTAGCATCCAATGCCAATTCAATTAAAGTCCAATGGGCTTTCAATTAATTCTTTATGCATGGGTTTTGGCCATAATGGATCCAACCCAAAATGCCAAGGCCCAATTAGAAATCACCATATGCCAAAAATCAATTTAAGCCCATTAGGCCCAATTAAAATATAAAAGGCCCAAAAGTCATATTTGGATTTTATGGAAATGGTTTTAGGCCCAATTCGATCTAACCCAATTGTCCAAAACCATATTTGGCCCAACCAAGCCCATTAGCCCAAATACAACAATTAAAATTAATATATTATTTCAAATTACATATTAATTCAATTAAAGTATAATTAACACAATTAATCAATTAATCTAATGTTTTCAAAATACTAATTAATCCAATTAATCATGCTTAACTCTCAAATCCATATCCAACACAAAATTGAGGCAAAATCAATTCATTCCAACATGCTATAGCTCACGGCAATGGGCAAAAATAATATCCAATTTTGATTTCAATCCAATTAAATCAACAATCAATATTCATTTCATGCCTTAAACTCATCCAATAGTCTAAATCAAAATTACCATGAGTGTTCCATGGGTTCATGCATTCGGCTAAGGGATGGATTTGGGGAAAAATTAATCCAATCAATTTTTAACAATCCAATTGTACATAACTTCAAGTTATCATCATCCAACCATAACTAAACAACCAATTTCGAATATCATACTCCAAACATAAAATCCCCAAATAAAGTCCATAAATCCTAGACTTTTAAATCAAGTTTAGGTGGCTCAGGATACCATTGTTAGTGTCATAGATATGCCAATGATCTCTAAACATTGATTCAAGTGTGAATAATCAAGTAAGTTGTGGAAAATACTTACAATGAACGGATGAGAAATTCAAAACTTTCTTTGTATGTTGGAAGCTCCAAGCTTTGAAAATGAATTTCAAACTCAAGGGTGAGTTTCCCTATCACCTTAGTTTAATGCCCACGTGCTAGCTTGCTTGAAATTTTGCAACAAAATTTCCAAGGAGAGAAGAAAGGCTCTCGACTTTGGCAAGGAGAAAGAGAGAGAGAGTTTTTGTGTTGTGTTGTTTTTCAAAACAAAAACAAGTATTATGTTTTCCAAAAAACTAAACTTGTTAAAGAAGCTTTGGTTGTTTGAATTGTTGCATTAAATGAGCTCAACCACTTCCATCAACTTTCTGACAAGTTGATGTAAGTAAAGTGGGTCCCACCACTTTAAATTCAAAATTTTAGTTGGCATACTCAACACACAACTAAGCTTTGGGCACGAGTTCGTTTAATTCGACTAAATGAATTTTCTGTCGCTAAATAATTAAATTAAATTAAATTAAATAAATATGCCTCGCAAAATTATTACGGAAGTCGCTTACGAATTAATTCCAAATTAATTCGTTCGCTTGAATTAAAATCCAATTTTAATTCCGTATTGAAATCCAATTTCAATTAATATATCCGATATATTATTTTAGCCCAAATAAATAAATTAAATAGAAAAATCCAATTTAACTATTAAATTTATTTTACCGATTAATTCCAAATTAATCGCGTTCTCTCTTCTGT
This sequence comes from Zanthoxylum bungeanum, assembly GCA_019454045.1. Taxonomy (NCBI): domain Eukaryota; kingdom Viridiplantae; phylum Streptophyta; class Magnoliopsida; order Sapindales; family Rutaceae; genus Zanthoxylum; species Zanthoxylum bungeanum. The sequence continues at coordinate 474,754 of SKCR01026488.1, forward strand.
ACGAATCTAATCCCAAATTAATTATTACCGTAATTAATCCCAGATTAATTTTCTCTCTCATAATTAATCCCAGATTAATTCTGTTCGAGTCAAATGTCATTGGTGAATCTTTGGGAAGCGACCCAAGAGATTCATGGATATGTTGGCAGTAAATACGGTTGTCGGACTATCCGACACGTGCGTACCCCGTACCACGTTCTCACCGATTTACAAGACATGGTTGGCTTCTAGTAAAGCACCGTGCCTACCCAATTCTCCAGAAATATTCAACAAGGAATATATAATTTGTATCAGGCGTAGTATACAATGTATTGCGTAATACGATCCAGTATCGGATGTCACATGCTAGGCCTAAGGCTGAAATTGTGTCTGCCCCGTACGAAGCATATATCAGATCACTAGCAACTGGTTTCTGTAATCAGATAATCATGACCTAGTCATACTATCCCGATAAATGCAGTATTTAAGAGTACTAGTTCTGTATCCTACGTGATCATCATCTCCATATGACTGAAGTGATACTTCCATCTTGACATCACATCCAATACACTACGATTCTCAGTAAACCCAGAATAGGCGAACTTGTTGAAGCTCCGGACGACCAAAACCAAAGTATACTGATTGTCGTAAGTATTAGCAATGCAAGTCTCATGTTAAGACCACATACACCTACCCTGATTCGGATTCCCATAGACACATAGTCATACTACCAATGAGACTCCGATGGGTCTATCCAGAGCGAAGCTGTTCCCGATCCAACGGCTAACAGAACCTTCTATCACACTTGCATAAGTATCCAATACTTAAATATATGAGAACTATGGCGTTAAGCTTCCATAATACGCACACGTGTAATACTAGTCTATTCCGCATTATCGATGTCCAGTCGCGATAATACTATGACTAGGGATGTTTAATGATTAAATCGTTCGTGGATTAATATTGTCTCATATCTTATTAATCTGGAACTAATCATAAGGACTTTTATCATTTATATATCTAAGTAATCCAATTACAAAATGATAAAATAGCAATTTTCTTTGTCACATAGTTAATTTGTACAAAAAACACCATGTCTTTTACAAATAGTGATGTTATGGGTGTCTCATATCTTATTAATCCGGAACTAATCATAAGGACTTTTATCATTTATATATCTAAGTAATCCAATTATAAAATGATAAAATAGCAATTTCTTTTGTCACATAGTTAATTTGTACAAAAAACATCATGTCTTTTACAAATAGTGATGTTATGGGTCATAATTGTCCAACACTTTTTGGGTATAACCATTTGACATTGCTTTGAATGTCTCTACATTACCGTCCACTCTCCTCTTTCTTTTGTAGATCCATTTGCACCTTATAGGATTTACTCCTTCAGGTAGATCTAGAAGCTCCCAAACTGAGTTGGAATACATGGATTCCATCTCAAGTTTCATAGCCTCGAGCCATTTCTCTTTGTCATGATCTTCCATTGCACATATATATGTCAATGGGACATCTCTTCCATCATCAGTGATAGCAATTTTTGCTTCACCTTCTTGTGTATATCGAGAAGGTAGTCGTACTATCATCCCACTACGACGAGGTGGTAAGATGTTCTGAATCGAAGATGTGGTCTCCTCGTTTTGTGGAACAACAATCCTAACAGGTTGTTGACTGATCTCATCAGATTTTAATTCCTCCAAGACTATCTTGATTTGAGGTTTGAAGTCTACCATATAATTATTCTCAAGAAACGTGGCATTTTTCGACACAAATACCTTATTATCTCGAGGATTATAAAACACACATCCCCTTGTGCTTTTTGCATATCCTACAAAGAAACAAACTTCTGAACGCATTTCCAACTTTGTTGTCTTACCCATTAGCACGTATGTTGGGCACCCTCATATACGAAAGTGACTTAAACTGGGTTTGTGGCCACTCCATAACTCTAAGGGTGTTCTAGGTACTGACTTAGATGGAACCACATTCAAAATGTAGGTTGTTGTTTGTATAGCATACCCCCAAAATGATTTTGAGAGTGAAGAATAACTTAACATGGAACGAATCATATCGAGTAAAGTTCGATTCCTCCTCTCAGCTACATCATTTTACTGAGGTGTACCAGGTGCAATTTGTTGGGATAAAATCCTATACTCTAATAGATGATCTTTGAATTCATTATCAAGGTATTCACCTCATCGATCTGATTGAAGACACTTGTTTGATTTACCTAATTGTTTTTCCATTTCAATTTGGAATTCTTTAAACTTTCCAAAAGTTTCAGATTTATGTCTCATTAGGTAAACATAACCATATATTGAGTAATCATCAATAAAAGTAACGAAGTACTCATAACCACCTCTTGCTTGTCTAGACATAGGTCAACAAACATCTGAATGTATGAGCTTCAGTTGTTCTTGGGCTCTATTGCCTTTTGCAGAGAAAGGCCTCTTTGTCATCTTACCTTCAAGACATGACTCACAGATTGGTAGAGTACCAACATTTAGTTCTCTTAAAGGACCATCATTTACAAGCCTATATATACTGTCAAGATTTATATGACCAAGTCTTAGGTGTCATAGAATTGTGTTATCAGTGTGAGAAATCTTTTGTTTCTTTGTTTTGGGCAATTTTGATTTGAACATTTCAGCATTTAATAGTGAATTAACATTGGGCCTTATTACATAGAGCCCATTTTCAATAAAACAAGAACAAATATTCAAACCATTTCTTGAAATAACAACTGATTTATTATCAAAAGAAACTGAATAAAATTGTTCATAAAGTTGAGAAACTGAAATGAGGTTTCTAGTAAACCCCGGTACGAAATAAACATTATTCAAAAATAAAATTTATTGTTCTCAACATAAAGTTTTATTTGTCCAACCGCTGATGCTGAAACTAAAGCGCCATTCCCAACTCTCAAAGTAAAGTCCTCATCAACAAGTCTAGTGTATAAATCAAGCTTCTGTAAGAAACAAAAAATATGATTAGTCCCCCATGAATCAATTATCCAAGGTGATAAATCATTTTCAACTAAACAAGATTCAGTAACAAATAAATCTGATTTACCTTTCTTCTTCTGTTTCAGCTCTTCGAGATACTGCTTGCAGTTTCTCTTCCAATGCCCATCAATTCCACAATAGAAACATTTTCCTTTTGGCTTTTTCTGGGTGGAGCCATTCTTATTTCATTGACTGTTGTTTGGCTTGTTCTTTTTGTTGTTGTTCCATGTTGTTTTCTCAGTTCCTGAACTCTTACCTTTATTCTTATTTCTCTTTCTCTCCTTTAGATAAGAGTTAGAGATAGAAGGTTCAACAACATTTGCTTCTCATTTCTTCTCCACAGAAATAGACTCAAAAGTTGTGAGTTCGTTAAGCATTTCAGTCAAATTATAACTGAACTTATTCATGAAGTAATTGCTTTTGAACTGAAGAAATTGTGGGCTAAGGCTTTCCAAAATCATGCCCACTTGTGTGCCTTCATCTATGGTAGCCCCATTGATTTCTGCCTCATGAATTGTACTAATCATCATTAGCACATGTTCACGAACAAGAGTTCCAGCTTTCATTTTGCAGTTCATGACTTTCTTGACTGCTTCATGTTTAGCTTGGTCAGAGGGTTTGCCAAACATGCCTTGTAGAGACTCCATTATCTCATAAGCAGTCTCTGTCTTTTCGTGCTTTGTCTTAAGCACGTCAGACATGGCAGCAAGCAAATAACAACGAGCTTTGTCATTTGCTCGAATCCAATTTTCATAGGCATATTTGATGGTTTTGTTGGCATTCACAGCAGGTTCTGGAGGACATTAGGACAAACTTCAGGTTATCCAGCACAAGAATTATATTCATATTTTTCTGCCACTTAGCAAAGTTATAACCGGTTAATTTTCCAGTAGCAAGCATTGATATGATTGGATTTGACATATTTCTGAAATAATTAAAAAAAATATTCTAAATTATTCCATGCATAAAATTCAAAATAAATTTGGCATAGTAATCATGATGCATATGCAAAACAAAAAAATATATATGCACTACTATAGCCTCGGAAAATTTAATAAGCATATTGTGTTGCCCTAGGGTCGATCACAACACCTTATTAAAATAGAGACAATCTCAATTAATAATTTTTTTTCAAAATATCTCATATTTTCAAAATTTATTAATAACCATTTTTTTTTTTCGTCTAAATATAATTAACATGTTTAACTACATTCATATGAGTGTAACCCACCATTTTGGATCCTTAAAATTTAACTCATAATAACCACCTTAGGGTAAGTTAATAATGAAATACATTTTATAAATCATATCGTAAGAAGTACAATATTGATATTAACCTAAGCGAACACTCTCCTTAAGGAGGATGAAATTAAAGTCATCATGAAGCCCCACTTAGATTTCACGATGTTGCACTAACGGTGGAGACCAAATGACGTTTTGACAGACTACCCGCTCCCACTCATTATTTTAAGTTTAGTGATTTTATATGTAAAACATCTAATGTTTTGAAAACTTAACGGAAAAAGACTAAGAAATCAATATTAAAGGTCTTCAATTACCAAGTTAATTGTTTCATAATAAAACATCTAATGTTTTGAAAACTTAACGGAAAAAAACTTTACTAATAAAACTTAAATTCATTATGAAACATCTAAGTTATTCATGATAAACAATTTATTATAAATACTTAGAACTAAATTTTGTGACATTACAAATTTTAACGATTTAAAATTAATTCACAAATTTTATTTAATCGACTAATCGATAAAAATTCTAGAATAGTTTTTAATCAAATTATAAACTATTTACTATCATAAATAAATTTATGAAAATGCACATGTATGTATTTCATGTTATAATGCAAGAGTAGGCATTGTGCTAATTCTATATGACATTTAAAATATGCATGAGTATAAACATTTTATAATTTACAAAAAATAAATAAATTTGGATATTAACCGGGTTGACAATTTGGGTATTTCTAAAATTACAAATAACCAAAAATAAAATTACATTAATCTCAAATCTGGAAAAAATATAATTAAATTTCCAAGTGACTTTCACAAAAAAAAAACATTTTTTTTAATTAACCGCCGCACTGTGCGGCTGCTGCTGCCCAGCAGCAGCGAGAATGCTGCTCACGCAGCAACGCACTGCATAGTGCAGTAAAAAAATTGGAAAAATAATTATATTTAAAGTAAAAATATCATCTTTTGTCCATCGTCATTCGGCTTGATCTTGATCTCCAACGATTACAAATAATTTACAATTACAGAAAAAATACCCATTTAATTTTAGGTTTACATATCCAATATATAAAACAAAAAATTAAAATCCTAACCCAAAAGTAAACCATACAATTAACGATTAATATTCATACATCCATCATCACATGACAATAAAAAAAAATGCATAGCCTACTCTTTTACATACATATATAAATGATTTACAATAAATCATTCTTATTAATATACTAGAATAAATACGACCACTCATGATGCCATTTGTTGGTTTTCAGAGTTCATGCGCAGCGAAAATCATGTTCAGTAACAGGAAAAAAATTATTTTTCATGAACAATAAAAACCGGATCCGTATTTTTCTAGTATATTAATAACATAAATATTTAGAATTTAAATCGGAAATATACTTGTAGATCTGGATCTCTATAAATCACGATTCTTTGAACCACGATCTTCCTCGACTTATCTCCTCACCTTCAACGGCACGTGTGGGCGTGAAAATAATTACGAAGAACACTCTAATTTATTGAAGGATTCGTGTACTCAGCACATGAGACGAATCCTGGGTGTTATTTTCTTTTTGATTTTCTCAAAATCAAAACCAAGAAAAACAAAAAGAAAACTTTTTTTTTTAATTTTTCCAGCAGCCACGTTTTTTTTTTTTTTTTTTTTTTTTTTTTTTTGTTTCTTCTTGTTGTTGTTCCTTTTGATTTTTGATCAAAATCTCAACCCACAACAAAAACCCTTTTTCAAAAAATTAAAATAAAATCCTTTATTATTTATTTCATAATTTATCAAAAATAATTCATTAAAATTAATTTTCAAAATTTCAACCTTTGAAATATTATCTTATTAAATTAAAATTTAATTAATCAAATTAATTAAATATTGTCTATTGATAAATATATTATGACAACTTTTGTCATAATTTCCAAGAGTTATATTGAATCATTAGAGTGTAAAATAATTCATAATTATTTTATATAATTCACAACTATTTTTCTTCGCAATTATAATCGTTCGAACAGTGATAGAAGACGACGAGGGGACCGATGGACCTATAATTCTAAGCTCCAATAATTCCTCGATTAATTATAAACTCTTTTATTAATCAAACGAAATTATTAATTCTGGAGTAACTCCACTAAATACTCAGAATTGCACTCTCAGAATTATAAAATTAATTACTCAAAGTATTCGTCCATTGATATAGTCATTACCTATGCAATGATCCTCCATAACAGATTCGTAAAGGAGCTAGGTATATAATCCGTTAACCTCTCCAATTACATCTTTATCATTGACTTCCATTAGTTCTCAAGTGAACAATTAATTCATAACTTTTATGAATTTGCGCGCTAATCGTTCAGGTCATGAACTAACAAACAAGGGAATCTTATGAACAAATTTCATTGTATCAGGTTAGCATTCCCAGCTATTCATTCAATTCATTCCCAAAATACAAGGTTTACGAAATGAAATAAATACAAAGCCATACCGAGTAAATTAAAGAATAAAATAATATGATATAGGAGTCTGCTAAATACAATTAATTAAGATCATCACATATATGACCATCATTATGATAAAATTGATATTCTTTATTTAACGAAAATTATTAGAACTTTTCAATTTTATCTGGTTCTGTCCAATATAATCTTATTATATAAGATACATTCATTTTTATGTCTCTACATAATATAGTCTAAATAGAACTATACCATTCATAATGAAATGAACTGTATTTATGACTTTGGATTTGAAGATTCCAACTTCAAATCATAATTATGGACAAATTTTGATTTTACTCTTTAAATTTTATCCATGCATATATGTATATAACATTTTACATATACATATGTGTTCAATTTAAAACTACATAAATAATCATGGAATTTTCATGAATTTTATAAAGTAAATCAAAATACATACATGAAATAAAATCGAATCTTAAATTTATTAATCAATCATGTTTCGAACACATTTGCTTGTCAGACATAAAAATCCCAACAGATAGGTCTTAACCGAGTTCTTAAAATGAAGTCTCTACCAATAAAATAAAAAAAAGTATACAAATAATATTATACATTAAAAATTGAAATTTCTCTAAATTTGAGTTGCGGACGAACTTAGGTAATCTCTAATGTTTGCTCTAAAAAGTTAGTGGTGAAGGGAAATCCCAAATGCATTAAACAAAAAAAAAAAAAAAATTAAAAATTTGTGAACTTTCAGTAAGCTTAAGTTTACCTGATTGATTATTATATCAAATTATTGTTAATTTAGAAGTAGAAAATTAAAAAAAAAAAAAAAAAAAAAAAAAAAAAAATCACAATAGAAGCAGCAAAAAGCATGCCGCATCATATATATTTAATTTAAATTATCTGAACTTGACCCATTTTTCAGATTCGAAGAACTTTGCTTGTGATAGTATAGTAGTAGTAGTCAAACCATTTTATAATTGCAGACGGATACCACTGTACAAGTTGGTGGCAAGACAGTGAGAAGGTGCCTCTAATCAGGGGCATTTTATCATTTGAAATAATATGAATTTCTTAATGATATAAAAAAAATTTATCTAAAAGAAAAATGTGAGTTAATTATTATATATGTTATTTGAGAATTATTCGACTTTTAATGGATTTTATAAAGAATGTCAAATTCTAAAGTTGTTGAAATCATCACTTCATTCAAGAGCTTTTGAAAAGAGATTTGAAGGCTGGAAAAGTGAGAGACAATCCATACATTCAAGACGTTCGACTCCACATTTTAGAGTTTAATTGTATTTGGGTTTTAATTTTGAAATACAATGTAATAGGCTTGTATGTGTGTAAATCTAAGGTTAGAACTTCCTCCAGTTTCTACGTGTGTAAATATTTTTCCTTATAATTATATTTTCTAATGTTTTTAGTGTAGTTAAGTGGACCTAGTAGACTTCGTCCCCCTATTTCCTGTAATTTCATTGGCTTATATAGCACTACAAGAAAATATGGAATTACCGATCGAATACCGATAAAAAAAAATAAAATAATTTCTAACCAATTACCGACTAAAGTATTACCGACCAAATATTTCGTCGGTATTCAGTCGATAAATACAACGCAAAAGATTAATTCGGCGCCATAAACAACTACCAATCGATTATTCGATTAGTAATTACCAATAAATAGCGACCAAATATAATTTGGATGCTAAAATAATATTAATTATAAAAAAATAAAAAAAATAAAATAATTTCTAACCAATTACCGACTAAAGTATTACCGACCAAATATTTCGTCGGTATTCAGTCGATAAATACAACGCAAAAGATTAATTCGGCGCCATAAACAACTACCAATCGATTATTCGATTAGTAATTACCAATAAATAGCGACCAAATATAATTTGGATGCTAAAATAATATTAATTATAAAAAAATAAAAAAAAATAAAATAATTTACTGACCGAATTAAGTTTTGGTCAATAACTTATACATTTTACCGATCAAATTATCGGTCGGTCAGTAAAAATAAAAAAATTACTACTACTACTACCACCACTACTACTATTGGGGTTTTATAGGGAATTACCGGGTTAGCGCAGCGGAACGCGGAAAATCAGAATTTTCCGATTTCAAAATTTTTTCTTGGATAAATTAAATAAACTTATTTATTTAATTACCCAATACTTAAAATCTGAAATTTTAACCCAAGAAATCAAATTTTCTTTAATTGCCGAATTGACCCATAACTTTACATTTTGATCATTTTGGTCCTCAAATTGTCAAATACATATTTAAGTGATTCCAAATCAATCCCTAAATGATTTATACATGTCTAATACATGAAAAAAAAATTGCAACAAAAATCCCCAATTTTTGGAAATTGCTGAGAGCACCCCAGATTTTCCAGGGTTTGCAATTTGGTCCTTTTAGCTCAAAACATGTCAAGATCAAATCAAATCAATCCCAAATTTAATATACATCATATATATATCAAATTACATCATATATATGAAAATCCCCAAATTTGAAAAGGGTTATGAACCCTAATTTTATAAATTGTCCAAATGATCAAATTAAACAAATTCAATTCCTTAATCCAATCCTTACCACACCAAACAAGTCTCACCACCATGAAACAACTCAAGAATAATTTTAGGTCATCTATGAGTGGCTAAGCAACTCTAGAATGGAAACATCACCATCAAATGGGTAAAAGAGTGCTAATGAACTAATTTCATGCAATCTTTGTTAACATACATGTTTTAATCTTTCAAACAAATTCACAACCATTAAATCACAAACTAAAAGAGTAGAGACATCATCCTAGCACCACATGTTGAAGCTAAGCATGATAGAAATAATTTCTTAGTTGAAAAGTTTAAGAAAAACTTACAAAATCCAATTATTTTTCAAGCTTTTCTTCTTGTTCTTCAAATATGCTCTCAACTCTCTTTGTTATATTTTTGGTAACTTGTTGTTATTGAAAATGAAATTGAAACAAAGCTTTTATATTTTTCCCTTAATGGCTGAAAAAAGAGAAAAATAAAATCAAGCAATTTTAATTTTTATTTCAATTTTAATAAATCAAAAGTAATTAGTTAACTTGTTCCACTTGCTCACTATAACATTTAATGAAATGCAACAAGTGTAACCAATAAACTTAAGCCATTAAAAAGGTAAATGATGACTAAAGATATTATCTCTTTAATTAATTTAATATATAATATTTATATAATTAAATAATTAAATACAAATATCTTAAAAATATGTATTATATTTACATTAAATAATCAAAATTCATATATCAATCATATATGTCAAAAATCATAACTTGACATTTAATTAATGTGTATTTAATAAAATCAAATATTAAATACAAATACACATTAATTAGGAAATGACCATTAGGTCAATTTGCATGTATTTTTCGTTTAACCGTTAAATGATTTATAAATAATCAGTATTATTCATAAAAGTTGCCAAGACTCATTGGAAATGACCATTAGGTCCCTTTGAGTCATTCGGTATTTATCCGCTATAAACACCTACATAGGCATAGCAAATAGACCCGGACCCGACCCGGGTCCGCATGGACCCGGACGACCCGGGTCCGAGTAGACCCGGATCCGCAAAAAAAAATTGCGGATACGATTTTGAATTTCGTAGACCCGCAATGTACCAGGTCCGGTTCCGGGTCCGATTAATTCCGGACCCGGGTACCCGGGACCCGGTACATTCAAAAAAAAAAACCAAAAAAATAAAAACAAAAACAACATAACCCAAGTACCATGTACCCAACCCTTATCAAATTTCTAATGTATTCAAACTTATTTTGATATTGTTATTTGTTAATACATAATATAGTTGAAAAAAAGAAATAAAAAAGAAAAAGAAAAAGAAAAAACAGTGGAGTTGCGGTACCCGGGTCCGGTTCCGGGTAGACCCGGGTCCCTCAAAAAAGTTGTGGATCCGGATCCGGGTCCATACGGACCTGGTTCCGGATCTGGAAATTGCTTATCCCTACACCTACATGTCTATACGAGTCTCCAAGACTCATGGTTCACTGAGAAACCATCGGAATCCAAGATTCCAATATACGATATGTACAACTCTCAACGGGTTTACTTTACTGACCAAGTAGTATAAACCTTGACCGGGAACTGTCTAAGAGTGACAACGTCATGATACAACTCAATGTCAGTTTTGACGCTTTTGCAACAATATCATAACTAATCATTCTAAGGTCGGTTACGTCTTTACCATATCAAAAAAGATGTTATATAAAAGAAACTGTCTATTTTATTCATAATAAAATGTTACATTAGTATTTACAAGGAAATACATAATAAAATTGGCGCTCAAAGTACCAACTCTAATAATGACGACACATGTCCTATGGTGTAGGGCTAAGTTTAAACACCTATAAGATATAATTTTTTTTTCTATGATAGTTTAATATAACAACAAATTAACCTTTGTGAGAAATTATACCACAAACATTAATATAATATATAATATCCAAATATAAATCTTAAAAATTTTTTTAGGTCTTAATAAATTACTAAAATACTTAAAATGGACATGTTAACAAGATTTATGGGGACTTCTTAATAATTGGTAAATAAAATACGTTATATTAACCAAATTTATCGGAATATTAATAGTATATGCCTTAAAAGGGTTCTTTTTAATATTTTTATTAATAAAATACTTAACATAAACAAAAATAATAGGAATATTAATAGGGATATGCTTGAAAATTGGGGTCTTCTTAAAAGCACAGCCGGCCCTGGCACAGTGCCACAAGAGCAACTGTCCAGGGCCCAACAGTCATTAGGGGCACCAAATGTTTAAATTTTTATTAATATTTTATTACTTAAATATCTCCCTTTTGTGAATAAAAATATGGGATGCATTATTCATCATCATCTCTCGAAATTTCCTTACATGGCTCTCGCTCTCTAACTCTTTTTCTCTTGCAAATTTTTATCCATAAAGAGTGAGATTTATTGATTCTTCATGCTCTCTTCAACCCTAATAAGTTTCTTTCTCATTTCCTTAGATTTAATTTGAGTTTTCTAACTTCTAAGCATGTAACCTTTATGCCCATTTTCGAAAATTCATGAAGTTTTGGTTGGAATTGCATTATTTTGCATGATTACTAATTAGATTAAGCATTGTAGGTATTTATGCTTTAGGTGATGAGTTGCCATGAGTCATTGAGTTATGAATTAAACTTAGTTGCTATGTCAAACTTGAAAATGGATTTATGCCTTGGCCGATAATATATAATATATGTTGGAATGATAATTTGATCGGAAATTTTTGTTATATCATATGTAGGTAATTTTTGCAAATAAATTATCAAAATGGCACATTTTGAGCTTTCACACCGGACACCCAAAAAACTCAGGACCGGCCCTGCTTAAAAGATGAGGCTTTAGGCAATCGTCATCTTCGCCTAGTGTTAGAGCCGACTCTGGCACTAATTATGGATGGCAATCCAGAAACGTATATTCCGTCATGAATATAATTCGAGACAAAAAAATTGATTCAGACTTTAATATTTACGGCTAGTTTAATTATGATGTACCTTTTAAAGTAGGGGATTTTATTAAAAAGTTTTCAAACAATATTAATTAGTGCTTAAATTTGACCTTCATTAGGGAGAGCAAATTAATATTTAGGGCTAGTTTAATAATGATGTACCTTTTAAAGTATCGGCTTTTATTAAAAAGTTTTCAAACAATATTAATTAGTGCTTAAAGTCGACCTTCATTAGGGAGAGCAAATTAATATTTAGGGCTAGTTTAATAATGATGTACCTTTTAAATTAAGTATAGGCTTTTATTAAAAAGTTATACAATAATAAAAATATAATGAAATTTTTTTTGTGTATTTTTTTTATAAGGGTAAAATTATTAAGAGTACAAGAAAATAATAATAAATAAATATTTAAAAAAACATATACACACCCACGCACCTGGTAGGTGTGTGTTTTAAAAATAAATTTCTTTATTTTTTTTTCACTTTTAAATTAAAATATATGAGATCCGTTATTGTTAAGAATAGTGGACCGCAAACTGACTCGTCTTATGTTCGATTGACACTATGCTATAAAAAACCACACATGCATGGGTTTTGTGATCCAAAAATAAAACCTAACAGATATAGGCCCAAAAACGAACAATATTGTATGTGAGCATTTATTATTAGGGTTGGTAAATGAGTTGGATTTTAAAAAAATACAATCCCGATTCACATGTATTAATATATTGATGCTCGTATTATATTTTTATACACCCAAACTTAAATAAACAATATTATAATTGGACTTTTTAAAATCCGACTAATTTACTAATCCTACTCTTTACACTTGTAGCTGTAAGAGTGTGACAAATTAAATATACACATTGCATGATTCAACTAAATGTTTTTTCTATTTTAGATGACATATTTCACATATCATTTGATGATTACTTTTAGATACTCAACCGAGGAGCCTCGTCCATGATCATGCAGTATTTGCAAGTCACCTTTTAAGCATTGTTGTTGTTATTATTATTATTATATTATTATTATTATTATTATTATTATTATTATATTATTATTATTATTAGTCTAAATATATACAAAAATAATATTTGTTTTTCAAACATCTTATGTTTCATGCAGAGAATATGAATGCTAATCTAACAGTATTATCAAATGATTGAATGTTCACCAAACCAAACCATTAATGAAATTTGCATGATCTCAACTGCCAAATTAATCGACAAAATATAAAATATTTATCCAAGAACATGAATTTTCATTGATTAATTTCTAAATTCAAAATAATATTACGTTCCTTTAGTGTTACCATATTAGTTACTACAACGGAATTAGAGATAAAAATTTAAGAAATTCAATAATAATAAATAATAAATATATAGGAGATTTACAAAGAATAAAATGCTAAGATCCAAAATCTACATTGGTCAGGCTTCCCCTCTGCCCATCGATAGAATTTATTGGTTTTAATAGCAACAATAAACTAATTATCTTATTTACTTGAAATTAATTAATCAAACAGTGTTGTGTCGAAATAGAAATTGAAGTCAACATGCATGTTAAAAGTGAAACAAAGTCAATCTGCGCCTAAATAGCTGTGATTTTGCTTTCTATCGACATTTTTCTTAAATTGTTTAAAAAAAGTCAAAAATTTTCAGATGGGTTGTGGGTTATCTAACTTGGGATTGGTGCTTGTGATTTTAAAATGAATTGAAAATTAAAACCCATCAATGGAAACGTTCAGAGATTTTCATCTCCAGCCTGTTGAATCATGCTAATCCCAAATATTGCGCACACATTCCAATGCCAAAATGAAAATTGTTGGAAAGTTAAAAGGAAAAAAAAAAAATTGAAACAAGACTTTTAATGGCGGTCACCAACAATCTAACCTAACTGTGCATGTTCATGGCATTTCTTGTTTGAATAATATGAATTAATCAACCAAAACCAAAGGAAAATTTTTGACAGTGCAATTAATGCTAGCGGTGTGGCTCACCGAATGCTCTAGTCAACTTCCAACACTTAAAGTCTCCTATAAATATTGGCTCAGCTTCAATTGCATTTCTTCACAAGCCAGGCTCTTATATCTCTCTGACAGAAATTATTTTATTGTGTTAAGATCAAAATCAATAGGAATAGCCATGGTGTTTCCAAATGCAGTTATGAGGTGGCTTTTGTACCAGCTTCTTACAAATTCATTTTACAGAGCTGCAAGAAAGATGAGAAGCTATGGGTACTTTTTAAGGGACCCATGTGCTAAATCATCGTCACAGTCACAGCAGCAGCCTCTGTTTCCTTGTGTTACAAAGTGTGATTTAGAAAATAGAGGGTTTGATACTGTGGTATGTGACATGCATGGAGTCTTGTTAAGGTCTGATCATAACTCTTTTTTCCCTTATTTTATGCTTGTTGCTTTTGAAGGTGGCAACATATTTAGAGCTTTTTTGTTGCTTTTTTCTTGTGTTTTCTTGTGGGTTTTGGACTATGAGCTTAAACTAAGAGTTATGATTTTCATAACCTTTTTTGGGCTTAAAAAAAAGAACATGGAGAGCGTGAGTAGGGCTGTTTTGCCAAAATTTTACCTTGAAAATCTCAATGCTCAAGTATATGAAATTTTAGCCTCAGCTGGGTCTAGAGTCGTGTTTACAAGTGTCCCTAGAGTGATGGTTGATGGATTTTTAAAAGAATATTTGAGAGTTGATGGTGTTGTAGGGACTGAATTGCAAACTTTTGGTCAATATTTTACCGGTTTAGTTTCTGGTTCCGGTTTGCTGGTAAAACACACAGCTCTTATCAATTATTTTGGTGACCAAAAGCCTGAAATTGGCATCGGAAGTTCAAGTTTGCATGACCAACTCTTCATCTCCCAATGCAAGGTAATTTGTTTTACAAAGGGCAATTTTGTTTTGTTTTGTTTTTATTCCATTTTTGTTTCATAAATTTAACCATATTTTGACACAGGAAGCTTATGTGGTGAATAAGGAAGAGAGTAAAGGCAGTGTAAATTCAATAATGCCAAGGAACAAATACCCAAAGCCACTCATATTTCATGATGGAAGGCTAGCATTTTTGCCAACTCCATTAGCAACTCTTTCAATGTTCTTGTGGCTACCAGTTCTGATAATTCTAGCCATCTTTAGACTCTTTGTAGGCATCATGCTTCCTTACAAATTAGCCCTCTTTTTGGGCACAATGAGTGGTGTGAACATAAGACTCAAAGGCCATAACCCATCTTCATCATCAAGTAATTCAAAAGGGATCCTATATGTATGCTCACACAGAACCCTTTTGGACCCAGTGTTCCTAAGCACATCTTTGGGTAAGCCCTTGACTGCCGTCACATATAGCTTAAGCAAAATGTCAGAGATCATAGCCCCAATTAGAACCGTTAGATTGACAAGAGACAGAAAGCAAGATGGTAAGACCATGCAAAAATTGCTAAGTGAAGGCGATTTAGTGGTGTGTCCTGAAGGAACCACATGCAGGGAGCCTTATCTGTTGAGGTTTAGTTCATTGTTTGCTGAGTTAGCTGATGAGATAGTTCCTGTGGCTATGAACACGCATGTGAGCATGTTCTATGGGACAACTGCTAGTGGACTAAAATGCTTGGATCCCATTTTCTTCTTGATGAACCCTAGACCAAGTTACCACATTCAGATCCTTGGGAAAGTGCCCCAAGAGATGACATGTTCAGGAGGAAGATCGAGTCATGAAGTGGCGAATTACATACAAAGGCAGCTAGCTGATACATTGGGATTTGAGTGCACTTCTTTTACAAGAAGGGATAAGTACTTGATGTTAGCAGGAAATGAAGGGGTTGTCAATGATCAGATCGGGAAAAAACCCTAGCTACTTTGTTCAATTAAATTACAAATACCTACCCGTATCACGAAATGTCCATTTTGATTCCTTAGTTTTGAAGCAGCCGCCAATAATTCTTTTCCCTGTATTTTCCCTTTGTTAGATGTTTGTGATTAATTTTTCTGTTATACATTATTATATTCTTGTTGCACAATCAGAAAACGAATTGATAAATTAAATTTGTATTGAATCTTAAACGAATCGAGTCAAAATATGATGTCGAATTCAATTCGTTTATTAAACGAATCGAATACGAATATTCGTTTGTCGAATATGAATATTCGTTTAGTTATGATATTATTTAATAAAATAAATTACTGTAATTTATTTATATTAATTCTTCATAAATATATACATATCAAATATGTAATTAATATATTTACTAAAAATAGCTCACTAAATATTTATAATATTATTTTTTTTAATGATAATTAGCTATAATTTCTCGAATCTTAATTGAAAAATAACAATAGCCAGTAAAAGAAAATATTAAGACAAATCTTAAATGAATCAATGTGCTTAAATTCATATTCGATTTGTTTAATAAACGAATTGAATCGAATTGACCAAATTTTAAACGAATCTATTTTTTCAAATCAGTATTTATTTTGAAGCGAATCGTATCGAACGAATAAACGAATTCTAACCGAAATTACCACCCTTAATGCAGCCATGAACAAAGCAGTAGTCATGTTCAATTATTTTATATATTAATAAAAATCCGATGTCGTAATTTGTTTTGTCGCATTAAAATGAACGACATCTGCCTTTTTTTGTTAAGCATTTATATGATACTAGTATGGGGCTCGCGCTTTGCGCAAGTTGACCAAAATTAAAATATATTTACGTTAATTAAAAAGCCTTTTATAATATATTTTCTTAAAATAAACTAATGTTGTGTGTGATTACTAAAGTTGGAAATGTAAATATATTAACAAATGATATTAATTGTCAGATTTATATTATTTATATAATATAATTATGAGTAGATTTGCTTTACACATTTTATTTTGTATTATTTTAGATGGATAATAATATTAAGGTTGGATAGTTTTTCTTATTTCAATAAGTTTTCTTATTTTAGCACATCTAAATAATCTAGCAAAAAGTTAAAAGAAATAAATTAACAAAAGAAATATATGATCTGAGAATAAGAAACTGATCACATTCATAATTTACGATGCGAGTAGAATAACTAATAAAGGTAAGAGTATCTAAAACAGACACTACAAAAATTATACCCTTTAGCGTCGAAATAAATCGACGCCAAAAACCATATTTTCGACGCAAAATATTATTAGCGTCGAAATAATCAGACGCCAAAAGTGGACGCTGAAATGTCGACGAGAATAACTTTTAGCGTCAAATTAAATAATTGCGACGCTAAATACTGTATTTGGCGTCCAATTTTTTTCGACGCTAAATTAAATTTTCTGATGCTATAGGTTATATTTGGCGACGAAATAAGTCGACGCTAAAAGTTTGACTTTTAGCGTCGAAACATTTCGACGCTAAAGTATATTAAAAAAGTAATATCTGTGTACTTACTGCGGCGATTTTCTTATAACTATTAGCGTCAACATGTTCGACGCCAAAATCAATCTTTTGGCGTCGACTGTTTCGACGCTAATAGTTAATTTTTTTTTTAAAAAAAAATTATTAATTTACTTCTTTTTAGTCTAAAATAATTGATTTAATATTTAATTTAATTGAAAAAAATTTCTGATTAATAACAGAATTACGAAATATTATAATAATTATTATATTCAATTTTTTTTAGAAAAAAAACATATTATATTAAAACTATTTGTTCAAAATGTTTATACAAAACCAAATATAAAATTTATTGCTGCTGTGATGGGGACGCTCGAGCCTGATGCACCCTGACTGATTGAGGTCTCCAACATCTGACGGAAAACCATTATTTACTGTACGAGATGCTCCATCTTCTTCTCGTGGTCCACCTTGACATGTTTTAGCTCGTCCTTAGTCTGTTGTAGCTCGTCTCGGGTGGTGGCTAACTCGTGTCGAAGAGAGGCATTTTCCGAATTAACAGTACTGCGTGCAGATGACGTCGGCTTCTTACGAGTGCCAAGGCCAACGTTGTAAGCTGTCTGATTCTTGAAAACCAATTGCGACAACTGCTCATCTGGTATCGGGTCAGACCCTGTCTCATGAGTTTGATGTTGGAGTTCCATCATTTCGTTCTGTTTCAAAAAATAAGTTAATATTAGAATTTGAGAAAAAAAATTAATATATATAATATTAATTATTTTATTTTAAAAACTGAAACTTACATAGCAGCGTTCGGCTTCTTCATTTATCCATTTGTTTCTCTCATTGTAATGTGTCACACGGAAAAAATCTGGAAATGATTGCACCTCACCTGTGTTACTCTGTTATAAACAGAAAATAAATTCAATATTATTCCACATTAGTAAAACCAATGAACTGTTAAATTTTACGTTAGGATATATTTACCTCAGAATGTTCGGCACGATGTTGGATAAATGGCTTCGAACCTCCACGGTGGTTAAAACGCAAGTGACTTCAATTTTCCGCATTTGCGTGACATTTATCCTGCATTTACCAACAATGTAAGTACCGAAAACAAAGACAATTATAAATTTCCGTTTATTTCAAAATTTACCTCGTGTTTTTTGGTAGACCAAAGCTCACATAAGAATGTCCAGTCTTACTCCTCTATAAAATCAGGCTTGTGTTGTGGAGCATCTGAAGGTCCATGTTCGTCGAATATTGGTTTCAG
The DNA here is from genome assembly GCA_019454045.1 of Zanthoxylum bungeanum. Taxonomy (NCBI): domain Eukaryota; kingdom Viridiplantae; phylum Streptophyta; class Magnoliopsida; order Sapindales; family Rutaceae; genus Zanthoxylum; species Zanthoxylum bungeanum. Next base: position 493,654 of record SKCR01026488.1, read on the forward strand.
GACTTTTGTCCTATAATCTTTATAACTTTTCCCCATGTGGTAGTCAATATATTGTTGGACATTCACTTTGGTCAGATCGAAGTCGAACCACTCCTACATGAATAGCAACCGAGTAAAAATAAGTATAAAATAAAAATGTTAACTAACAAACAATATCGAAAACTTACAAGTAGCGAAGAGAATAGCTGGTTGATTTTCGTCTCCCACGGTATCTTTCTCCAAGAAACGTAGTTTTGGGGAGCTTCATATCGAGCTACAGCTCCTATAGCTGTATTAAACGCTGAATTATGTTGTCCGGCTTGACTTTGTCCATCATCTGATATCTCAATCCGGATACGGCCGTGAGTCTTAACGTACTTAGACAACCCCAGGCCACGGGTGCGTCCTCGACCCTTCGCTGTACTGGACTCACCTGTGCTAGCAGAGACTCCACCAGGGCCAATTGTCCTTGCTGATGTAGATGGAGTCGCATTAGCCCGTCTGCGATTGCCCGGTACCATCTGCAAAAACACAAAAAAGTTTCATGTATTTTGAATGTAATAGAACCAAACCAAACACATGCATTTTATAGTATATGTATGAACAATATATTACAAAACCAAACCAAACTAAGCTTAACCAAACCAAACACATTCCAAAATTTAATGTAAATCAGAATTTTCTCGGCCTTGGCCTTCCCTCTCTCGCTCACCTAAATCTCACTCACATACAAGAATCACAAACAAAAATATACAAAGCTCTCACTCACATAGCCACAAGCAAACAACGCCAAATTCACCACAAGCCATGCAATTCCAAACCCTTAAGCTCTTCTAGTCCCTCACGGCACTCACACGCTCTCTCCTTTTGATTACAATCATTCGGCAACAAACAAATAAACTCGTTATTGTATCACAAGACTCGACAGCCTCCCCTCTCATTCGAGACACAAAAACACAAACCCTAAGACTGCTCTCTCCTCTCACACTCTCACCTTTCATTTTCATTTGGCTCTCTCTCACTCAATAAATAATCAACAACCCCTTCCAACCGACCAATTCAAACACACAGACCCCACAAAACTAACCCTCAAGAACACATACTTCACCCAGCAATCAACAGCAGCAATTTGCCCAAAACAGCAGCAAATTGCTGCTGTTCTGCCCAGAAAATTATTCATCAATCACAAAATACACTAACTTAATTAATCACTATTATCTTCGGTATTTGAGGATTCGTGACTGGAATCGAAGTCATCTTCAGTGTCAAATTCTTCTTCACTTGCTACTTCAATGCTCACTTCAGAATGGGGAATTATCTCAACTTCTGTGCTATCTCGTGTTAATGTGATATTTTCAGAAATGGTGACAGTTGGTCCATAAAATATCTGTTCAGGAACTTCGAAGTTGCCAAAGACTTCTTGTGTTTCATATGATATGTCAACTCTATCTTTCTCCTGCGTGTCCCAAATGCCCCTATGTTGTAACTTTTCTACCACTATCCATCTAGTTCCTAAATTTGGATCATATTTATATATCACTGAACGTGCTTGGGTACAAAAAAATGTATGGATCATTCTTGTACCAAAAATGTTGAACATTATTGACGTTAGATGATTACTAACTTGAATTCTCCTATTTCTGGCATTTATGTCAAACCACTTACAGTCGAATAGCATAATATGTCGTCTGGGTCGGTATATAAACTCAATGACTGATTGCAACACTCCGTAGAAGTCAATAAGATCTGAGCCGTGTTCTACTTGGACTACAATTCCATAATTCTGAGTCACATGAGTAACATCTCGCTGTTCGGTATAAATCCACGTACGGTAAGTTGGTGATATTCCTGGCATGTATAAATGATTATGAACTTCATCTAACCGTTTCCTTTTCCTATTCAAACAATTTGCACATGGACACCGAACACGACCTTCTGCATCAATGTGTTGCTTTGCGACTTCCATAAACTCATACACTCCATTACGATATTCAACACTCAATCTATCCAGCGAGCTCATCCAATTTCTATCCATTTAAGCGAAATACCTAAATATAATAATATAATTATTAAATATCATATTACACTCATCAACATTACTAATTCATTAATTATTTATTTAAGCATATACATATATATTTAGTTGATAAAGTAAATAGTTTACAGAAAAATTCTATTTAGTTAATTAACTTAATCTACATATATGAACATAAACCACTAACAAAAAGTATATAATAAACATAATCATAAAAATTGAAAAATAATAAAGAAATATAAAAGAAGACTTACAATTTTCCATAAGATATTTGTAAGAGAGTTGTGAGGTTGCAGATGACAGATTCTGAGATTTCAGAGGATGAAAATGAAGAGAATGGGAAAAAAAACAGAGGGGGAGAAGGGTTGGTGGCATTCTGCATTTTAATCTATATTTAGCGTCGAAATAATAAATTCGACGCTAATTGTTGTAATTTTTAGCGTCGAAATAGTTTATTCGACGCTAAATGTATGATTTTTAGCGTCGACATAAATTTAGACACTAAAGATTAAAGGATTTTCGGTGGAATCTTCATAAATCTTTAGCGACGCCACTTAATCGACGCTAAATGTCTTGTTTTTGGCGTCGACTAGTAGTTTTGACGCTAAAAGTATAACATTTAGCGCCAAAAATTATTGGAATAGTTAAATAATTTAGTGTCGAATATTTTTCGACGCTATAAGTGTACTTTTAGCGTCGATAACAGTTTTCGACGACAAAAGTTGAATATTTGGCGTCGAAAATTATTTTCGTCGCTAAAAGCCTGATATTTGGCGTCGAATTGTAATTACGACGCTAAACGTTTGGACGCTAAAAGCCATAATTCTTGTAGTGAGAGTCATACATTCTGTCGGAAGATAAATAAATAACAAAACGAAAAACAAAAAATATTTCTGTTACATTTCAAGAATAATATTTATTTTATTAATTCTTGATGGACTAAATTAATTGAAGAGAAAGAAGAGAGACCATTATCATTTTGATTTTATAGTGTTCAGTTGAGGAGATGGAAATGCTGCATTAAACATCATATATGATTAGTTTTTTTTTTTAATTTATTTTTTAGTAAAATTTTTAATTTCAAGAAATTTAGATAAATAATAATTATTATTATTATTATTATTATTATATATATATATATATAAATTTAATTTCAAGAATTTTAGATCAAGAGTTTTTTTGTTCGGATTTTACACAAAATATAATCTAGACATAAGATAATGATTTTTTTTCTTGATTGTTGTGAGCTTATTTTACTTATTTTTAATATACAAGTAAATATATATATATTTCTTATTTTAATAGGTTTCTTATTTTAATAGTTGTATTATTTTAAAACTTCTCATTTAAAAGGTACATTTAAATTAAATAAATAATAGAATTTTAGATAGTGCCATGTTTTTTCAATATACAAATAAAAAAAATTGTGTTTCTTATTTTAGTTCAATATCCAAAAAATAAAAAAAATATGTTTCTTATTTTAATATGTTTATGATTTTAAGATTCTTATCTAATTATATTTCTTATTTTAATAGGTTAAATATTTTAAGACTTCTTTTCTTTTTTAAAATGTAGATTTAAATTAAAGAAATACTAGATTTTTTAGACGGTGTTGCATTTTTTCAATATACAAATAAAAAATTAAGTTTCTTATTTTAATAGGTTTATTATTTTAAGACTTTTTATCTCATTTTTTCTTATTTTAATAGGTTTATTATTTATGTTTTAATAGGTTTATTATTTATGTTTTTTTTAAAAAGGTAGATGTAAATTAAATAAATAAGAGATTTTTTAGGTCGTGCTCTGTTTCTTCAATATAAAAAAAAAATATGTTTCTTATTTTAATAGGTTTATTATTTTAAGACTTCTTATCTTTTTTTAAAGGTAGATATAAATTAATAAATATTAGATTTTTTAAATGGTGCCATGTGGTGCGTTGATAAAGTATTTTTTTTTAACTTAAGAGTTTATATAAAATTTATTTTTAATAAAATTTTTAATTTCAAGAACTTTAGATAAAGAGTTTTTTGTTTGGATTTTATAAAAAAAAATAGAATCTAAGTATGAGATAATGATTTTTTTCCTTAATTATTGTGAGCTTATTTTATGTTTTTTAATATACAAATTAAAAAATATATTTCTTATTTTGATTGTTTTATTATTTTAAGACTTCTTATTTTAAAATCTAAATTTAAATTAAATAAATAATAGTTTTTTTTAATAGGTTTAATTTTTTAAGACTCCTTATCTAATTATATTATTTTATAACTTCTTATCTTTTTTTAAGGTAGATTTAAATTAAATAAATAATAGATTTTTTAGGTGGTGTCACATGCTACGTTGAGAGAGTATAAATTATGTTTCTTATTTTAATAGGTTTATGTTTTTGAGACTCCTTATCTAATTATATTTCTTATTTTAATAGGTTTAATATTTTAAGACTTCTTATATTTTTTAAAAGGTAGATTTAAATTAAATAAATAATAGATTTTTTGGGGTGGTGCTGCATTTTTCATATACAAATAAAAAATTATGTTTATTATTTTAATATTTTTATCATTTTAAGACTTTTTACCTCATTTTTATCTTATTTTAATAGGTTTATTATTTATCCTTTTTAAAAGGTAGATTTAAATTAAATAAATAATAGATTTTTTAGGCGGTGTTGCGTTTTTTCAATATAAAAAAAAAATATGTTTCTTATTTTAATATGTTTATTATTTTAAGACTTTTTATCTCATTTTTTTTTTCTTTTTAATAGGTTTCTTATTTTAAGACTTCTTATTTTTTAAAAGATAGTTTTAGATTAAATAAATAATAGATTTTTTAGGTGGTGTCAAGAATTTTAGATAAAGAGTTTTTTGTTTGGATTTTACAAAAAAAAATATAATAAAATTTAAGCATGACATAATGATCTTTTTTCTTGATTATTGTGAGCTTATTTTTTCGTTTTTTTAATATACAAATTAAAAAAAATATTTCTTATTTTAATAATTGTATTATTTTAAGACTTATTAATTTAAAATGTAGATTTAAATTAAATAAATAACAGATTTTTAAATAAGTTTATTATTTTAAGATTCTATCTAATTATGTTTCCTATTTTAATAGGTTTATTATTTTATAACTTTTTATTTTTTTTAAAGGTAGATTTAAATTAAATAAATAACAGATTTTTAAATAAGTTTATTATTTTAAGATTCTATCTAATTATGTTTCCTATTTTAATAGGTTTATTATTTTATAACTTTTTATTTTTTTTAAAGGTAGATTTAAATTAAATAAATAATAGATTTTTTAAGTGGTGTCACGTGACACATTGAGAGAATAGAAAAATATTTAATTTATAAATATATATTATATTATATTATGGGCCACATGTTATATATAAACTGCTTGTTGTTAATCAATAAGCAATATTAATGAATGCCACATTACTTCAAATATAAACTTAGTAATTTAAGCCCTGGCCGTAGTTTGGATACTTTTTGTGTTCATAATCACCTAAATTTAAATTTCACATATCCATCCATTTTTTTACATAAAAAAAGAAGAAGAAGATTGTTTCAATCTCTTCAATTAACTCTACAATGAAGAAATGATAAGATGGATTTGGTCGAAGTTTTAAATGTCATGGGAATTGAGTTATTTCGGTTAGAGAGAGGTGGAGTTGTCTTAAAAAAAATAATGATTTCTTCTGATTTCGACAGTTTTTGGCTACAGATAAGTTAGGATATACAGGAAAAATTCTATAATAATATCTGATCATGCATATTAACATATTTAAAAAATTATTAAGTAGCACATTGCCATAGGATTTTTACCTGCCAAGTGTTGTCTTTGGATAGGTTAATGATCGCGATTTTATAAATCTAATACACAAGCGCACGAATTGCTCAAGTAATATAATGATTATTAGTCAGATGTCGAACTCACACACTTATTATTTCTCTTAATAATACTAAAACTAACTTATTTAACTTAAACTAAACTGTTGATGAGAAGAGTTGATTTATCGAAATTTAATTGAAATTAAATACAACACAAATAATAGACTTTGAAAACCTTATAAATAGAAGAACTTAGGGTTGCACTTCACCTGAGCATGCGCAATGGGTTCATGCACTTTTCATTCAATTGGGTTGTTACAAATTTTTAACCTAAAATGCTAAATTATTCACAAGCCTCTTTCGATGGTCATGTAAATATATTCAGAATAAATCAATTAACTATATGTCTATGTTAATTGAATTAAACCGAATTCATTAATGTCAGGTTCTAATCGTGATTACATATGTCCCATAGTTATATGTCTATCCTGTAGGAAAATCTATTTAACGAATAAGATCACACGCTATTATTCTCACGGCTCTCCCAAATTCCTTCCGTCGAGTTCCTAATGATTTACCAAGATTATTCTATTGTTGGCCAAACAAATAAAATATGTGTTCAAGCACATAGAATAATAAATTATCAATAACCATATCAAAAGAATAAAAATATGCAAATAATTAATTAAACAAGCTTGTAATCCATTACAACCATAGATTTAATTAATTAGCTACTCATAATATTCAATAAAAATAAGCTAATCATTGTAAAGAAAATTCTTGTTCTTGATTTGTTCTAGAGGTTTTTCTATGCTCTTGGAGGCTTCAAAATATGTTATGAGACTTTTTTTTATATGATCTTTAGAATTTGAGACGGATTTGTGTTTATATAGGAGGCTCCAAATGAAAATTTTATTTGGTGGTATAGTGATGAGCGGAAAATATATCAATATTTACAGTCCATTTTACTTAATATTTTGTATAGTTTCTCGAGTTTTATGAATGTTTTGATGTGTTTATGTTTATTTTGCAGAAAAATAAAATATCGGGACTCACTGGAATGAATTCGGGGCTAAAACGATGAAATTTGGATCAAAAGGGAAAAATTAGAATTTTATAAGGCGCGTCGCGACACAAAGGACTATGCGCGTCGCGACGTTGAAGCAATTATTCACCGAAGCTTCCTGCCGACACGCGTCATCCACTGTAGCGCGTGTCACGATGCTCAACCCTCCATGAGTCGCGATGCCGAGACAATAATACAGCCTGCCGACACTTGTCATCACTGTAGCTCGCGTCGCGACGCGCAAGTGTTTTACGTCGCGACACATGACGATTTTGAAGCCTATAAATTGAAGCCCAAATCAGAGGAATTCTTCATACTTTTTTTTGGGGAATTTCTGGGGAATTTCTCTGGAATACCAAGAAGAGAGTATATTATTTGTTTAATTTCAGCTTTCTTGTATTTTCTTTTTATTTTAGTAATAAAACTTTGTTTGTTTTACTTAAAGCATGAGTAGGTACTTCTTTCTGCTGGGGTGAAATGTGAAACTTTTATTATGATAATTTAGATTAATCTCCCTTATTTTATAATATATAAATTACCTTAAATCTAACTTAATTGGATACCGCCTTTATGGTCAGTTAGACTTAATTAAATTAATTTTAACATGACTTAATTGGATACCGCATTTATAGTCGGTTGGAATTAATTAAAACATGACTTAATTGGATACTGCCTATATGGTCGATTGATAATATAATATAAATTTATATATTATAATAATGGAGAATTCTAGATTTGAAATATTAAAAGTGGATCTCCTAACCCCAACATTTTATTTCATTGTTTTATTTCAACTTTTTAGTTTCAACTTGTTTTATGATGTTTTATTTATTTATGTCTTTAATAGTCCTAGATATGTGTCGTAACTAAATATGTTGTCTATGGTTGTGATGAAAACCAATATCAATGATTTAATAAGTTGACTTTTCTTATGTCTTGTGTGATGTTTTGATTTATTTATTGAGTTTAGTTCTTAATGCTTTTTGTTAATTGGCCACAAATAAGATTGATTAGGTAAACTTAAAATGAACTTGGAAAAGGGATTTTAGGTTTAGCCGTAGACTCAATAGCTCACGATCCCACACCCACCTTAGAGATTTCCTTTCAGGATAAAAATATACATGTCGGGCATGGGTAGCCATAATTGGAACTTAAACTTAATGAATTCTGAGTTTCTTAATTAACATAGGAATATAGTTAATTGAGTTACTTTGGGTGTTTGCATCTGACCGTCGGAAGAAGCTTTTGTATATCGTCGTGTTCCAGGTTAATAAACTAGTATATTACACAAACATAAGATAATCAACTCATCTTTAGAAGAATATCGGTAGGATTTACAACCCTGGATATTTTCATATCATTAATTAATCTTGAAATCTACCTTAGTTTTTTTTATTTGTTTGTTTTAGATAAAAATCACCATCCAACCAATAATCAAATCAAGAATTTTAGCTTCATAATTTAATAACATAAGTAATAAGTCCTCGTGGGATCGATACATTTTATACTAATTGTACGGTACATACGCTTGCGTGTGTTTTCCACCGATCAAGTTTTGACGCCGTTGCCGGGGAAT